>BPTQ01000009.1:51318335-51347745 GCA_019973895.1 Chrysanthemum seticuspe | reverse complement strand
CTAAGATACAAGTCGCTAAGGAATCAAGTCGCTAAATAGCAACTCGCTACTTACCAAGTTGCTACCCGTAGTGGAGCATCCACTACTTGTACTGTTAGTCGCTAACTCCACAAACTGCAACTCGCTACAAAAATGTAAAGCAAGTCGCTAGTAAGAAAGAAATCCGTAGGTCAAGTCGCTAGCAAGAAAACATCACAAACATCACTTTTCAATCCAAAAACAACCCAACCAAGATGATTCAAGCTTACCAAATGAAAACCTAAACACTTGTGATGATTCTAAACATAAAAGTACTAACAAAATCCAAGCTTTAACACAAGAAATCAACCAAATGATGCACAAACCACTAAACTTTTTCAAACTCAAAAACCACCTAAAAACCACTAGAAATCCAAAGATGTGCAAGATATGATCTAACCATAGGCTCTTGATACCAATTGTAAGATATTGGATTTCACATACACATCAAACCATAACACAAGGTGGGCGTATAAAGTGAGTTCTAGAGAGAGAAAGTTAGAGGTTTAGGGAACTTAGTGAGAGAAAGAAAAGATCTTATTATGAGCTCTAACTCTCTACCTTGGAAGGTAGAGAGTATTTATAGTCTTACATAAAACGCCACACAACGGGCTGTGGATCAGGCATACAGTGGGTAAAGACCCGTCCGTCCTCCACGGTGTTACTTAACTAAATACTACTTAACTTAAATGAACTATGACTACGAGCTTTCTAACGATTACATATACTTGAGGTGACCGACTCTTTAATACCTAGAATTTCTAATTCCTAACAGACACTTAAAGAGTTAAATGATTCAATCAAAGTAACTCGTGACAAGAACAACGAAAAAATAACGTCTTTACAAAAGGAAGTGGAGAATCTTAGGAGTCAGGTAAAAGGGAAAATGCCACTTGTCTTTAATGAGAATGTTGCATCAAAGTCATCTGCAGACTGTAAATATACTGTGACCAGTTAAATACATCCCTCCCCATCTTAGAAATAATGAACTGGTGTTTCATAACTATTTCGCTCACCTTAAGGATAGTCTAGAATGTCTCCGTGAGATTGTAGAAGAGGATTACATAAACAAGCCACTTGACAGTGAAATTAGGTATGCTTGCTTATATGTCAAACGATCTCAAGAGCTTTTAGAATGTTTAAGAGCAACATGCCCAAAATCCTTTTGTAAGAATGATAGAGTCATGATGCCTTATTCTATGCCTAGTGCCAAGTATGCAACCCATGCAAAACCCAGCGTTAAGAAAGTGAACTTTAATGTGCCTTCAAATAGCTCAGATCCCACCACATCTAAACTAGAAATGCAAAAAGTTGCAAAACCCAGCGTTAAGAAAGTGAACTTTAATGTGCCTTCAAGTAGTTCAGATCCCTGCGTTAAGAAAGTGAACTTTAATGTGCCTTCAAGTAGTTCAGATCCATGCGTTAAGAAAGTGAACTTTAATGTGCCTTCAAGTAGTTCAGATCCCTGCACTTCTAGTTCAGGAATGCAAAAGGTAGCCCAACCAACTAATGTTCCCATAATTCCCTCTACAGGAGTAATCGTGTCACAAAAGCAAGCGGGTCAAAGCCTTTAGGCAATACAAAGCAAGATAGGACCTCGCAAGCTAAGAATGTGCAATGGAAGAGAGTAGAAGACCACCCTAGGAACATTAAGTTTAAGTTGAATAAAACGAATCGTGTTGATTCTAGTATTAGCTATAAGCGTACTGTAATTAATTCGAATTCTCCTACCATCTTCAAAACATGTAATGAATGCTTTATTTCTGGTACTAATCATGAATGTGTTGTGAATGAGACGAGTAATATTGCAAAATCCCCAGTTAAAATGGTTAACGCTAAACAACAGGATAAAAAGGTCAGAAGACCAAGGAGGAAGAGAGCTCAAAAACATTGGAAACCAACAGGAAGAAAATTTAGTAATGTAGGCTATCATTTGATACCCACTGGCCAGAAATTCATTCTTAAGTAATTGTGCCCTAAATTATCTAGACCAATGCCCATTAGGAAATGGATGCCCACTGGTAGAACTATACCTTTAAGAAGTGAACATACTATTAATAGGTCTAATGTACACACTAGTTCTGCATCTATCCCTAATGATTCCCTTGTGTCTGCTTCTGATGTGGGTGTTTCCAATCATTGTTACTAACCAAATGGAACCCATTCTTGCATGGGGATCCCAATTATCCAGTTATCCATTCTTGTCGGTGTTCAACTGCAGATCGTTCAAATCATTCTGTAGTACCTGGACTCAGGCTGTTCCAAGCATATGACTGGAGACCGGTCGCAGGCTCATGAACTTCGTGAGTAAATTCATTGGGACTGTTAGATTCGGGAATGATCATTTCGGTGAAATTATGGGTTATGGAGATTATGTTGTTGGTGATAGTGTAATCTCCAGGGTATATTACGTTGAAGGTCTTGGTCATAACCTGTTCTCTGTTGGTCAATTCTGTGATTCCGATCTAGAGGTGGCTTTTAGAAAACATACTTGCTTCATTAGAGAACTTGATGGTGTGGAACTTTTAAGAGGAACACGTGGCACTAATCTATACACCATCTCTATCGAAGATATGATGAAGTCTTCTCTAATTTTCTTGTTGTCAAAGGCTTCGAAAACAAAGTCATGGTTATGGCATCGTCGTCTAAATCACCTGAACTTCGGCACCATAAATGATCTTTCCAGAAAGGACTTAGTAATAGGCTTACCTAGACTAAAGTATGAAAAGGATCATCTTTGTTCAGCATGCCAATTGGGAAAAAGCAAGAAGTATGCCCACAAACCTAAACCTACAAACTCAGTAATGGAAGTTCTTCATACCATTCACATGGATTTATGTGGACCCATGAGAGTGCAGAATATTTACAGGGAAGAAATATGTGTTAGTTGTGGTTGATGATTACTCTCGATTTACTTGGGTTAAGTTCTTAAGGACAAAGGATGAAACTCCAGATATCATCATTAAACTTATCAAACAGCTGCAGGTTCGACTTAACAAAACTGTCAGAATCATCCGAACAGACAATGGAACTGCGTTTGTTAATAAAGAACTTAGTGAGTTTTATGAAAATGTTGGAATCAGTCATCAAAGAAGTGTTCCACGAACTCCTCAACAGAACGGTGTAGTTAAAAGACGAAATCGAACTCTTGTGGAAGCCGCAAGAACAATGCTGATTTACTCAAAGGTTCCAATGTTTCTCTGGGCTGAAGCCATTGCCACTGCATGCTACACTCAAAATCAATCCCTAATTCACACATCTCATGGAAAAACTTCATATGAACTTGTCCACAATCGAAAACCTAATCTTTCATTCCTTCGTGTATTTGGTGCATTGTGTTATCCAACTAATGAGGGTCAAAACCTAGACAAACTTAAAACTAAAGCGGACATTGGAGTATTTGTAGGATATGCACCAAGTAGAAAAGGATACCGAATCTACAACAAAAGAACCCGAAATATCATGGAAACAATTCACGTTACGTTCGATGAGCTGACCGGTCAAATGGCTCCAGGACAATCCAGTTCTGGACCCGCATCACAACCTTCATCAAGTAGTCCCATCAGTTCTACTCTTATACAAAATCCCCCACCAGCAACTCCATATGTACCACCCTCAGAAGATGATTTGAAGAAATTGTTTGATCCAATGTTTGATGAACACTATGAGCCAATCACTACTGATCCGTCAAATCCATCAAAAAAGGCTGCTCCTATCCCTGTCAACATAGATAACCCTTCAGTTTCTATGTCATTGAGTCAAGAAGCGCCTGCTGCTGATCACTCTGTCTCATCATCAAATCTTCAATCATCAAGTGTACATCATGGAATTGTTACTGCAGAAACAAATGAAGAAAACCCTTTTGCCACTCCAGAAGATGAACCCTTTGAGAACATATTTTCCCCTTATCCATCATCAGAACCATCTTCTTCAGGGGAAAACAACTCTGCTACCTCAGTTCTTCAACCACAACCACACGAGCATCTCAGAAAATGGACATACGATCATCCTTTAGATAACATCATAGGGAATCCCTCTCGTCCGGTATCCACCCGTAAACAGCTTGCAACAGATGCCTTATGGTGCTTCTTCAATTCAGTACTCTCTAAGATCGAACCGAAAGATGTTAAAACTGCAATGTCCGAAGACAGCTGGTTTAATGCAATGCAAGAAGAAATTCATGAGTTCGATCGACTAGATGTATGGGAATTAGTACCAGTTCCAGACTGTGCTATGATCATTGCTCTCAAGTTGATCTTCAAAGTAAAACTTGATGAGCACGGTGACGTTCTGAAAAATAAGGCAAGACTAGTGGCTAAAGGATATCGTCAAGAAGAAGGTATTGACTTTGAGGAATCTTTTGCTCCTGTTGCACGTATCGAGGCTATCAGAATCTTCTTAGCTAATGCGGCTAGCAAGAACATGGTTGTCTATAAAATGGATGTGAAAACCGCCTTTCTGAATGGTGATCTGCAAGAGGTGGTTTAAGTCAGCCAACTAGAAGGTTTTGTGAATCCAGAGCATCCTACTCATGTCTATCGCTTGAAAAAGGCCCTTTACGGTTTAAAGCAAGCTCCTAGAGCATGGTATGATACACTATCAAAGTTTCTTCTATCTAATGGATTTAGCAAATGAGCAGTTGATCCGACATTGTTCACCAGAAGGTCAGGCAAACACTTAATCCATGTCCAAATCTATGTAGTTGATATTATTTTTGCCTCGACCGACCTAATGAATGTGACCATTTTTCAAATGAAATGAGTTCCAAATTTCAAATGTCAATGATGGGACAAATGTCATTTTTCTTGGGTTTACAAATTTCACAATGTCCCGGAGGCATTTTTATCAATCAATCTAAATATGCTTATGAAATTTTAAAGAAATTTGGTTTTAACTCAAGTGACCCTGTTGACACTCCTACGGTGGAGCGTACCAAACTGGATGAGGACCACTCAAGGATCATGGTAGATCAAACAAAATACCGTAGTATGATTTGATCCCTAATGTACCTCACAGCCAGTAGACCAGAAATTTTGTTCGCTGTTTGCATGTGTGCTAGATACCAGACTAAGCCTACTAAAAAGCACCTTGAAGCGGTTAAACGGGCCTTTCGGTATCCCCAAGGAACCATTAACATGGGACTTTGGTACCCGAAGGACACCGGTATGTCACTAACGGCCTATGCAGATGCTGACCATGCAGGATGTCAATATACTCGTCGAAGTACGTCAGGAGGTGCTCAATTTTTAGGCGATAAGCTTGTGAGCTGGTCTTAAAAGAAACAAATGAGCACTTCCATATCCTCTACAGAGGCTGAATACATAGCCATGTCATCCTGTTGTGCTCAAATCTTATGGATGAGATCCCAATTATCTGACTATGGCTTTGTATTCAACAAAGTTCCTCTGTACTGTGATAACAAAAGTGCCATTGCTCTCTGCTGCAACAATGTTCAACACTCCAGAGCAAAACACATCGACATTTCTACATCATTTCATCAGGGAACAAGTGGAAAAAGGTGTGGTAGAACTATACTTCGTGAGGACTGAATATCAACTAGCAGACATCTTCACCAAAGCTCTTCCTAGAGAACGGTTTGAGTTTATTCTTCCACATCTTGGCTTGAAAAGCCTTCAACCAGAAACACTCAAATGTCTTCAGGAGGAAGAAGAGGAGTAAAGGTTTTTGACTCTATCTGTTCTTGTAAATATTTTTTTCAAAAAGCAAAATACAAAATTATAAAACCCACAAAAGAAAATAGAAAAATTTAAAATTTCAAAAATCCATAAAAATTTGAAAATCTCGAAAAATTCCAAAAATATTGTCTTTTTGTCATGTTTTTCTTAATTCGATTATCATCTACGGACTATGTGTTGACTTTCAAAGAATGTCACGGGTCTTTAGATGCTCTTCGAATGTACATAATTTGCCTTAAAAAAAAAAAAAAAAACGAGACGGAGAAAAATGGTGGCTTACTGTTATTTCAGACAGTAACCCGGTCTTAAAAGAAATAACAGAACCATGCTTTATCATAAATTTTCAAATCTCATGCTCTGATTCTATAAACAAATGTTTGTCGCCAAAAAGACAAATGTTTCTTTCCAAATATTTTTCCTTCTAATGATTCTTCTGAAAAATATTTGTCCTCTAATGAAAACAAAATTGCTATGAAAATACCTAAGACTCTATTTTTGAAAATCAACCAGGCTTATCTTTTGTCAAAATATCTATCTCTCAATCAACAACTTATGTTACTGATTGAGGGGGAGAATGATTTCAATTAAATCAAAAAGGTTATTTTTCAAACAATTGGTACATAAACGAGCAAGGTCTACTTTTGGATAATCAAAAAGAACAATGTTTTACAATGTCTTTATACAATTGGTTCAAGACCTTGGCTAATGTTATGTTTTCATAAGATACTTAAGCATGTTGGAACATTGGAGTTTAAAGTCTCAAAATCTGATCCTTATCAGTTAAAATGTTTTTCAAAAGCAAGTCACATTTCTCCTCAAAAGTGTTCAAAATTAATTTTAAATCAATAGAGATCACAAATCTCAAAGGATTTGAAAATTGTGATCGGGGGAGAATTTGTGATTTAAATTGGATATAAACTGATAATTTGATAAGTGGTTTAGAAATATAACAACAAGCTCTCCTCCATACATGTGCCAAACGATTTCAAATTTTCCACGCACATGTTAAGGGGGAGCATCTACTTTAAACCAAAAATGATTGAATCGTGATGGTTTTGTATCAAATGTGCAGGTTACTTCTAATATGTGCAAAACTCTTTCGTTATATGATGCACATATTGAGGGGGAGCATTTCAAAAAGAAAATAAACTTTCAAGGTACAAAGATTTCCATGTTTTAACATAAAGTACCTTTATTGATTTTCTAATGGTTTCCGCATGGCTTTATGATCATAAAAGTGCTTCTAAGATTTCTTCCCTCCTTGTGCAAAAAAAATTTTAAAAATTATATGCACAAGTTGAGGGGGAGCAACTCTTTTGAAAACCACATCCTCTCCCAAAAATATCTTTAACAACTTATGAAAAATACTAACTTTGATCGGGAAAGTGATGTTGATATCTTTTAGAAATTGTTGATCAAAGAATCGAATATTTCATTCTTAAAATCTGAGATTTTCAAGTCCTCTTGCCTCCATGTGTCAAACTGTTTTCAAACATACAATGCACATGTTGAGGGGGAGCTTTTTCTAAAAATATCAAAAACAATTCAGGTACAAAATGTTTTGATCATGTATCACAAGTACTTGGATTGATTTTCAAATGGTTTTCAATTGGTTTCGAGGTGGAAGAACAATACCAAAAGACCGACCAATTTTACTTTATGCAAGGAGATATAAGGATGATAAGGTTAGGTATTTGTTCCCATGATCCGCCAGAACCGGAGGGATCTTCCCAGGGACAATCCACTAGATAGTGTAGGTTGCTTAGGAATATTGAAAAAAGGAGAAAAGTGAGAAATCGGAAGAGTGCGGACTGAGATAGAGCTAGAACTGGAATAAACCCAACAAGGTTCTAGTTATGAAGTCTCGGTAAGCACTGAAGGGGTTGAAGAATGAAAAAGAAATGTAATGAGAAAAGGGTGAAAAGAAATAGCCCTCCAATACTTCAACCTTAGGGCAGAAACCGGGTTCAATACATATGCTACTGGTGGTTACTAAGGTAACACTAGTATTGAAGACAAGACGTCATGGACCCAGTGACGCACTGCACTAACTTCCCAGCTACTCAAGCTCCTCTTAAAAGGGCTTGTTTCATTCTCACGAGGAACCTACATAATCTATCGACTTTCTCTTAGAGATTGTTGATATTGAAGAAGGAGACCCTCTCCCTAGTCTCCGACACAGGAAACCAAAAGTGCACTATTGAGTCTATAGCCACGAGATCATCAATAAATCTCATTAGGACACATAATTCTTGAAGACTCACAATTTCACACAATGTGGAATGTGAGAATATATTTTGAGAGTCCTACGCATTATCCTTGTGGTATTGTTGTGTCATCTGGACTTCATCAATGGAGCGATTCAATATTAAATCAATCCTTGTCCAGGAAAATGGATTGACGGATACCTTTTGAAAAACCGTTCGTTGTGGTCAAAAAATTCTTTTCTAGCACTTCGACTGTGTAATATGTTTTCAAAATAAAAGGGTATTTATGATTGAAAATTGATTTTCCTTAAAACCTTCGTTGTATTGCAAAAATCCTTTATATTAAATACACGATTGCTTTCAAATCATTTTCATCAATCAGTGAATCTCAATTCGCTGGTTCACTCACTCCGTGTTGTCTTCTTTGAGACGTTCCGGTTTGAGAACGGCTAGAGCAGCTGCGAAACCCTGTCAAGGAAATTCTTCGAAATTATACCTGATCATAGGCAGTACTTGTACTGATCAACGGGGAACCATGGGCCGTGTACCTCAATTCAACAAAAGTGATCAAAGACACTTTCGTGCGCTTTATTGCTAACTGTTTTATGCAGGAACACTCGACGTTTGCAGCTGATCAGAATGGAGAGGTCAATCCATAGCCGCATGCTCACACAACACATTCATCTCTAAAAGAAATCATGATAAGTGCATCAACGACTCTGATATTTTTCACTCCATGCTTCTGCTACGCTGATGCAAATATCATGAATCAACTAAAGCTTCCGCTACTCTGATGAAAAGAAATCATGATCCAGAATGTGAGCATGTCGGTCCAAAAGTCACAACATCACACAATGGCGATACAACAAAAGGATGAGTCAGAGATTTGCTATGGCTGATGATCTCAAAGCTGGCTCAAAAACTCACTATCACGTGGATCAGTTAAAGACCTCCACTTGAATTATCCAAACATGCAGAACATGAAGAATGAAAGACTACGGGCTACAGAGTAATGAACCTAAACAAGAATCCAAGAACAATCTTAATGTAATATATGTTTGTATTCTGTGTAATTTGAGGTGACCTCCCTTAGGGGGAGATTGTTAGGATTTAGAAAATCCAGTCATTAAAGTGTCGGTCACCTCAAGTATATGTAATCGTTAGAAAGCTCGTAGTCGTAGTCATTTAATAAGAGTTAGTATTTAGTTAAGTAACACCGTGGAGGACGGACGGGTCTTTACCCACAGTATGCCTGATCCACAGCCCGTAGGTGGCGAGTTTTGTAAGAATGCTATAAATACCCTCTACCTCCCAAGGTAGAGGGTTGGAGCTTCAATACCATTTTTCTTTGTTTCACCTAGTTCCCAACTCTCTTCCCTTTCTCTCTCTAGAACTTTCTCTCTCTAAAACTTATGTACGCCTCATATGTATTTGGTTTGATGTGTTTGTGAAATCCTATAACTTACAAGTTATATTTGGTGAAAACTTATAAACATTAATAGTGTGTGGCAAAGTACATATATGATGATATGCGTATGAATTAGGGTTGCCCAACGTACAAGAAATATTGACCAAGTATGTCCTATAGTTGCCCAGATTGCGTCTAGGAGGTTGGCCTGCGGTATAAATTAAGTTCTCACATGACACTAAAAGTTGTTGCCCAGAGTACGTCTAAAAGTGTGGGCCCAAGTACTAATAAATGCTAAAGACCCATTGTATAATATATTCTTTAAATATGTAAAGGTTGCCTAAAGTACTAACTTGGTAGCCCAAATAACAAAATTAGTTGCCCATATTACATCTAAAGGTGTGGACTGACGATAAACAAAAACCGCAACCAAAACGAATTATCGGTGCCATGTGTCGAATAGTCCAATAGGCCTCGTTATTAACAAAATCTAATAAGAATTGTTTTTACAAGTTGTAATTTAACAATTGTTTTACTTTTTGTATCTTTTAGTTGCTCCAAGTCTAGTTAATATCTAGTCGCAACAAAAGAGGTACTATTTATTATCGAGCAACGGGCAAATAATTAATCCCTTGACTCAAAATTAATGAACCCGATTGTTTACCCTCGTGTTCAGTTTATTATCAATTCAAACCATAATCAACAATCAAATAATAACTTTTACTTTGGCAATTTATTTTGTCCACAAAGCATGCGATACAACTAGTTCTTGCATCAAGTATTGGCAAGCTTTTGGAGGAAGCTTTACATCTATTCCCCTTTTATTTATTTTTTTGGCGCCTTTGGTCCCTTTTCCCGCCCAAAGTATTGGAAACCGTTCATCTACCTACTTTACCGGGGTAAACCTTTACCCAAAAAAAAATTAAAAAACCGTCCATTTTCCTCTACAACCTCTTTATAGCTATCGATTGTATACCAAAAAACAAGACACACAGAACACATATTCCCTTCAAAAAAATTACCACAACAATGGCTGCAAATGGTTACTTTCAAAATGATGCAGAAGAGTATGCCTTTGTGTTAAACAACTATTTGTTGTTTGACGCGGTGATTGATGCTTTCGGGGAGGAACCCATTTCAGAATTTGGGTCCTATAGGGAGGTAGATACGAGGATGAGAAAAATTATTTTAAACTGGCTCCTTACAAAAGACTTTTACTGGGATGAGGTTTATGGAATTAATGAGCTGGAGGAGGATGAAGAAGATGAAGTTGATGAGGAGGATGGAGATGAGGAGGATGATCAACAGGATGCAGAGGTGGTTCAAAGTGAGGCGGTGGATAACCAGCCAAATAAGGTGGAGCAGCCAAATGTGGTAGTGCAGCAAAACCAGGGGGAGCAACAACATGGGTTTGAAGACCCTTATGATCTGGAAAACAGGATTAGCAGGCTTGAAATCTTGTTTCAACAACTGAAAGCAAGGAAAGAAATGATGGAAAGCAGGGAAGAGAGTTGTGGTTCTAAAAACTTGGTTTGAAATGGGGTGGAGCAGTTTACGATGATGGTGGTTTGGTTTTCGGTTTTTTTTTTGTTGTTTTTTTTTTATTTTTTGTTTTTTTTTTTACTTCTTTTTTTATTTTTGTATGTTTTTTTTAGGCCACATAATTAGATGTATGGTTGCACCTGTTATGAATGTTTGTTGCCTTTAAAAAAATATGAATGACAAAATAGCAGTGGCAATTGAGTTTCTGGTGCCAACCATGAGATAGTGCTTCTAAGCCTAACTTAGTGCTGTTAGATCTATGATGTTAAGTCTATCATTTATGATGATATGATTAAGAATTATGGTTGCCCGATAGTACATGACGTATTGCCCAAATATGGCATTTAGATGCCCAGATTGCAAAATAGAGGGTGGCCTGAAGTACAAAAGAAATTGCCCAATTACTTGCTAGACTGCTAAGCAACTCGAATGGTCCGAGTATATTATTACAACATAAAAAGGTTGCATGCGGAACAAAGCAGAATGGCCAATTAACTAAACTAGTTGCCCACCGATACGAGTTACAAGGGGTTGCCTCAAGTACACACAGAATTGCCCAAATAACGAAAACAGTTGCCAAGTTTACATTTAAAGCTGTTGTATATAAAGCACTACTTTAACAAATAATAATTGATCCCACTGCAACATTTACTATTAAAACAGTAAAAAAAGTTGGAGTAAAGTACAACACAATAAGAATGACCCTTCTGTAAAATATATTATTTAGAAACAACTGTATTTGGCCATATTCCAAAAACCAAGTTTACCACTAGCAGTAGTTACAATAGCTAGCAGTTGTAAGTATACTACTTGCAGTTGTAACTATACAACCAACTCAGTTTTACTAGGAGTATTAAAAATAACTAGCGGTAGTAAAAATAACTAGCAGTTGTATGTATACAACCAATTAATTTTATAATTTGAGATATTTAAGTCAAGTAATCGAGCATAAAGTTGTGTAGTGTTTTTTTACGTTTAGGAATGGCGCATATAGTTCAAAATAATCAACTCAAATCAATGTAACTCTACACATCTGATAACCTGATGCCATTATGTAATTTCGTCAAAGTAAAGATGCTGATGATTTTAGAATAAATGATTGTCTATAAAATAGTTTTGTACATTCATAGAAAAAATGTAGTCAAAGGTAATAACAATTACTTGGCATGTGTGCCACAAGTAGTTGCTCATCTCAATAAAATTGTTGCCCAAAGTTTGTAACTAGTTGCCCAAAAACAACTGTAGTTTTTTGCACAGGAATTGTTTGAGTATAAGACAAGCTTTATTAACTCAATAAGTAATAAATTCAACTAGTTACTACTTGAGGACACGTATTACTAATAAAATTTGACTGAATGCAAATTAAAACCATTCAACCTCTACCCCTTTTTGCATGCATCACCACTTGACTAAAAGTACTGTAGTAGTTGCCATGAGTACACAATTTAGTTGCCCAAAGTACCATTTTCCAGCTATGAGATAGCAAACACGTCAATAAAAATAGTTTAAAACAAAGGAAGGTACTATAAAAAACAGATTGTGGGTGGGTACCTATTTGGGGTTGTGATCCACTTGTCCATGGGAAACAGACAACTGTCATAACTTGTTTGTCAGCATTTTTTGTGTCTCGATAATATATGACGATAACGGTTGCGTTTGCTGATTATATATGTAACTAAAAGACTTTTTTTTATCTCTATTAGTGAGACTCTTAGAAAAACAAATATAACAAGTATCCCAAATTTCTTTGGTCTAACAATGTTTACTGGCATGGTTATATGTGATGCAATACCAATGGTTGAAGGTTCAAAGTTGTTAAAAGATATTACGATCACGTACTATAGGGGTGAATTGGATGTTGCTTTACGTGAAGAAGCATATCATATGAGGAAAGTTGTTGAAATTAGGGCCCGTGTCAACCGTAGACAACTAATGATAGCGGAAGTGGAGCTTTTATGCGGGTTGGATTGTTCGTTGCCAACTATTAATCACCTCCTAAGGATGCAAAATGAGGATCTAGCTGATAGTTCCAAACTACTTCTTTCTTTGTTTAAAAAACATGACCGTGTTAAAGACCTGAATGGTTTCATCGAAAAGTTGGAGTCAATGAAGATTTGATGTGCTATGTATTGCTTAGATTGAAGCTGGTGCCTTTTGTTTATTAGGGGATCGTTGTCATATTTTGGAGTCACTTATCTCATCTTGTATACTATGTGTATGTTATGTTAACCTATGGATTTGATCCCTTTTATGTTAATAGTATATATTTCTGGAATGTTACTAGTATGTATTAATTTGCGTAGTTGTTCAATTGTGTGCGATATAGTAAGTCACGTTACGAAAATAAAAAAACTTACTACAATATGACCGATTGACATGTACCCAAAAAATATTTATTTACTTAAAAAAGTCATAATGTGGGTGTGTACTTGTTTGGGGTTCTGACCAACTTGTGGATGCATGGCAAAAAGAGACAACTCTTGTAATAATGTGTTAGTCAGAATTTATGTGTCTCGATAATAGATAGATGATGACGTGTTGATGTGCATGCTTATTTATGTATTAAAATAATAATCCTTATTATATCATTTAAAAAAAATTAAAAAGAGACATAATTAGAACAGCACAATTGGGGATAAATACGGCCAGAAATTGTAACAACTGCTACAAGTGTTAAAATTGTTAATACACGTGGCACAATTGGGGATAAAAACTCAATTAAGAGTTAGAACTGCTAGGTCAAAACATAGTTTAGACCCACAAACAGCATAATTCGGAACCCCTAACATTTAGTTGCAATCAATTTCGAAATAAACAACAATGGCGCCCAAGTTTTTTGCTGCATCTCACAACATGGTTGCATTTTTGGAAAAACCAAAGGAGGCTGCAGGGTTTGAACAAATTATTGATTTCTTGAATGCACACCCACTTAGGTATTCACTGACTGCCAAACCTGTTATATACGTTTGTTGTATCAAGCAGTTTTGGTCTACCGCAAAGACTAAAACTATTGGTGAGGAAGTACAAATCCATGCTAAGGTACATGGCATGCAGATAATTATTACTGAGGCATCAGTTAGGAGAGATCTTCTCCTAGATGATGCTGACGATATTGTGTGTTTGGATAATGATACAATTTTTGAAACACTACCACTTTTGGGGTATGGGGGTGAATTAGGAACAAAATTAACATTTTATAAACCACTCTTCTCCCCACAATGGAAATTCTTGATCCATACCCTATTGCAGTGTCTAAGTCCAAAGACAACTTCCTAGAATGAGTTTAGTACAAACATAGCATCTCTTGTGATTTGTGTAGCTCTTAATAAGAAATTCAATTTTTCCAAAATGATATTTGATGGTTTAGTCAAAAACCTGTTGGATAAGCATGCAAAATATTATATGTATCCAAGGTTTTTACAACTGCTATTGGACAACTGTTTCGAGACACCACCCAAACATTCAAAAACTTGGCTTGTCCGTTGTCACACTACAAAACTTTTGACTCACATGAGAAGACAGGGCATTAAGTTTGATGGGACACTAACACCATTGTTCCCACACATGGTGCTGCTGCCTCACAATTTGGGAGAAGGATCAGGAAGTCCCTCTGAATCCCAACACACACCCAGACATTTGGCTTCAACATCCCAAACCTAGGGAGCTTCAGCTGAATCATTTTTCAGTGGAACAATTTCTGATGATGAACCCACCCAAGTGGAAAAAATGGGGGATCTTTCAGGTCATGGTAGGCAAGAGATGAGGTCTACACACCTCAATGATTCACCTTAGTCAGGAATTAACACACGTGGAAGTCAGGATAGCGGTCTGAAAGTAAATAAGTTGGTGGAAAAGTGTGATCAACTATGTAAACGGGTATGTGAATTAACAAAGAAAACTTCAGCACAAGATGCAGATATAAAATATTTGAAGCGGAACGTTAAGCGGTTGGAGAAGAAAATTGCAGGTACCGTAAAAATAAAACGTTTGGTTAAGGTTCGAAAACATCATGTACTTGAGTCATCTCCGGAAGAAGCAAGTGTTGATCAGGCGGAGGATTCTTCCAAGCAGGGGAGGCGTAATGAACAGAATGCAGATTTTTCACTTGCTATGGATATGGATTGTTCAGGGGAGGCTGCTATTGCAGTGGAGAAGTCCGTGGAAACTAATACAAGTGTTCACGATGTTGCTGCCTCATTTAAGCCCGAAGAAAGGTATGCGTGTCATTACATTTCTTAACTATGTTCATATGTAAAAGCATTGTTTTCGCTCGCTGTAACTAGTCAGTAATTATACAGAACGACCGTGAAGGATGTGGATGGTTCAGGGGAGTATCCGAATGGACTGGAGAAGACATTTGAAAGTAGTAAAACTATTCAAGATGTTAGCGTCTCTTTTGATTCAAAACGAAGGTATGTGTGTCCTTACACTTCTTAAGTATTTTCATATGTAAATGCATGGTTGTCACCTGCCTTGACTAGTCTATAATCGTACAGAAAGATCGGGATGGATGTGGATGCTTCAACGGAGGATGCTAATGCACCGGAGAACATAGTTCAAACTAAAAATGCTGCTCAAGATGTCGTTGCCTCATTTGGTTCCAAATTAAGGTATGAATGCCACTACTGTTCTTAATTATGTTGATGTGTACATGCATGGTTGTCACTTGCGTTGACTAGTCCTTAATTACACCCTTGCCTTGGCAGTGGTGAAGAGGTTTGTGTTGTCCATGCTAAACATTCTAGTGGCAGTACAAACGTGGAAACTGTATCTGCTGCAAGTACAGATAATTATGCTGCTTGTTCAACAGAACCAAAGATTATGTCCAAAGTAACTGATGCTTCTATATCTTATTCTAACGTGGCAACAAGTATACAAAAAGCGACAGAGATTGGTGACGAAAGTGAAAATGATGTGACTGCATTGGGTACTACATTTGAACATGACGATATTGGTGTAGATGATGTTACTGCTGTGATTCATAAATATTTTACTGCAAGTGGAAATGAGGAGTCTTCTCCTGGTGAAACAAGTAAACCTCAAGCTTTTAGTAATGGTATGCATGTGACTAGAAGTGTTGAATTGCCATTCAGTAATGATGCTGGCAAAGATGTTCTTGGGCATATGACTGATGATGTGACAACAGAAAACACAACGGTGGATGAGACAGCGGATGAAAGTGGAAATGCTCAAGCAGAAACCACTACTAGTGTCGCTGCAACCACCGCTGAAACAAATGCTGCAACCACTTCCAGTACAACTCAAACCAATGTCACCAAAGATGTAGAGCATGTTCTTAGTTCTGTCAATGAACAAGTTCATGATGAACCCACAACAATTTTGAAAAAAGGTACTGTTGCTTGTAAATCTGTTTCTGCTGGTGCTACAGTTCAAGCTGAAGATGTTACTAATGCTAGTGACGTACATACAAGTGTTGTAGTAGCAGTAATGAAAGACAGAGGTGATGAAAGCAAAAAGCTTGGGACCGCAGCAGTTGGCCTAGCATGTTTGAAGAGCGCAATGCCAAATCAGAGAGGAGCTACAATGATAGGAGCAAGTGCTATGCAAGCTATTAATTCTACTGATTCAAATGTCGGTGATTCTGTTATATGAAAGCGTCTGTTGGTTGAAGGACCCAATGAAAACGCTTTATCTAAAGAAGAACAAACGAAGTTTGATCGCGAAATAGCTGCTAAGCTGCAGGAATACTTTTTAACCGAAAAAAATAAAGATGACAAAGCCTTTCAAACGGATGCAGAATTAGCTGCTAAGATGGCTGCTGAAAATGTAACTGAAAAAGCAACAGCTGAAAAAACCCCGCTAGGTTCTCCCAATACAAAAGACAGAGCAAAGGTTCAAAGGAAAAGAAAGGCGGATGTTGTAGCTAGACATCAAGCTGCGTTGGAACATTGGCATTACGTTATGTCAAAAGCTGAAACTGATGAGATACTAGCATATAGGATGCAGAACAAAGAAATTGAAAGCCTAACATGTGAACAGGCAAAAGAAGCTCTTGAGCAAATAGTGGAAGAAAGGCAAAGATTCTTCAGGAAAAAAAGAGCAAAAGAAAGTATGCGAAAGCCACCAACGAAGAAAGAAAAGAAAATCTTCATGTGTCATTACTTGAATAACATGGGATGGTATAAACTAAATACCTTGCTGAGGCTATCTTATGATAGAGTGAAAGAAATTTTTGAAAAGTGTAGAATGAGGACTGATAAGTTCACTCCTATGAACAAAGGTACAGGTCAGAGAGATTAAGGAAGTTCCAAAAGAGATGTTGATGATTTAGAGCAGGATCAGTCAAAGAGGCAGAGGATTGATCGAAACCAAAGGACCGAAAGGTTAAACAGTTTTTGGGGCTTGATACGAAGAGACAAAGGCTTGGTGCAGTTCATCCAACAATAACATACCCTGCAGCTAAAGTTAACTTGACAAATGGTGGCACTATAATTAGCATCACGAGGTCTGACGGGGTTGAAACTACATTTAACAGCTTGGGTCAGTTGCTACATATTATAGACAGAGAATATTTGAAAACTGTTTGAACCGGTGTTAAAATTGGCTATGAGGCAAGACGGGCCACAGGTTACCTAGGATTTGATTTGTGGTATGGGATGAAGTGCATGTTTGAGCCCGATATAGAGGATGTTGAATGGAATGAAACACTGGTCAGGAGTTGGAGATTGTACGAAAAGTGTAGAGTTCATGTGGTTACTACGCCGACAAGATATTTGTACATGCTGGATGATGCAGATTACCCTCTAACACCAACTCTAGCTTGTAACATGTTGTTTCAGAAGCTGACTACAAATAAAATAAGTGAAGTGGCATATCGGCTTCTTGAAAAGATTGAACGAATAGCGCGTATGTAAACTTTAATAATGTAGCCGTTTTTAAATGGAAACTTGCATATTTTGGACGAAAATATCAACTTTGTGTGGGTTGTTCAAATAAATGGTATTTAAAAAGTCCCTAAGGTACAAAAATGGTATATGCGAATTAAAAGGTCGACTACTTAAATTCAAAGTGTTTATAATTGTGGATAAGCCTTATCCAAATACAAAAAAGGAGAGAAAATCTGCTACTACAGCTGCTAGTAGTATACTCACATCTACTTATTAATTTTACTACTGCCAGTGATAGAAGACCTCAACGAAATGATGTGTACAGTTAAATTCATTTGAGTTGATTATTTTGAGCTATATGCGACTTTTCTAAACGTAAAAAAAATGCTACACTGCTTTTATGCTCGATTGCTTAAATTTAAAATCTCAAATTATAAAATGAATTGGTTGTATACTTACAACTGCTAGTTATTTTTACAACCGCTATTTATTTTTACTAATGCTAGTAAAAGTGAGTTTGTTGTATACTTACAACTGCTAGTAGTATACTAACAACTGCTAGCTATTTTAACTACTGCTAGTGATAGAAGAAATCAACGAAATGATGCCACCTAACAAGTGCTAGTTATATTGTACTAGTGTTGAATATTAAATCTGTTTTTTTCAAGTGTGCATAGTCACTAGCTGGTAGTTATTAGAAGATTGTAGAATAAAAATTGTACGACTAAAAGGACTCCTTGGTTTATAAAAGCGGTTCGTAGGGAAAATAAGTTGCCCTACGTACAACAGTTAGTTGCCTAATTGATTTTTGGAAACAACTGCTAGTTGTCCAGATTACATAAACACAGGAAATAGTAAATACGTTGACATACAACGTTTCATACATACAACCTACAACATATTACGCTTACTACATAATTATAATTTTAATGGTTACATCTTATAGAACCACTTGATTTATAACTTTCAGCGAGTACGAAAAAGCTAACCACTCCATGCTTCCTTCCCATACAGACAGCGTACTAAAACCACAAAGCCTCATTCCTAGTAAGCATGGTCGATAATTTCAGGCGGACAAACCTATTGAAAATGCCCTTCATATATCATTAACCAAGTAAAGTGATAATGGCTTAAAGGAAGATGAACAGAATGGTAAGTTACAAAAAAAAAAACATACTATACACAGCACGCTCTGTGTGATTTAACAAAAGAAGAGATTCTTTGTATGGGGCGATTTAGAAAGTTCCAGCATCTCCTAACATTCCCATGGTGACAAATAATTCAAGTTCTTGGTTGTACACAAATACAGAGTGACTCAAATGATTGCCGCTGTAGGCTTCCACTATTGGAGCATGATGCTTTGTAAACCCAAGCAAATGAACCGAAACTAGGCTAGGGATGGCGAATAGGCTTCTAAATGATCTTATGGAGAACCGTTCACGTCCAATAACCATCCACAAAACAATGGCATACCTTAACCAATGATCATCCTAGAAATGACCAGAGATGTTCCAAGATCCGTAACATAGAATGGAATAGGGAGTTCATTTTTTAAAATCTGGGGTATGTCTATAACTTTAAATTGGCTGGTTACCAAATCAAAAGAAATCAACATATAAATCTTGTACATAACACCGTCCTCATTAGTTAACTTTTCACTCCTAGTCCAATAGATAAAACGACCCACAACTGCCTGAGTTTTACGTTTCAATTTGATTGTTTCACGAGGGGGTGGAAATTTTCAAGGCGTGTCTACCTTAAAGAGTTCAAAGAAAAGACAGACACATACCAGAAACCACTTTGTAAAACAGGATAGGAGACCTTCACGATCGTCGGGTCAAGAGTGTCCGGACAGACGCCAAAACCAAAACAAATCTTTGAAGATTCAAATTGATGCGTGTAAAACGGGACAAATACTGCAAGTGATTTTTTTATTGTCGGGTTCCAAATAACAGACATTAGATTAGAACCATAAACAAAACACGAAAGACCATTTGAATTGCCAACTGCAATCATAGATGAAAGCATTAAATCTGTATGAAGTGCCGTAGCGATTAGCTGTTCAGCTAAAGCTAACATAAAACCTTGGTGACCCTGATCGAATGTTAGTGATACGCGTACAACGCGCGTTCGGGGTCAAAAGAACTTCCTTTTCATCGAGCAAGTTTTTCAACACTCTAGGCAGTGAACCTAATCGTTGTAGTGTAGTATTAGGGTAAGCCATGGGTATTGATATTGTTCTCTAGGGGAATAGGAATGCTAGTGAGAAATTACTACGCTAAGGTTGGGGTTTAGGAAGATTAATTTTTTTATCTTTTTTATGTTTTTTTAGAAAATTGAAATTACGAATCTCGGGGTATTAGATTTGGGGGGTGGTATTTCTACCGATTACTCTACTTATCTAATTATCTAACCTAAGGTGAGTGTAGTCTATGTCTATTGTTGTGTGCTCGTATGATAGTTAAGAATGTGTTTACTTAGATGTTATTACTCCCTAGTTATCTCCTATTGATGGTTGAATCGTCACGTCCTTATTCTTAACGTGTTGTGTTTCCTAAGGTCGTAGGGTATGCGTTTATCCCTAACTCTTTGAAGCTACCTAAGGTTAATGACTATGAAATCTCTAGGATTCATAAACTTAACACTAAGGTTATCTTTGGATGTTTAGCCTACAATTCCACTAATAATTATAAACTAATGTTCAACAAAGATTAATCAAGCATTAACAACACAACGAATGACCTATCACAATACTAGGTCAATCACAATTAAGATAAGAGACAACCAATCAATATTCAATACCTAGGTTTCATAGATCTAAGCAAATACACAAGTAAATTAGCCGGACATGGAGAACATGCAAGCATACACACAAACAATTGAATACATGATTGAATCAATGAAGTAAAACACTTATCTTGTTGTAAAATAGGGTATGGAACCCTAAGATACTGCCCAAGACAGCCTTGGTTCGGTTTAGGTTTTTACTCCACAAAACTACCTCTGTAAAACTGAAAAATTCGGATTCTATATATAGTGTTACAATATGCTACAGCATCACTCTTTAATTGTGACGCCATCGGGTCGCCGTCATTAGAGTTTCGTCTTGGCCACGTCAACTCTGTGACGACATCACCTTATGCTCGTGACGCCGTCGGCTTCAATCTCTGACGCTGTCGGGATCCAAATCTAGGCCGTCTGAGTTGCGACGCCCTACTCTTTTAAACCTGATGCCATCACTTGTAAATTAGCAATTTGCTCTCTGAGTCGTCTCAAGATGTGTCGCAACAGCGTCGCAATTAAGGCATGACTCCGTCCCCTTCAATTCCAGCAGCTTGAGTGTCTCGATTCTTGACTTTGGCCATTTTCTTCATATATTCGCGCCTTTTCGTCCGAATAAGTGTCATTCCAGCAATTTGCCTTCAAGAGACCTAAAAAGTGAAAAGGAACTAAATTAAGTAATAACGGATACAAAAGTGATCGATTAAGGGCTTAAATGACCCCTCAAAAGTGTACCTTTTAAATCCTTATCAAATATCCCTACACTTTGTATTTGCTTGTCCTCAAGCAAATGTGCTTTTAGCCAATTGATTTATAAGTTAGGGGTCATGAAGCATTAGTTTAGAATGATTCACAACACATATAAGCCCCGCAAAAGTCATAATCAAGCACGGAAATTACATACTAGCACCTCATAAGTAGTGTTTGGATACTCTCATCTCTCGGGTGTATATGAAATATATCAAGTTGGAAATGGAAGATAAACACTCATTAACCGGTCCTAGTACATAGATTACCATAGGCTTGAGACTAGATC
The DNA here is from genome assembly GCA_019973895.1 of Chrysanthemum seticuspe. NCBI lineage: Eukaryota > Viridiplantae > Streptophyta > Magnoliopsida > Asterales > Asteraceae > Chrysanthemum > Chrysanthemum seticuspe. The sequence continues at coordinate 51,326,209 of BPTQ01000009.1, read as the reverse complement.
AAACCTCCATCGCTTTGGCGTAAGCACCTAGGAAAACTATCCAAGAGGTCTTTTAAAGGGTTTTAACATTAGGCTTACGGTAGGGAAACAAAGGGTTTGGTGGGATAGGCGATTTAGTGGTGGCAAGTCAAAAATCTTTATGTTACAAGCATGAGAAGAATGGCGTTGCTAAGCCAAGACTCGACACTCTAAACTCTAGATAACTTTGAAATAAACAAACATAAATTTAAAGATAGATGTAGGATGGTAGCCTGTATGTTTTTTTTTTTTTTTTTTTCATACACTTTTTTTTCGATTTTTTTTTTCATACACTTTTACTTTACCATCCTCTATGATAACATCAAAATAATAGGGATTTATAGGCACATCCCTACACTTGAGTTTTTATTACTCTAACACTAATTTGACCCGAATTGAAAAGATCAAAATACTTGGAGTACATTATTACGCAAATAAATGGAATTTTGAATTTAACGTTCCTTCCCGTCATTTCATAAAATTTAACTTTTCCCAATAGTCCCAATCGTCCCAAAACTGTGTACAAAGGATATGACTCGACTTAGCAACTTATGCAAGCAACTAGATAATTGAACTAAGGGTTTAGTGTGATAACAATAATGTACTAAAAGTGAGTGCATACAAGGTAGGCCAAGGTGATTTGGGTGTACATTTGGGGGTGGATTGTAAACAATGCTCTTCATTGATATTCCGGAAAACCGAAACATCACGAGAACCGCGAAAAGGATAGGATCTGAGGGGTTAACTAGGGGTATCGTGTACTAAAGATGAGTACAACGCAAGGGTGTGGGGGAATTACTCAACCGATGTGGAAGAAGTAATTATATTACGGGTATCAAACAAGGGATATCCTAATGCCTCTTATCATTTAGTTATTCCTAACAACACAAGTGTAGTCTTACTAGCGATCTCGGAATGCATCATAAAACAAGTTCTAGAATCTATTATACTACCGGTTCACTATAAGCATCAAAGATGAATGCTTTAATTCCTACAAATCTAAGGGTGATCCTCACATTTTGGGTGGAATTTAAGTGGTAAAGGGTTTTTGTGCTAGTCATATAACTTCCTATCCATGAGACGCTTTATTAAGACTAATGGCCCACTCCTACATGTCATGAAAAATTTCAAATTTGGTGCCAAAATTACCCTAACCGATATTTCTCATGGTTTATTACACAAATGAAATTGGACAAAGCAAATAATCAAGGATAAGCATAGTTTCAAAGTTCCCGTTTTATTTTCCCTCCCTACACTTAAACTGAACATTGTCCCCAATGTTCCCCAAAAGTATCAAAGTTATGATAATGGAAGGTAATTAAAAACGAAAGAAACTAGTACTCCCCTGATTAGCTCGGTAGGATCCGTGTGAAGTAGTGGTTAAATTTTCTTCCAAGAAGAGTGTTTGTGTGAAAAGCTCTTTCCAATCTTATGTATCTTCTTCTTGATAAATTAAACCTGCACACTTGAAGAGAACATACGAAACCTTCGCGTAAAATCGGCGGTAACAATATATATAAGACTCTACTATACTAGGATATAATGCTTGTGGAATGGATGTTTACAGATTTTCTGGAAAATTAAGACCTGGAAAATTCCAAAAATTTATTAGTAGCTCAAAAACGAGAAAAAGTAGTAAGCAATTTCTACTCCTCCTGACGCCGTCAGGTTGCGACCCTGACGCCGTCAGGTTATCCTGACTGAAACTGGTCTGCGATTTTCTGGAAAAATTTTATCTTTAGAATCAGGAAAAATTTCCTGCAAAACATCCATTATGACTCGATACAAGCATTTGACTTGAACAAACACACATGTATATCTTTTAAATAATTGCAATTCTCATGTTCACGTTCTTTTTGAAAACATGTGTAATCCTCCCTACACTTATCCCTTATGTAAAATACCTTTATATGTAATTAATACGAGGTTAAAGACAAAATAAAGTATTTTTACAAATTCAAACATGAGAATAAACAATCAATAAAAGATACACGACACACAAACAAGCAAACAATTAAGCATAGGTTGCCTCCCACGAAGCGCTTTTCTTTATTTATGAGTCTTGTAGCTAGACTCGAAGTCGTGCCCCTACGTGGTCTCGTTTTTCATTCTCAATGAGAATTCTATCATGTTGACAAAATTTTCATTGACTCTATACCTAGGCCCTAGGGTCAAGCAATCCTTATAATAAAGTCTCCTTTTCTCCCACATGAAGTTTAAACCTTTTTCAACATCGTCTTCGCTTTTTTCCTCAAAAGCTCTAATGTTGTCTCGTTCAAAAAAGAATAAAGGACCATATCTATTCCTCTTCCAAGGCATCCTATAAGTGATCTCATCGTCCCCTTCCTTAAACCTAACCGTTCCTTCATACTTGTTATGGCTCATTTTAGATGTTTCAACAAACGGTTTTCCTAGCACTACTTGGGATAAGCTATAGTCAATGACACATCCGATGTCTTCTAGGACCACAAAATCAACTAATTAGGTGAAATTTCCTATAAAGACGTGTACATCTTTGACTCTTCCCACAAAGTTGCAAACCCCACCTGGATACTTAGGGTCTCTCCTAATCTTAAGTCGCTCATTCATAATGTCATTGTAAACAGCTGATGACATCACATTAATGGGAGATTCCGTATCTATGTAGGCATGCTCGACATTCCTATATCCAATCATACAAGGGATTTTTAGGTTCCAAGGATTTCCTCTCTTAATCTTTGGACATATCCTAATGATGGGGGATCGAGGATTGTCTATTATGTATTGATGGTAAGCAACCTCTTCCTTAGTGGGGGTAAAGATTGAAGTAAGCACTATCCTCCTCATTCACATTATTATTCACAAAACCATTATCCGAATTACTGCTGATCATAGAGCCAACAATAGAGGCGCTAACCACTTTCTCAACAGCATCCCTAATTGTATTGTCAAATACCTTTTGCAAATCTTGAAGGTCGTCGTTTCTACTCACATAACGGGTTCGGCGGTTGTGTTGGTTATTGGGTTGGGTTTTGAGTGAAGTGATTTATTTGGTGGTGGGTTGTTGTTTGATGAGCTATCACCTTCCATGATGAAAATTGATGGGATTACGAACAAAGGTCACGAAGAACGGGGATAGACTACAAGGAAGCTAAAAAATGAGAAAAAAGCTTACTTGATAGGAATCAAGCATGGAAACCTAAATGAGATAGACTCCTAACTAGCTATTCTATTCCCCGGCAGCGGTGCCAAAAACTTGATACGCGTACAACGCGCGTTTCGGGGTCAAAGGAACTTCCTTTTCATCGAGCAAGTTTTTCAACACCCTAAGCAGTTAACCTAATCGTTGTAGTGTAGTATTAGGGTAAGCCACGGGTATTGATATCGTTCTCTAGGGGAATAGGAATGCTAGTGAGAAATTAATACGCTAAGGTTGGGGTTGAGGAAAATTATTTTTTTATCTTTTTTATGTTTTTTTAGAAAATTGAAATTACGAATCTCGGGGTATTGGATTTGGGGGTGGTATTTCTACCGATTACTCTACTTATCTAATTATCTAACCTAAGGTGAGTGTAGTCTATGTCTATTGATGTGTGCTCGCATGATAGTTAAGAATGTGTTTACTTAGATGCTATTACTCCCTAGTTATCTCCTATTGATGGTTGAATTGTCACGTCCTTATTCTTAACGCGTTGTGTTTCCTAAGGTCGTAGGGTATGCGTTTATGCCTAACTCTTTGAAGCTACCTAAGGTTAATGACTACGAAATCTCTAGGATTCATAAACTTAACACTAAGGTTATCTTTGGATGTTTAGCCTACAATTCCACTAGTAATTATAAACTAATGTTCAACAAAGATTAATTAAGCATTAACAACACAACGAATGACCTATCGCAATAGTAGGTCAATCACAATTAAGATAAGAGACAACCAATCAATATTCAATACCTAGGTTTTATAGATCTAAGCAAACACACAAGTAAATTAGCCGGACATGGAGAACATGCAAGCATACACACAAACAATTGAGGACATGATTGAATCAATGAAGTAAAACACTTATCTTGTTGTAAAATAGGGTATGGAACAATAAGATATTGCCCAAGACAGCCTTGGTTCGATTTAGGTTTTTACTCCACAATACTACCTCTGTAAAACTGAAAAATTCGGATTCTATATATAGTGTTACAATATGCGACGGCATCACTATTTAATTGTGACGCCGTCGGGTCACCGTCATTAGGGTTTCGTCTTGGCCACGTCAACTCTGTGAAGGTGTCACCTTATGCTCGTGACGCCGTCGGCTTCAATCTCTGACGCCGTCGGGATCCAAATCTAGGCCGTCTGAGTTGCGACGCCCTATTCTTTTAAACCTGATGCCGTCACTTGTAAATTAGCAATTTGCTCTCTGAGTCGTCTCAAGATGTGTCGCGACGGCGTCGCAATTAAGGCATGACGCCGTCCCCTTCAATTCCAGCAGCTTGAGTGTCTCGATTCTTGACTTTGGCTATTTTATTCATATATTCGCGCCGTTTTCATCCGAATAAGTGTCATTCCAGCAATTTGCCTTCAAGAGACCTAAAAAGTGAAAAGAACGAAATTAAGTAATAACGGATACAAAAGTGATCGATTAAGGGCTTAAATGACCTCTCAAAAGTGTACCTTTTAAATCCTTATCAGTTAGCGTAAAAAAACACTCATCATTACGACGAACACCGTAATTAAAGATGAAGCTTCCACAATCTATACTAGCCTTCCATAACTTGCAAACAGTACGTAGCTGGAGTATAGACTTAGGAGGTAGCCTACGGATGATATCTAGCTAAATATCCAGTGGGATATTGTCAGACATTTTGTTAAACAAAAGCAGAAAGATTGGGATAAAGATATGAAGTGAATAGACCAAAAGAAGAAAGAAAGATTTTGTTAAACAAAATAAGAAAGATTTGTATTGAAGAAAGAGATTGGGAACAGAAGACATTAAAGGACGTGTACCGTGATGTACTTTAGGGCAACCAAATATTTAATTCTGCTGTGTACCAAATATTAATAAAGTATACATAACCAATATAGAATTGGTTTGCAAACCATAGGCCTTTTTGTGTATGTGCACTGGCATTACCAAAAAGAAACGCAGTTGAGCTAAAAAAAATTAATAATCGAGTAATATTTAACACAAGTAAAAATACATATTATAAAAGTTGAAAGAAAAATACTGCACAAGTCAACATTTGACAATAATTATGGTCAAACGGACATTAAGGATGGTACCTTGAAAGACCGCTATCAATTTTATATTCAACCTTGTGCTTCCAGAAGTATTCAAGCATCCGTTCATGGTAAGCTAACGCTGTTTGAAGAGGGTCGTCTACTTCCAGAGGCTGGTTGAGCAATCTGTACAAAATAATGCACACTCATACTCCGCAATCGCCATACAAGTCTGATTGTTGTGGGACTTTTGGACACTTGTATGTGATTTTATAATCCCCGGGTGATATGCCCTTACTGTGCAGTGCCCCAGCCTCGGTTAGGTACAATTTAAGCTGTGTTTGTAACTTTCTCTTCAAACCGCGCCACCACCGTGAACATCTTCCGGCTGACCCGAGAGAGTCATAAAGGTAAACAACTCCAGTGCGGATATGGAGCACACCGAGTACCCAGTGTTTTTTAGTTTCATTCACGGGAAAATACACCTGATATATAAACCAATTGCAGAATATTATAAGCTGTATATAACAGTAGTGCTTTATGTACGGTAAGAGTCTGCCAAACTGACCTTTTCAACATCTCGCCAAGCCACAGGGTATGTTGTGCCATCTGAATAAGAGGTAGGCATTTCGCCATCTAGGATTTGACTGCAGAAATTACACGCTGCCAACGCCCAATCTGCATCGGCTGGTCTAAACAACCACATCAAATTAAGTCATACATCCAAGTGCTGCGGACATATAAAGCAAATCAAAACTGTTAACATTCGGTTCCAAAGTAACAAAACGAAATAATATACATGTGTAGGAGACCAGATAAAAATCATGTTTACTCACTAAGTCATTAAGCCACCGCCGGTGCAATCTTCAACACATGCCAAGGCTACCCAAAAACGCCTATAAGCGACAACGGCACCGGAGCCCCAAGGAAACGTATAAAGTAATGCTTTTTAAGCTTCAAAAAGTTGCGAAGGTAATCAGGCACATTAACCTTCTTGTTGCATTTCGGGTGTCGTAAAAGTTCCTAAACAACAAAAAAAAACATTTATATATTGAATAACATTAACCAAATCATAATGATGTTAATGGATTAACAAACACAACATACCTCTACAAACGGTTCAATTGCGGGCAAATAAAAGTGACTAAGTCGACGCGTTTTGGGGTTTCCGGATGTTTCCTGAAAACATAGTTGAAAAATAAGCAGACAAGCAGAAAAAATTAGTTTCCGTTAGAATTTAATAAGGTGCTTTACATCGAAACCGGCAGCCGGGATAATAGCCTTGTTAATGACACCGTGCGATCTTGTAAGATGGCGACAAGGAGTAGCTGATGTTTTTGATAGCCCAGTTGGTGAATTGACAGAATCAGCCAACTTGGTATAATGTTTTATAATGCTATTTCTTTTACTGACGTTGTCGTTCAATTTTACTCTCTTTCTTTTATTGGTATTGTTATGGGAGAAAAGTTCTTCCAACGGAGGTTTGTCATTAGGACCTACCACATTTGCAAATGACAATTTGTTGGATTTAACCTGATATTTAGGGGCTTCATGGTCTTTCTTTGTTGGTGTTTCTTCTTGGCTAACCACAACGACATCATTGTTACTAGATCGAAGGGCAACAAACGATTTTTCCTCAACCACATTCACTTCTTGCTCATCAAAATCCATTAAATCTAAAGACGGAACACACAATGTTTTATCGATGCTTTTGTTGAAATTATCTTAGGAGGAAACAGGTCCCAACATAGGTGTGTCATTTTGTCCAACCACATTTACATATGGCAGGTTGTTGTCTTTGAACTGGGATTTGAAAATATAGTATGTTAAAAACAGCACATTAAAATATTTTATTTATCGACGTTGTTTTACTGATAATGTAGATACCTCAAGAGCTTTGTTGGTTGGTGTTCCTTCTTCTGTCTGCACACCAACAATATTGTTAACGGGTTCAGGTTCCCCAGCCAATTGTTTCTGATTAACATCTTGCTATTCATTATCACAATCCATTGCATCTACAGAATTATCACCCGAAAATTTATCGTAGTTTATGTAAGACGACCAATCATTACCACAATCCGGTTCCTGATGAATTTTAAATATATATACATAAGTAGGGACATATGTAATACTACGTACTTGATATGTAAACTGTAAGTGAAAGATAACATACAATAATGGGGTCACCGGGTGTTTTGTTTCCTCGTTAGGTGCAACTGGTTGAAGTTGAGTAGTACCTTCACCTCCATAATACCTTATACCTCCACTTCCATGATGAGTTGAAGTTGGTCAACGTGGATTGCTCCTTTGTTTTGTGGGCCACTGGGGTAATAACATACAATAGAAAGTGAATGTCAAATGTATAGTTCATGCATCATAATGTATACAGGGATGAATACATATATATAAATTTTAAGTAGTCCTTGGCCTAACACCATTACTAACCAGCAGAATGTATTTGATGCTATTTAAAAGCCCACTATTAAGACATCTACGTTACCTAACACTATTACTTATCGTTCTACAATTAGTCTTTGTTAACCGACCCCTTGGACTTGGGCAATTGTTATAACAACCACACGTCTGTCTTCTTCCTTGTGGTTGGTTGTTTCGAGAACTCCATAGATGTAATAGTCATTTTGTTGCAGCTATTTATTTTATAAAATTA
>BPTQ01000009.1:50444280-50640691 GCA_019973895.1 Chrysanthemum seticuspe | reverse complement strand
CAAAAGTGTTATATATAATAAAAAACGGAAGGTTTTTTTATCTGTTTATTGATGAATATATGTTTGACCTGTTTTTCACTATTGTGTAGGCTGTACTCAACGTACGTTTCAGTTTTCACTAATACAAAGGGTCGAGCGATATAAAAATTAATAAATTATTACTAATTTTTTTCAACCCAAATGCAGTTTACTCTTGAATGCATCAATACACACTAATGCTGAAAATGCATCATACAAAATATAAACAGTAATTTTTTTGCATTTCATTAGCATTTTATCTTTATAGCAACAATGTACTAATAAACATAATTGTAAGAAAAACTCATTGAAAATGCAAAGGCAACGTGTGAAGGTTGTTGATCGAACTATGCAAGACATTAATGGGGTCAAACTTCCATTCAGCGGCGAGATAATGGTTTTAGGAGGAGATTTTAGATAGGTGTTACCGGTATTTCTATTTAATATAAATAATCATGTAACAACGATATTTCTACGTAAAAGTTACTCAAAAAGAATGTTAATACAAATAATCATGTAACAACGATATTTCTATTTTACGATTACTTTACGTTTTTTTAATGACAAATATAAAACATACTACGTAAAAGTCGTAATCACACATAACTACGTAAGTTCTCATTTGACGTAAACCCAACTTTTTTTAATCATTATTAAATAATTAAAAATATAGCGAGCTGGGAAACATAATCACTTTTGACTTTGCATGCAACTCATGTCGGATGTGTTATCACTTTTTGTCCAGTTTGTATATAAGTAGTTATTTGTCTATTTTTTTGGAAGGCAAAAAATAATATATATTGTGAAAACAAACCAACAAGATACACAACAAGGCCAAATATAGGCTAATGAAACCAAAACTTCAAAAGGTTACGAGATGTAGCATTACGAATATGATATTCGCGGGTCGAGTAGTTGTGGCCTTGTGGGTATACGTCTTTTGTCCATGAATCCAACAATCAAATTGATGCTATTATTAGTATATTTCATCAAACGCATGTCATGTATTTTATCAAATGCTCATTTGACAATCTCATTTCATTACTTTATCATTCGCTTAAAACATACTGTTAAATATTGTTGCATTTGTTGTTTGATTCCTCTAGAGCAAAGTATCTTGAGTATTTGTTAAACACTAGTGATGTAAAGATTTTGTTGTATTCTGCTAAATGTGATTTAAGAGTTGGTGTTGTTGGGATTGAATCATGGGTTAAAAAGATGGGATGGGATGGTCAATGGTCAACTAGCAGGCTATGTTAAAAAAGAGGTATGCTACATCCACATTAAATCCTCACAAAAAACTCCCACTCACTGACGTGTCAGCGAGTGATTGGTTTTTAGTGAGATATGGATCTCACAGAAAACCAATCACCCGCTAACACATCAGCGAGTGGGAGTCTTTTGTGAGGATTTTTTGTGGATGTAGCAAAATGCGATTAAAGAATATGGGAACTTAACGAATGTTGTAGTGTTTGGTGCTAGTCAATCTTGTGCCTGCTGAATTGCTGATCAATGTCAATGATTGAAGATTGGGTTCTTGAAAAGATGACTTTGACCAACAATGTAAGTCAACTTTAGTTGGTGTATATTAGAAGTGTATAGGAACTTGGTAGTTTTCATGTTTACTATGGTGTAGGTTTCATGAATGTAGGAACTTGGTAGCATTGTTTATGATTAAAGAGCTGCAATTTTAAATAACATTATACTATTTGAATAGTATAGAGTTGCATACTTTAAATAGATTTGGAAATGGCAACCATATGTGATGATGGGTAGTTAAGAAAAATATGTTTTATGTTTTCTATCCCACATCGAGTAAAGAAAAGAAACTTCGGTAGTTTATATTCTGTGATGTTTATCACTAACATAAACTGAGATTAGTACAATGTTGTAGGGGTGAGCAAAACCAACCGAATCCCGTCCCGAACCCGAGTCCCGAATCATGTTAGTCGGGCTTGTCGGGGTCGGGAGTCGGTTTGTGTTTGCCGGCTTGTCGGGATTCGGGTCGAGTCGGGATCGGCCCGATGCTCAGCCCTACAATGTTGTTGCATTTGACATCTTACTTAGGTAGAGTAAAATACCTGTGTAGGGTGTCATATGTAGTAATGTGTATGAATTCTTATTTTTTATTTAATTTTTAATTTTATTTATTTATTTTTTGTCATTTTATTAAAGGCAAATGGCACAAAAAGGCATTAAAGTTAGGGTCCATTTCCAATTAAGGTATTCAACTTTTTTTCTTGCATAAAAAGGTACTCAACAAAAAATTTTGGCGGATTTGGGTTTTTTACTAACGTTTGTTAACTCACTTCGTTAGTATTTACATGTTTAGTCCTCGAATTTGTATGATCATCTCATGCAACATCCAAACAAAATTTCGAATTGTTTTTTACATGTTTAGTCCTCGAATTCTTATAATATTTCATTTAACATCAAAAAAAAATTCAAAAAAAAAAATTTTTGAAAAATTCTTTTCGAAAAATTTTGAAAAATTTGAAAATTTTAAAAAATTTTGAAAAATCTTGAAAAATCTTGAAAATTTTTACCGAAAATTTTTGAAAACTATTTTCGAAATTTTTGAAAATTTTTGAAAATTATAAATTTTACCGAAAATTTTTGAAAATATAGAAAATTTTTACCGAAAAAATTTTTGAAAAAAAATTTTTGAAAATTTTGAAAATTTTTTTTTGAAAATTTTCAAAAATTTTGAAAATTTTTTTTTTTCAAAATAATGAGAATTCTTTTCGAAAATTTTGAAAAATTTTGAATTTTTTTTTTTTATTTTCAAAATAATTTTCAAAAATTTTCGGTAAAAATTTTCAAATTTTTTTTTTTAAAATTTGCCAAAATTTTTTTCCAAAATTTTCGGTAAAAATTTTCTAAATTTTCAAAAATTTTCGGAATTTTTTTTTTCAAAAATTTCGAAAATAATTTTCAAAAATTTTCGGTAAAAATTTTCAAGATTTTTCAAAATTTTTTAAAATTTTCAAAATTTTTCAAAATTTTTCGAAAAGAATTTTTCAAATTTTTTTTGGATGTTAAATGAAATATTATAAGAATTCGAGGACTAAACATGTAAAAAACAATTCGAAATTTTGTTTGAATGTTGCATGAGATGATCATACAAATTCGAGGACTAAACATGTAAATACTAACGAAGTGAGTTAACAAACGTTAGTAAAAAACCCAAATCCGTCAAATTTTTTTGTTGAGTACCTTTTTATCCAAGAAAAAAAGTTGAATACCTTAATTGGAAATGAACCCTAACTTTAATGCCTTTTTGTGTCATTTGCCCTTTATTAAATTTATAGAGTTGAGCATTAGGTTCAAAAATTTAATTTTAAATGTTCGCATGAGCTTCTAACTTTTTGGTCTTTTTATAGAATTTAGCGAGTTGATTATTAGGTCCAGAATATTTAATTATGACGCCGAACAAAAATGGCTGGATATGTTATCACTTTTTCTCCGGTTTTAGGACTAGTTAATCGGTAATATATGATTACATAAATTTGTTATTACAATGTTTCTCTAAGTTTATAAATAAAAAATGTAAGGGACTTAGGAGCATGTAGCATTACAAATAGGAAACACTTCAACTCCAGGTAGTTAGATTAACAAAAGATCACGAATAGGCTCGTGGTCGTGGGTTATCTATCAATAGTCAACTTGCAGGTTATGTTAAAAAATATGGTAATTCGATGCAAGTTGTGGAGTTTGGTGCTGGTCATCTTGTACTTTGACGAGTCTGTTAATTCTTAACTCTTAAGCTATGATTGAAGACCGGGTTCTTGAAAATGGGTTGTTTGTTAATGATCCAGACTTTGACCAGCAATGTAACTCAACTATAATTGATGCAGATTAGAAGTGTCTAGATAAAAGGTTATGATTTTCAGTTTACTTTTGTAGATTTCAGTTTGTAGGATCATTGATGATTAGAGAGTTGTAAAATTGTGAAATGATCATACAAAAATGTAGGCATTATACATATTTGTGTAGACTGACAGACTCTACAAAAGTTGGAACTTGTTGTTTGTAATCTTGTACCGATCATTAGGCTATGCACAGAGGCGACCTAGTTCGTCGCCGCCACATCAGCTTTCTCTCTCCGACGACCTGACGACGACCTAGTTGCCACAGTGGTGACCTGAGATTTTTTTTTTTTTTTTTTTTTTTTTTTTTTTTTCAAATATTTTTAAAAACAAAATAAAAATTCATTAATAAAAATACTTAACATTACAACAATAATTAAAAACTTAAAGTAATAAAACGTAGACGTTACAATACTTATTAAAAACTGCAACTTAATAATCTAAGGTGTAACGTTCTTTGATTGAGGCCTTAAGTTGTTCAAGTTCTTGTAGTTGTCGTGCGGGCATATTTGGGTCGAGAGGTGTGTTGTAGAAAATTAAATCTTGCGTCCGGGTTGATTGTGCTGCCATTGCAAGCTGCTGACGTTGGAGCTCAAGTTTCTCCCTTTTTAACTCTTCGGCTCGCCTTGCCCTTGCCTCTGCAAGCTCCATCTCTTGCTGCTTCAACTTTATGTATTCCGCTTCCATATTCTTGGTTTTTTCCTTATTTGACTTTTTGATCTTGAAAAAGTTCTCGGCCATATTAGTAAGAAATGAAGCGGGTGCCTCGTGTGATTTCTTCTTGGCTGCGTCACGACCTTTTGGTCGTGATTCTCGAGTCTCTTCTTCTTCAGAATCATCCACCTCTTGGGGATGAAAAGGACCTTTTGTTGACCCCGAGGTGGTTTCCGAAGTCCTGGATTTCTTGCGACTAGTCTTGGCGAAATTAGGCATCTCAACAGTTTTCCAAGCAGAATGCCCTCTCAAAACTTTCCAACACTCCTTCAATGTAAACTCATGCTTGTGAAGCACACGGTATTCGTTACAAGCCTTTTCATAGTCGTCTTCGTCATTCTCACCGCTTCCGTGATTATCTTTGATATTATCCATAATTGCACAAAAGAAACCAACCCTGGAACGAATCCTACCCTTCCATTTGGTCATTATGGAGTCGTAGGTTCTTGTTGAACCAGTTTCACTTTCAAAGTACGCTATCACCTCATCCCAAAACCCACTCCGGTTGATAGAGTTCCCTCTTTCCGAATTTTCTGACACATGTACCCAAGCTCTACAAAGCGCGACTTCTTCCGTTTTTGTCCATGGTACGACGGGTGCGGTTGCAACATTCTTTCCCTTGCCCTTCCCCTTTGTAGCCCGTTTTGTAACCTTCTTTGATTTGACGGGTGACGTCTCTTCGACATCGTCTTCAACACGAATAGAACCGTGGTATGAACCGTGCCCCGAACCTTGTCCCATCGAAGCATCTTGAGTCGGGTATGGACCTTGTCCCACCGAAGCATCTTGAGTCGGGTATTGTTGAGACGTGAAGCATTGAGCAGGAGGGAATTCCATAAAATGCTCATAATCCATATCAAGATTAACAGCATGAAGCGGTGAAAACGATTGATTATGTTGGGAAGATTGTGAGAAATCCATGTTAGGATGATATGACGAACCGCTTGGTGCTTGGTTTTGATTGATAGTCGGACGACCCGGTGGGAAATATGGACGATTGACGTAAAATGGGTTTTGATTAAGGTTGGGTTGTGGTAGTCGTGTTTGAAAATTAAAACCGGCTGCTTGAAAACGAACATCCCGATTTTGTGGTGGTGTTAAACCGGTTAATTGAAACGGTGGATCCGGTGAGAAATTCAAGTTCGGGGAATTTTGGGGAAGTCGGGATCGTCGGGTTTTTGAGCTGGGAGTTTTTCTTTGTGACATGATGATTATTGAAGATTTGAAGAGAAGTTGTTTGAATTGTGTTTGAAATTGTGTGTTTAAAAATGTGTTTGAGGTTGGTATTTATAATGTTGTAAAAGTGGTAAAGTTTTGAAAAAAAAAAGGTTTAAGCTTTGTTTATACTCGGTTGTCAAGCCAACCGAGTTTGTGCTTCCTCTTTCCCCAACCGACGAAGACCGACACCTCCACAAAGGGAGGACCGACCACGACCGAGGCAACCAACCGAAGGTTTTAACCTCCACTGCGCATAGCCTTATGGCTATTGTGCTTGACTGTCGAAGTGGTGGTTGTTGGTAGCTCATCGACAGTCACTCATGTTAAATGTTTTTATACTTGAAGCGGACAAAATTTCTTCACTTAAACAATTTATCACATAATGTAAATTGTTATTTAATACCAAAATAGACACGTTAACATATTTGAATTGTGTAGACTTGCAGACTCTAAAACATATGGAAATTGTTGCTTGTATTGATCGATATGATTATCCAAAACAAAGAAAACATGTTCTTTGCCGCTCAGGTATGCCTCATTTTCAAATTAGATTCTTCTAGTTGACTATTTTAGCGTATGTCCCTGAAGGGACTCTTCTGCTTGACTAATGATAATATTTTCTTGAGTGAGTTGGTTGATGTGCCCGGTTGGTGCAAGTTTTAAATTTATAAAAGGTGAATTACCAATATTACCAATAACACATACGAGCAAGTATACTCGTCCGTTATAGCAAGATTATGAAGGTAAGTCGGAATCGTTCGCAAGGATTTGAGTGAATCTAAGCACAAGTTTGAATTAACGGAGTCTATCAAAAAACATATAACAAAGCAAATAGATATAATGAAATTCAGATGATTAAAAACTACACTTGCTTAAACTAGTATCATATCATAAAATAATGTGATTGTGTTAACTACTTAACATGTTGGTTGTGATAATTAGTTGAAAACTAATCTATTGTAAGCATTAAGTTTAACCAATCAATTCAAGATTAATTCAAGTTTCATAAGTCTACATCCATAAACTTAAACACAAAAACATCCACTTGTTCATCAAATTGCTTAAGAAATGGTCAATACAAAAGGTAACCGATCATAGACAAAAGGCTACAATTGATTCTCAACAACTAATCTTACGACCATTTAGATGTTTCCAACCAATCCAATTTGATAATCAAAAAGCGTTTCTATTACAACCACACCTTAGTTCCTTTGTATAATCAAGAATAATGGGTAAAAACAATCATCCATAGACAAAATGATTATGACTAGTTGAAGAACACGAAGTTCTTTCGACCCCAACGATTACTATCAATTAGCCAAACTTGATTAACAAATGTCACTATGAAACTTTAGCACAATTGGATCTTAGAATTAACTTGAAATTGAATTAAAACATGTTAACACAATCACTAACTAATCATATGATAATCAACATCATTTAAGCAAGTGTATAAAGAAACTAGCCACTCATAGCAAACATGAACATAAACTCATAACTTTGATCATTAGAAAACATGATTAAAAGTCTTACAATGCTTGAAATAAGATTACAAATGATGAAGTAATGATTCCCAAAGGATCGTGGTGGACTTCTTTGTGTTTTGGCCTCCAAAGGTGGAACTTCTGGAACTCCAAACTTCTCTAGATTTCTAAGGACGAATTTTAAGAGTTTAAGGCTTGGTTTGATGAGTAGAGAGATTTGTAATTGAGGTGTGTCTCATATGCTCACAATTAGCCTCTATTTATACTAATTCCAAGGCCTAGGGTGTTAAATGCTTAACTTGGCCTCCAAGGAGTAAGGAAGGGACTAGAATACACCAAGAGAAAGACCTAGAATCGTTTGGATGCAAAGGGGAAGCTTAGTGATGAAGATTTGACAACTGCAGCTTCTCCAACCGGATCGGTCATATGACCAACCGATCCGGCTGGTCTTCAATAATAACAAACCGACCGATCCGGTTGCGGGTTGCGACCGATTGGTTGGTTATGGCAAAACACTAATTCTGACCAAATTCCAACCGAATCGGTTGAGAGTGTAACCGGATCCGGTTGGATCTTCTGAGATACAAAACTTGATCTTTCTCTTCACTATGTCTTGAAGAACTTGGTTCTTCAATCACTAAAGTCTTCAAAGGTCCTAGAGATACTGATTTAGACTTTACTGAAGCGGGTGTCTTCGATTAGCTGCATATTTCCACATTTTCCACCATTTCCCTGCACTTGGTTATAAACACTAGACAAACATTTCTAGATACGATTAAGTACTAAAATTACGCAAATATAACCAAATAACAGACATAAAAGTACACATAACGCTACTAAAAACATGCACAATCTGAGCGTTATCAAATTCCCCTCACTTAAACTTTGCTTGCCCTCAAGCAAATCTAGGAAAAACATCCACTGGTACAAGATCGTGATTATGAAAAATGTGATGCAAATCAACCAAGTATAAATACGAGAGAGGATTCATCAATTATGCTTTATAAAGGTGAAACATCAAGATGTTTGACAATATCCAATGATTTTCTTGCATGATTAACATTTCAGAACACCTCACGAAAAATAACGGAATATAATTCACTCAATCACTCATTTTTAGTGGAGTAACAAGATAAATCACACTCATTGCTCAGTCATGATTAGATTATTACCATAAGCTTGTACAAGAAACAAAACTCCACCGACGTGGCGTGAGCACCCAGTAAAAACATCTAAAGAGGACTTTTATTCGGGTTATAATGATAGGCTAAGGGTTAAGGGTATGGATAAGACATGGGAATGCTAATGAAAATGGTGTTAAAATAAAAATGAAATCAAGTCTAATACCCAAGTTGCTAGCTACCAAACATTCCACGAACCAAATAAATGATTATAGCTTTGCTTTCTTCTTTTCCACTTTCCACAGCTTTTTGCTTTGCCATGACAATTATTCTTCGATCATAGCATATTGGCTATTATTTCCATACGTTCAACACAATTTTTTTTTTTTTTTTTTTTTTTTTTTTTTTTTTGAACATAAAACATAACGCATGGCTCAATCAATCACATAGGATGTGGTACTCATAATCATTTGAACAATCTTCACTTTCCAGGTAACTAGCAACCAACTGTTAGACATTGATATGGGATAGGCTAAGGTTTAAAGTATAAAATCTTTCTGTATTTTCTGGTGAAGCAAAAATGAAAGGGATGGCTCAGAAGGTGTAACTAGGGGTATCTAGTGCTAAAAATGAGCACTACAAATGGGTCCATGTGGGTGGTTAACTAACCAATGAGGCTAGCTAATATATCATTAGATGTAAAATGGAAGGCCATTTGGGTTAAATCGTAAGGTGCCTCTTTATCACACGAATTTACTTATATCGCACGAATGCAATCTCACTGCGGTCTGGTAATGATTTACAAGCACAAGTTCTAGAATAAATAAAATCACCGGCACACTCATAGCAAAAGATCTAAGCATAAAAGATGTATGCTAATAAGAAATAGGCTCAAATCCTCACAATTTAGTGGAAAGGGTATAATATGTGTTAGCAAATGTTATCGATCCCAGAATGGATTGCAATAGTAATCGGAACACATCTTGAAATTTCAAATATTACCAATTTTACCAGTGGAATGATCCAGTTATTCTAATAGATAATCCTAAAAGTGTGAAAACAACTAGATCACAAGGGCAAACAAAATTTTAAATTTAAGCATGAAAACTCTAATTTTTCCTATTCACCCGCCCCCCCACACTTAAGTTAGACATTGCCCTCAATGATAAACGAACTTCAAAGTATAGAAATAGGAAAAATAGAGATGAAACTAGATATGTCAACGAGTTTATCAGCTTAAAATTTCTTCTTCATTCCTGGCGTCCACTGGAGAAATCATTACCTGCACACAATCTTATAAACAAACAAAAGGTTTTATTAAAAGGATGGCACCCCCCCCCCCCCCCCACACTTAAGTTCAACCAACGGTTTAAAACTTTGGGGGAGTGACCACAGAAAATCAAATCTGAAACACACGGGTTGCCTCCCGAGAAGCGCTTGTTTTATTATCGAGTCATCAGCCTGACTCGAATCTTCCCGAATTTATTTGGCTGCTAGGGCAGCTTTGAACATTTTGTAAAGTTCGGGGATGTACATGAATTCTTCACCAGTAGCTTCAATATCGTCCCAGACGAACTCAGCAGTTGGTTTCCATGGAACAGTTTGTGGGATTCTTCCAGGAAATGGTGCTACAAAGGTGATAGTTTCGAATTCATTCTCATGGTGTCTCCAGGACACTGTCGCAACTGAAACTTCATTCATTTGCTCCTTGTCGTAGTATAACTTGATTCGGTGTCCATTAACAATGAAACTTCCACCTTGTTTGTCATAGAGTTCGACATACCCAGATGGATATCCATGTTTAACGACATATGGTCCAAACCATTTTGGTTGTAACTTAGGAGCTTTGAATTTGAATTTCATGTTAAAAAGCAGAACTTTATCTCCGGCTTTGAATTCTTTTCGAATTCGTAGCTTTTTATCATGATAAGCTTTTGTTCTGGCTTTATACAGTTTGGAGTTTTCATAAGCTTGGAGTCTTAATTCATCGAGTTCGTGCAATTGCAGAAATCTTTTCTCTCCAGCTATTTTGAGATCGGTGTTACAATGTCTGAGCGCCCAATAAGCACGATGTTCAACTTCGAACGGCAAATGACAAGTCTTCCCATACAAGAGTTTGTAAGGAGTTGTACCAATTGGTGTTTTATAAGCCGTACGAAATGCCCACAGATCATCGTCAAGTTTTCTTGCCCATAATGACGGATTGTCTTTTACTGTTTTTTCCAGTATTCTTTTGAGAGCTCTGTTGGTATTTTCGACTTGACCACTAGTTTGTGGATGATAAGCAGTCGCAAATCGATGATGAACTCCATATCTTTTCATGGTTTTTTCCATTTGTTGATTGCAAAAGTGAGTTCCTCGATCGCTTATGAGTGCTTTGGGAATTCCATAACGAGCGAAAAGCTTTTTGAGAAAATTAACGACGACACGAGCATCGTTTGTCGGTAAAGCTTCAGCTTCTGCCCATTTGGACACGTAATCTATAGCAACGAGAATGTATTCGAATTTGTGGGATTTAGGGAAAGGTCCCATGAAATCTATTCCCCAAATATCGAATATTTCACACACTTGAATGCTTGTTAATGGCATTTCATCCCTTCGAGAGAGATTGGTGGTTCTTTGACAAGCGTCAAAGTTTTGAACAAGTGTATGTGCTTCTTTGAATATTGTTGGCCAATAGAATCCAGCATCAAAAACTTTCTTAGCTGTGGTGGAAGGACCATAATGTCCCCTAGTTGGGCCATGGTGAAATTCGTCAAGAATTTTACGAGTTTCGGAACCAAAAACACATCTTCGGATCATCCCATCGGGACATATTTTGAAAAGATATGGCTCTTTCCAAAAGTAGTATTTGAGTTTCGAAAAGAATTTGCTTCTTTGAGCATGAGTTAGTCCTTTTCTGAGAATTCCTCCGGCGAGGTAGTTTGCAAAGTCAGCAAACCAAGGATCGTCATTTCCGTCGATGGCCATGAGAGTTTCATCGGGAAAATAATCATCGATTTCTTCTTCTTTCAACTCCTCAAGATTAGGATTTTTGAGACGGGATAAGTGATCAGCAGCAAGATTCTCTGCTCCTTTCTTATCTTTGATTTCGATGTCAAATTCTTGGAGTAGCAAAATCCATCGAATAAGACGTGGTTTAGCGTCTTGCTTGGTGAACAGATACTTGAGTGCTGAATGATCGGTAAAAACGACTGTTTTTTAGAGCACAAGATATGATCTGAATTTGTCAAAGGCAAAAACGACTGCCAGTAATTCTTTTTCGGTGACGGTATAATTTTGCTGGGCACTATTCAGTGTCTTGCTGGCAAAATATATAGGCCGAAAGTGTTTTCCTTCGCGTTGTCCTAAGACAGCTCCAACAGCAAAATCGCTTGCATCGCACATAAGTTCGAAGGGTAGTGACCAATTAGGTGAAACCATGATTGGAGCGCTAGTAAGTTGAGATTTCAGTGATTCGAAAGCTTTTATGCAATCAGCATCGAAGTCAAAGATAGATTCTTTCTCAAGAAGTTTTGTCATCGGACGAGATATTTTGGAAAAATCTTTGATGAATCGGCGGTAAAAACCAGCATGTCCTAAAAAACTCCGAACGGCTTTGACGTTGGTTGGTGGTGGAAGTTTTGAGATGACATCGACCTTTGCTTTGTCGACTTCCATTCCGGCACTAGAGATTTTGTGGCCAAGCACAATTCCTTCGGTTACCATAAAGTGGCATTTCTCCCAGTTGAGAACAAGATGTGCAGCTTCGCATCTTTCGAGCATTTTATTGAGATTAGAAAGACAAGCTTCGAATGAATCTCCAAAGACTGAAAAATCATCCATGAAAACTTCCATGGAGGTTTCTAGCATGTCTTGGAATATGGCGATCATACACCTCTGAAAAGTCGCGGGTGCATTGCAAAGACCAAAAGGCATACGCCGATATGCGTAGGTTCCAAAAGGACAAGTAAAGGTGGTCTTTTCTTTCATGTTGGGATTGAGTCTACGTTGACGTTCTACCACAGGTTTAATCCCTTCTTCAAAATTGATTTTGTGTTTGCAAAAATTAGGACTAATTCCTGGGATATCAGATGTTTTCCAAGCAAAAGCTTGTTTGTGATTTTTGAGCACGGAAACTAAACTTTCTTTCTCATTATCCTCGAGCAGTGAAGATATGACTACTGGAAGAAGTGAGTTCTCCTCCAGATAAGCATATTCAAGATGATTTGGGAGAGGTTTGAGTTCGAGATCCGTGGGTGGTTCTTCGATAGAGGATTTTATTCGCATCTTGTCATTGAAAGTGATTTCCTCAAAATTTTCTTCCTCTTCCTCCATTTCTTCTTCTTCTGAGTTATCTTCTTCGAATTCTACTTTCATGAAATCATCAAATTCTTTGTCGAAATCTGTTTCATTGATTTTTTCAGAAGTAGTCATGAATGGATCGGATTCGCTCAGTAATGCATCTAATTCCTCATCAGTGACTTCATCAATAACATCGACGTTAAAACAAGTATCATCACTGGAATGTGGGTAGCGCATTGCTTTATCGATAAGAAAAGTGATTCGATCTTCCCCAACTCCAAGGTTGAGTTCTTTTCCTTTTACTTTGATGATTGCGTCGGCGGTATTTAGGAAAGGTCTTCCTAGAATGAGTGGGACTTTACTATCTTCTTCCATTTCCAAGATTACAAAGTCCACGGGAAAAATGAATTTACCGACTTGAACAAGCATATTCTCAGTGATTCCCACAGGATATTGATAGGAATGATTTGCCAATCGGATGCTCATTTTTGTTGGTTTCAGGCTGTTGTTGCACAACTTGGAATAGAGTGAATAAGGCATCAAATTGATACTTGCGCCAAGATCGGCTAAAGCATCACATTTAACGTTATTCCCGAAAGTACATGGAATAAGAAAGCTCCCAGGATCTCCGAGCTTTGGTGGAATTTTGTTTTGAACTATAGCTGAGCATTCTTCGTTAAGAAAAGTTGCTGATATTTGCTCAAGCTTGCTTTTGTTATTAAGAAGTTCTTTCAAAAATTTCCCGTAATTGGGCATTCCGGCTATAACATCAACGAGAGGAACATTGAGTCTAACCTCTTTGATTATTTTGATAAACTTCTTATAACGCTCTTCCATCTTCTCTTTCTTTAGGCGTTGAGGATAAGGAATTTTTGGTGTATACGCCTTGACGGATGGAATGTCTTTCTTTTTGGTGGTTTGAGTTGTGTTTGGTTCTTCGTTTTCATCCTCACTATCAATGGTGACAGGAGTATTAGGATTAGGTGGTGGATCGTACGAGAGACCACTTCTTGTGAAAACAGCATTGATATGTTCATTTCTTGTTTGGGGTGGACGGTACGTCTTATCATTTGATTGTTTTGGATTGGATTGAGTGTTACTTGGCAATGAACCAGATGGTCTAGAGGAATGTTGGTCAGAAAGTCTGCCAAGCTTGTTTTCAAGATCTTGGATAGATGCTTGATGATTTTTCTGTCCTTTCTCAACTTTGGCTTTGAGATTGAAAAATTGATTTTTGTAAAATCATTTGCGGATTTTTGACCAGCCACGAATTCTCTCATGGTTTTTTCGAATTCGGTTTCTTCTGTCTTTTTTTCGGAATTTTGGTGTGGTGGATCGTCAGTTCGTGGTTGAGAATCACGGTTGTCATCCCTTGGTCGGCGATCTTGCCAATTTCCAGAATTTCGACCGTAATAATTACTACGATATCCTCCTCCTCGGTATCCTCCTTGAGCGTAATTTGATTCTCCTTCTTTCGGTCCACCCATAGGTTTATCGTCGCACTCGGACGATGAGTGATTTCCTCCACAATTGTTGCATCCATCTCGCATTTCCTTTATTTCATCTTTGATATCTTTGTACTGCGAGTCAATTTTTGAGGTTAATGCTTCCATCTTCTCCATGAGTTTTGAGGTATCGGTGTTTTCGACAAAAGCAATGGTTTTTCGGAGAGGTTTGGTTTTGGAATCTTTGGACCAATCAAGTTTGAGAAGTACTCGATCTTCGAGCAATTGATGTGCATCATTGGGAGTTTTATAGAGAAAAATTCCTCCAGCATTAAGGATGCCTTGAGAGATTTCATCTAGTCCATGGTAAAAGATTTGGATAATGGTTCCTTTTGATAATCCATGTCCATGACAACTACGAAGCAAATCTTTCATTCGAAGCCAAGCTTCGACAAGTGATTCGTTTGGGTTTTGTTGAAAGCACGAATTTCTCCCATTAATCGATCAAACATGGCAGGTGGAAAGAATCGGCTTACAAAAGCTTGCCTCATCTCCTCCCAAGTATTGATGATTCCCGGGGTTAATTCATTGTACCATACTTTAGCATCTCCGGCGAGTGATGATGGGAAAAGTTTGAGTTTGATGGCATTGACATCGGTGTCCCCATAACGAAACATGCCGCAAATTTCGATGAATTCGGCAATGTGCTTATGCGGATCGGCCCGCGCACGGCCATCGAATTGTCGGTCTTTGATCATAGAAAGGTGATGTCCCTTCACGGTGAAGTTGTCACCAAGGTTAATAGCAACAATAGCACTTTTAGGGGTTGGTGCTACGGTTCGGTTGGTTCCCCACATGGGTTGATCGTCCGCCATGGGAAAAGGTAAATTGGTGAAAGGATTGTAAACAACTTTGGCTTCAATGAGGTTATCAAATGGTGGGTTTGGTACTCTTGGTACACGATTTTCCAATGGTATGAAACGTGTTCTCCTTCTTCTTCGAATCAAACGTTCGGGGTTGGTAAGAGGTGTAATTGGTTCTATTCCCGCTGCTCGAGTGTTCATACAATGTCCTAGAGAATCCAAGCAATATCTAAACACACGGACAAACAACGAAAATGGCTTCTATGGAACAGGGCAGGTAACCGGATCGGTTGCGGGTTGCGACCGATCGGTTAGACCAGTTGAGTGAGGGTTAAAATTGTAACCGATTCGGTTGAGGGGCAACCGGATCCGGTTAAGGTTTCTGAGAAACTTTTTTTTTTTTTTTTTTTTTTTTTTTTTTTTTTTTTTTTTGGTTGAATCGACTGAGGGAAATTCAAAAACTTGTTGAAACACAATCAAATCCCCGGCAGCGGCGCCAAAAACTTGATGTACCCGGTTGGTGCAAGTTTTAAATTTATAAAAGGTGAATTACCAATATTACCAATAACACATACGAGCAAGTATACTCGTCCGTTATAGCAAGATTATGAAGGTAAGTCGGAATCGTTCGCAGGGATTTGAGTGAATCTAAGCACAAGTTTGAATTAACGGAGTCTATCAAAAATATATAACAAAGCAAATAGATATAATGAAATTCAGATGATTAAAAACTACACTTGCTTAAACTAGTATCATATCATAAATTAATGTGATTGTGTTAACTACTTAACATGTTGGTTGTGATAATTAGTTGAAAACTAATCTATTGTTCTTACAAGTTAAACCTTCGTCAAGATTTTAGTTTATGAAAACAAGCATTAAGTTTAACCAATCAATTCAAGATTAATTCAAGTTTCATAAGTCTACATCCATAAACTTAAACACAAAAACATCCACTTGTTCATCAAATTGCTTAAGAAATGGTCAATACAAAAGGTAACCGATCATAGACAAAAGGCTACAATTGATTCTCAACAACTAATCTTACGACCATTTAGATGTTTCCAACCAATCCAATTTTATAATCAAAAAGCGTTTCTATTACAACCACACCTTAGTTCCTTTGTATAATCAAGAATAATGGGTAAAAACAATCATCCATAGACAAAATGATTATGACTAGTTGAAGAACACGAAGTTCTTTCGACCCCAACGATTACTGTCAATTAGCCAAACTTGATTAACAAATGTCACTATGAAACTTTAGCACAATTGGATCTTTGAATTAACTTGAAATTGAATTAAAACATGTTAACACAATCACTAACTAATCATATGATAATCAACATCATTTAAGCAAGTGTATAAAGAAACTAGCCACTCATAGCAAACATGAACATAAACTCATAACTTTGATCATTAGAAAACATGATTAAAAGTCTTACAATGCTTGGAATAAGATTACAAATGATGAAGTAATGATTCCCAAAGGATCGTGGTGGACTTCTTGGTGTTTTGGCCTCCAAAGGTGGAACTTCTGGAACTCCAAACTTCTCTAGATTTCTAAGGACGAATTTTAAGAGTTTAAGGCTTGGTTTGATGAGTAGAGAGATTTGTAATTGAGGTGTGTCTCATATGCTCACAATTAGCCTCTATTTATACTAATTCCAAGGCCTAGGGTGTTAAATGCTTAACTTGGCCTCCAAGGAGTAAGGAAGGGACTAGAATACACCAAGAGAAAGCCCTAGAATCGTTTGGATGCAAAGGGGAAGCTTAGTGATGAAGATTTGACAACTGCAGCTTCTCCAACCGGATCGGTCATATGACCAACCGATCCGGCTGGTCTTCAATAATAACAAACCGACCCATCCGGTTGCGGGTTGCGACCGATTGGTTGGTTATGGCAAAAACACTAATTCTGACCAAATTCCAACCGAATCGGTTGAGAGTGTAACCGGATCCGGTTGGATCTTCTGAGATACAAAACTTGATCTTTCTCTTCACTATGTCTTGAAGAACTTGGTTCTTCAATCACTAAAGTCTTCAAAGGTCCTAGAGATACTGATTTAGACTTTACTGAAGCGGGAATCTTCGATTAGCTGCATATTTCCACATTTTCCTCCATTTCCCTGCACTTGGTTATAAACACTAGACAAACATTTCTAGATACGATTAAGTACTAAAATTACGCAAATATAACCAAATAACAGACATAAAAGTACACATAACGCTACTAAAAACATGCACAATCTAAGCGTTATCATTGGTATATAGGTCCAGCTTCTCAATCGGCTAAATGCATGGCTTCAACTCCTAGTTCTACCTTCAAAGGGCTTCGTTTAGGCCTATGGTCTTTTTAGTGATTTCGTTACTCAAATTAGCTTTTATTTTGAGTTTCAAGTCAGCAATCCCACATTGCTAAAGTAAAGAAACATTCCTTGGCTATATACCCTCATGTACGTGGCTTACATAAATTGAGATTAGCATAGACCAAATTATTAGGTGTGCTTGAGTGAGTGCAAGAATCAATTTGAGTTCTCAGTCTTTTTTCTTTTTGTATACACTAATATTTTTAGCAAGATGAGTTAGGCTCATAATATGAATTTTTAAATTTAAATGTCGTTGCATTTGATGTTTGATTCTAGGGATGAGCACGGGTGCGGAACTGGTTGGAATCGAAGCCGGACCCGATGGATCCGGGAATCGAATTTTGTGAAAAGTAAGAACCAAGATTCGAATCGAACATATATCTTGGTTCCGATTCTGGTGCCGGTTCTTCAAGTCTACCCCGACTATGAACCGATTTTCTAAAAGTAAAAGTAGAAACCTTATGCACAAATAAATTAGGCCGATAAAAAAAATATATATTTGAATTTTTATTAGCGTTTACAACCATTTATGTTTAAACCAATAAAGTTTAACAATTAAAACATAAAATCAAACAAACAATCATTTTATACTTTCACATTGTTTAAATGTCTAACAAAAAAATGACACATAAGAATCAAATTAATTGAAATAACTTCAAACTATCTCCAACCAAATAACCAAAACCGTTTATGGTTTCATTGTTTATTTTCCTTTATTTCTTCCATTTAGTTTATCTGATTGTTCTTTCATATCTTTCGCAATCACATTTTCAAGAGCAAAAGAACAACAAAATCGGACAGAACCTGAGTTGCGGTTTTTCTAGATCCAACCAAGAAGTGTCACTGACTTGCTTATAGTTTTAGAAACAAATGTATATCATGAAATGTTTTGAGTATGAGAAGCAAATAAATATACATGTTTTTAGAATGATTGGGTATTTGATTCCGGAACCAAAAACCGGTAGACCCAAACCCAACCGACCCAAGAACCGAAAAAGCTGAAACTCAATAACCAGAACCGGGTCTGCTTCTCAGTTCCGGTCCGGTTCTTTGGTTCTTTTGCTCATCGATATTTCATTCAGCTGGAGTAAAGTATTATAATGAGATATAACAAGTTTCAAATTGATATCGGTTCTCGATTATTTTTTATATCTTACAGATTTTAGTGAGTTGAGTAATATGTTCAAAATATATAATTACAAAAATTCACACGAGTTTTCAAAATTTTTTCAATGTAACAAAATATAGCGAGTTGGATAATAGGTCTAACATATTTTTGACATTGTATTGAACTATTGGATAAGTTATCACTTTTTGTCCTTCATATAATTAGAGTTTTGTTATTATAACACTTTTTAGGCCTATAAAACTAAAACTTCAAAAAGTTAGGAGGATGCGGCATTACAAATAAGTTATGTGGTTGTCCATGAAGTTCTAAGAATTGAATCGATGTTATTACTACATTTGGTTAAAACACATGTTATGCATTTTATCTATTACACAATTACCAATCCTGTATGAATACTTTGTCATTTGCATATTGCCACATTAGTGTGGTCAATTTGAAACCAAAACAACATTGTGGACCTGGACTTATAGATTTCCAAATCTATTTCAAGGTGAATGAACATGGTGGAACATGATGATGCAATTTTGGAGTGTTATGGTAAAGGCGATAATCGATTTCAAAATCAATTCAATAGAGAATAAGGAAATAAGACAATCGAGTTTGAGGAAAAAAAGAAACCAGCATAATAAGAAGTGAGTTTGTTATCTTTTATTAAAAGGAGGTACACCAACTAATTTTCAATCATCTTTTCATAACCAAACAACCAATTTTCAAGAACCCAATCCTCAATCATTGCTTGCCACTTAACAGACTGATGAGCAGGCACAAGATGAACAGCCCCAAACACCACCACATTCATCAAATTTCTATATTTTTGAGCATATCCTATAAATTGACCATTGACCACCCACACTTCCCTCTTTGACTCCATATAATCCTTAACACCATCCCATTTCATCTTTTTTAACCCATGACTCAATCCCCATAACACCAGCTCTTAAGTCACATTGACCCGAATACAACAAAATCTTTACATCACTATTCTTTAGCAAATAATCGAACATATACCTAACACTTTGCATTAAGTCCTCGTATAGTGCAGACCCCACGACCTAAATACATGCTTCATAAACTATGTACTCGTTCGCTTTCAAGATTTCCTTTATCTCATTATTTGATAAAAAGCTAGTCACTTTGGTGGTTTCATAAGGTGTCAGTCTCCTAAAATCATACAATGTAGCTAATCCGCTAATCCTAACATGTTTCGTAACATGTTTAAAAACTTTGATCTTGCATTTGTTGCATGATACCATTCGTTTTCTTTTGTTAATCTAAAAAATTCAAGTTGAAATTTTTCCAAATGGGGTCTTAAGTTCTTTGTTGCTTGTTAACTAGTCCAATATAATAAGCACTTTTTGCATGGGTTTTCACTTTGTTATAGGGTCAGTTAACCCATTTCCTATAGCTAATCCACAAAGATTCGCCCTTTCTAAAACGTGTATATTCTTATTACGCTTTGCTATATGATAACCCATTGATGGGACACATTTTCCTGCGTAACTCTCCCCGTTTATATAAGCATGGCGTGATTAAAAAAAGTAATCAAAGAATTAAACTTCAGGATCACGTGGGATATTTTTAGATGTCGAAGCAATGCTAAAACCAGTTCCAATAGGATTATCAAGAAATAAAAGACCAAACAGCCTATTCCACGAACTCGGATTATTTTTAAGTGTAAGATGTTCCACATTATGCCTCAAAGAAGATGTAACAAGATACGGTCTAGTTTGAAGAAGTTTCTAGTCATGGAAGAACACCCTGGTCCCTGGGCCACCTTGAAGCCAAATGAGAAGGGGGACTTGTGGTAGTGAAAGGTTGTTTAAGTTCTTGGCTCCATAAAAATACGTAAAAGATGGCAAAACCGATGGTGGATTTGATGGCAGTTGGTGGTCGTGGAAGGTGGTTGATTCCATTTGGAGTCAAAGAGGGAAGTCTGGGTGGTCAATGGTCAACTTGCAGAATGTGGTGTTTAGTGGTGGTCATCTTGTGCTTGCTAATTAGTCTGCTAATTCATGCAATATTTGCTTTATATAGCTTCAAGTTTTTTTTCTTTCAAAGCTTAGTGTCCCATATCGGCCAATAAAAGAAACTTTGCTTGTCTATATTCAATGATGTGTATGACTTATACAAATTGGAATTAGTATTAAGTTGTCGCAAATGGCATGCTATGATGGTAGAACAATTTATCATTAAAGTATTCCAATTGAGATAAATTGATTTGAGTTCCTTTTTTTTTCTTTTTTTTTAAGTATAAATTGATTTTTTTTGGTCATTTTACAAAACTAATACGAGTAGGTTTTAAAGTTTTTAGTTACAAACATTTTAGTACTCATTCTTTGCCATTATAAATATACTAGCCTATAAACCCGTGATAAATCACGGGTGGCTTATAGGACATTTCAAATAAACATGCACTCCTAATACATAAAGTAAAAAATGTTAAATTATAAAACAACAAACGATAATTCGCACATCAAATTGTGTATTTACATTGGTGATCCTGCATTAGTTCATTATACAAAATCAATCTTATAAAATATAAAATGTAAGTATAAATAACATTTGTATATGTGCATAATCACTAAAATAAAATCCATTTTAGCTTTTTACTGTCAAATAACTTGAATAGATACAACATGCTCACATCCAAATTGGATATATGTTTATGCTCCTTCTGAGAGTCATTAGAGTAGCTTTCTTCAAATTTATTTATTGTGATGGTATAAAGATCCAGTGTGATATTTCCTGTTGTTAAGATACTGTTTGAAGAAGTAGGTTCCAAGTAATTAGATAATACGACATAGGACTTAAAAGCCATAAAGTGGTTAAAAACATTTACTTTGAACTATTTTGCCCAAGCACATACAAACTATTTCCTTATCCAATGTTTATAGGGAGAATAGTAATTCTTTTAGAGCGTCAAGATCCAACTATTTGTTGGACAGGATTTAAAACTCTTGCGTCATAATTGATTTAGAAGGTTTTTTTGCAATAGAAATAAACTTTTGTCCGACTTTAGACCAATTTAATTCTATCAAGATTTTGTCTAATTTGCCTATTCGACCCAAAAGAAATAAAACATAGTATGAATTTACCCATTCATAAGTAAATGGGTTGAACTTGTCACCATTAATCAACACTAAACATGGTTACTTATCAAACCTTGGAAGTGAAGATCGAATATATGGTTTGCTCCTGATTCCTGAATGTAACAAAGTTCCCCTTAAGTATAGGCTGTATTGCTGTAAAGCCTAGAGGGTAACAAAACAATTAAAACAAAAACCATGAGGCAATGTTAACAACTACCATAGGTAAGTGAACTGATGAAACCAAGCAAAGATAGATAGAATAAGAGGTTGTAGTGCAAATAATAATTATTAAGAGCAACAAATGAAATATTTAATTTGATTATCTATTTCATAATTTTGAGACCTTCCAAATGTATGGAAAGAGATATTGAACCATCTAAACATGATCATGTCAAAGTTTTAATTATGGATAGTTACTAATATTGCCATTACACAGAATTTTCTTATCTATACCTTTAATAACAAAACAAAAGTTTCGCGATAATAACAAATATCTTTGTAATAACAGTGGAATTACTATCCGAGTTAGAAGCGCCAATATTGAATTCAAATCGAATAGCTAGACTGGATGTTTTAACTTATTTGATAATAAACATTATACATACTACAACATCATTTTGACCTGAAAACACAACTCCATGTACGTTTCCATTACATATTTGTAGTGCATCCACTTGTAATCTATATGAAACAAAAAGATATAAAAAAAATATATAAACCGGCTAGTTAAGTTTTAGCTTAAAAATGATTTTATACGATATACATCCACTTAACTAAACAAATTAGAGGCATGATCTAGCAAACCAAATTACAAATAATACATGTAATAATACAACTAAATGATCATAAACCATTACATGTGTTACATTATACACGAATTTTGGACAAACCATACTTTGTCAAGTTGGTATTGATGTTTAACTTGTAATTTACCATTTATCACTTGTACAAAAGTTTACATTTTTTGCAATTAAAGAGAATAAACAACATAGATTTTTTATGATCAATGCATAACATTGAAAAACCAAAAATCAACACTGTGAATGCATAACATTGAAAATTGCCTCATTTGCATGACAAACACTTGTTAGGCATGAAACACTTGAAAATTATCTCATTTGCACAACCATCTCTTCTAGTCATTACATCAAACACTTATAAGGCATCCTTAAGATCACTTATCCTGTAATAACAAAACACCTAAAAATCATAATTATACTCCAGTGTGACCAAGCTCCACCGATTCTTACTAATATGAAACAACCAACAAACTAATAAAATTATTTAAAACCCTCAAATTCATTATTCGTTTGAAACAGATTGCCAATCTTATGGATTTTCATGGAAGAGAATCTTTCAATTGGTAAGAGAATGTTTACCTGTTGGTAATTGCGATTTACATGGAATGGGTTGTGAAACTTCAATCAAAGAGGAAATAAACGTGACTGTGTGACGTGGAATAAGAGACGTGGCTTTAGTGACGTGGAAAGGTTGCCAGCATGGCTTAAATGACATGGAAATTTTTCAA
The DNA here is from genome assembly GCA_019973895.1 of Chrysanthemum seticuspe. NCBI lineage: Eukaryota > Viridiplantae > Streptophyta > Magnoliopsida > Asterales > Asteraceae > Chrysanthemum > Chrysanthemum seticuspe. The sequence goes on along the minus strand of BPTQ01000009.1, from coordinate 50,617,560 downwards.
AAAAAACCTTCTTTTATTATATATATAGATATAGATAACGAGTTGGGTCCGACATATTTAGTTTTGACATTGTATGAAACTATGGGATATGTTATCATATGGTGACAATAGAAACGCTTCAAAAAAGTGAGTTAGTTATATTTTATTTAAGGAAAATGCTCGACGTAGCCCTAAAGGCTATGTATTTGACATTAATAAATGCTATAAATATTTGTATCTTAATAATAAATCATTCACTCATGTATATAAATAAAATTAATGTACAAGCTCTTTTGCATTTTTTAACTTTTAATTGTATGAGTACATATATCAAAACCCTTTACTCAAAAAGGCACAAAGTAAAGAGGTTCTACACCTTAGATACCTAACAATCACACACTTCTAGTAATAAAGTGCATGACTATCTGAATCAAGTCAGTAAATACATGTTTTGTTAAAGAAAATATGATGAGTTTGATTACGACATGATTACATGAGTAAAACCTAGGATTTATCATTATTGGTTCGTGTATTAGTCATTATTGGGCTTGTTTTGGGCTAGTATATGACCCTATTAGTCCTTATATGTCGACATAACTAATGTACGGACACTACAAAATATGTCATTTGCTCACACATTTTTCTTCGCATTTTTTAAAACTATGTAGAATTTCATTGAATTCTTTACACTTGTAAGAGAGTAAAAAGTTAATACGTGAATAAATGCGAAGATATATAAACAATCATCACAATTTACACACTTATAAATTATTAGATGGGCATATTTTTCCGCGTAACTCAGTTATATAAAAAAACTAGCTAAAAGACCCGTGAAATTCACGGGTATTTAGAAGAATAATAACAAAAAAATATACATACATATGGCATAATGAGAACGAAAAAATAAACAAATGAGTCTACCTTGTTGAAAAAAGAAATTGTTTGAAACTAAAACATATTGATAAGATTTAAGATCATTTGAGGACAAAAGATTATTTACATACCAAGGGATCAATCTCCACCATCCAATTTTATTTGATCTAATGGATGAGATTAATCCCAACATTTTAAAAAACCCACTTTCATCCTTTTTTTTTTAAATATTAATAACTTTCAAACCGTTAATCTTTAAGCGAAAAAAAAATATCATTGCGACGAGCATTTAATTATCTTTCTATAGATAGACACTTTGATATACTTTCGACAATTTTTTTTTCCGTATTTTTCACGTTTTTTTTTTAAGTTTTTTCGTTTTTTTTACGTTACTGAAAATTGCATTAAAAAATCATATATGATAAAACACTAATTTAAATATCACATGTGATATTAGTGTTATATCATATATGATATTAGTGTTATATATATATGATATGTAATATCACATGCTAATTTCAAGTAACGTAAAAAAGACGAAAAACGTGAAAAAAAACAATTTTTTTTTCTTTTTTCAAAAGTATATCAAAGTGCCCGTCTATAGAAAGATAATTAAATGTTCTTCGCGACGGTGTAAATATTTTCACTTAACGATTAACGGTTTAAGAGATATTTAAATTATAAAAAATAGGTGAAATAATAAAATGCTTTTAATCTCATCAATTGATTTTTTTTTAAATGGATGGTGGAGATGAGTCCCATAGTATGTAAGAAAAGTTTTGTATGTAAAATAACTCTCCTCTATTGATAATCCAAAAATCTTCAAATAACTAAAAAGGAACAAAAAAATTGAATTAAATATCGTAATTTATGTTGTTGATCATTCAAAAGTTGTAGAAACGCATAAGACATGTTGATGATGTTTGTGACCTGATGTTCTTGTAACGAATTGTCCACATGTATATTTAATTTAACGATTGTATAAAAATGAGATTGATCTAAATCATAGTTAATATGTTATAAAGTTGGATAAGTTTGATTTTTTATAATCATAGATTGAGAAGAGGAAAAAAAGAAAAAACATTCAAGCATAAAAGTAATTTCATCAACAAAAATAGCTGATAATCGGATTTTAAGTAAGCATTGTCCACTTAATTATCTATACTATCTAAAAATAAAAAATGATCAAACTTGAAAAGTGAAAAAAATAACTTTTAAAATTCAGTCATTTATCTAAGAAAACTTACATTATTTTCAGAAAGCGTATGCAAAGCTAGAAAGTATTAACACACTATTAATACACATCGAAAATCGAGTTGACCCGGGGCGCTTCAAACCCGGCGGGTTGACCCAGTTTAATTTGACCCGTTTTTTCGACCGAAACGGTTTCAACCGGTTGAACCGACCAGGTCGAAACGGGTTTCAAAACATAATGTTTAATCCCTAAATCCTCAAACTTTTTTTTATCACTGAAACTACTGCCGCTATAAATCATAACGGGTATTCGTCTAGTAATTAAAGAATAAGAGACGATCTTAATTGGAATTAGACGAAGAACCTAAAATCAAACACTTCTTAAATGTATACATGTGAGCAACTCCTTAACATATTTGAAATGATGACCAAATGTACCACTTGTTGTGTTAGAAGCTCCTCAATCAAATAGTTGGAGGTTCAAGTCTTGTTTAGGATGTGCAAAAAAAATAAAAAAATAAAATAAAAGAAAAAATGAGACACTTTTCCAATGTTGTGTAGCCATTTTTTAATTTCCTTTTGCTATTATATTCCAAACCTTTTGAAATACGAATCTTGCGTGTATTAAGGATAATTACCCTTATGGTTTTCAACTATTTTATGAATGGAGAAGGATAAAACATTCACAAAGATATACAAAAAAGTCAAAATTCAGAGAGTTTAAAATATACTGCCACTGTTCCAAAAAAAGTGTTCAGTTTGATTTTTCAGAGTTAAACTGGTTCAACTTTGACCTTAACTATTTTTGTGAGTGTTATATAATACTCAATGTTGCAAAAATCGCTAGGCAGTAGCTGGGCGGCCGGGTAGGGCCTAGCGATTAATCGGTTAAGCGGGGATTAATCGGATTGGATTTTTTATATATAAAATTATAAAATTTTGAAACTATATGCTCGATTTGGCCGATCTAGCCGATTTTTTTTTTCCGATTTGACTGATTTTTCCGATTTATCCGATTTTTTTTATTTGGCCGATTAATCGGCCGCCTAGGGCGATTAATCTGATTTTTGTCAGTAACCGATTAATAAGGCCGATTAATGAAAATTGGAACGGCTAATCACCGCCTAACGATTAATCGGCCGCCTAGGCCGATTTTTGCAACAGAGATAATACTTGATGCAAAATATATAAATGGATTGGGTTTTAAGTGTATTTTTCATTGGTATAACTTTTCATCAAATATTATATAACATAAAAAAAATATTTAAGATCAAAATTGAACCAGTTTAACTCTGAAAAGTCAAGCAGGACACTTACTTTAAAACGAAGGGAGTAATAACAACAAGAAAAATGCTACATAAGTACATAACATATGAAAAGTGGTAAGTTACCCTTTTTTTTAGTAATTATCCCCAATTCAAAACCAAACATAACACTATCAAACGAAAATACATATAATCCTTATACACGCGTTAAAAGTATTGGACTCCCTCTTAATAACCTACAAAACATGAAGCCGCAATATTATAAACTCAACAAGTCACCTATCACCAACATCTTTTACATTTACAATGGCCTACACGTATCATGAGCACGTGATATTAAAATGAAAAAGAAAAAAAGAAAAAAACCTTAGAAAGAGCAACTTAAAGCTCTTTCATTCTTTTAATCAAACAATTGATTACAACAATTTTGATGCAGCTTGAGACGATGTAGTTACCTACGATTAGAAATGAAAAATTGTCTAAAAAGGCTCGATATCCTTGATACCATAAGGCTCGATATCCTAGATAGCATAAGTCAGTGTAACGACAGTAAATTAAGCAAATGAAATTTAAATCATACCTCCAAAGTCCAAACTCGCCTAACTTGGATAGTTGGATGAACCAATTGAACGCAACAAAGATCATGAGCTGTAAACATATCCAACTCAGCCAACGATTAAACAATAAAACATATATATAAGTGAAAAGTTTGAGAATTATTTTGGTAAAGTTTTTCAGCATGTAAATGATATAAAAGATCGCAAAAACACACGGCTTAGATTCTCGTTGAATTAAATCTTATACAATTTATAAGCAAAAAAACTTTATGTAAGCATGAATCGAAACTTTGTTCTACTGTTTTATCATTCGTAACTTGACTTGTTATAACTTGCTCGATGTGTATGATAACTTGGTTGTATAACATCCTACATTTGTGTAAACATTAAAGCTGATAAAAAATATCTCTATATTTAACATGCGCTTTTATTAACATGTTAGAAATAATTCGATGGTCAATATTTACATACGCATTACCCAAATCTATTTTCCTTTCTTAGTAATTGGATTTAAAGTAAGGACAAAGATCAAGGTTTTCGTACGTTAAACAAAGCTCTGAGAAACTCAAACACGATTATTTGCATTTATATTTCTATTGTTTCCCTCCGCCCTCCGCATTTACCATAAATAAATAAATATGCATAAATTACAATTTAAGATGTGAAGCCAATATAATTACTTACTCTCTTGTGTTATTAGCTATTAACACAGTAATTCACTTAACCTATAGAATATAGAATATTGCTTTAACACAATCATTCACTTAACCTTGTGGTTTATATCGAGATATAGGAATGATCCGTCTGTTGACATTATATCACCATGCGAACTGCGAAGTCACTCTTAGTGAAGACATTGAAGTTTTATCACAGTTATGGAAAGTTACGTGCTTCATCGTTCAACAAACACTTAACTTATTGATAGACGAAACTTTAAGAGTAAGAACATCGCCAAGGCAGCAACAATAAGAATGTGAGACAAAACTATCGCTTACATGGTTGTCATATAAACGGAGGTTGTACCCGTTGATCGCTCACATGCGCGCGCAAAACGTGTGTACGGAAGCAATCGCTCAAACACACGATATATCTTACGGAGTAGAAGAATTTACAATACGAACTCAGATAATAAAGAGCTCATCAAATAGTTTTAATTCATGAGTGGCATATATTTTCAATTCCATACTCTTTGCATAAATTCCATACTCTTTGCATTAGACACCCAACAATAATTTTTTTTATTAGTTTTATACGTGTTACGTCACAAGTTTGAGGGCAATGCAACAAAAAAGGAAGATATCAAATACGTTATGTAAGAAAAATTAAAATGATAGCTTATGATCATGTCAAACCTAGTTACGAACATTGTTAACAACAGTTGTTCTCAAGTTCAACTTAGTAATCAATTTATAAGCAAAAACATATTATCGTACCTCATGTGGAATCATACCCTGCAAATTAAAAAATGAAAATCGATTAGTAATAGCAAAATATGAATTATGTAGTGCTATCATTTGAGATTTTAAGCCCGGCCAATCCAATTATGAGACTCGCAACATATATGTATAAACTCATATTATAAGATTTATACTACAAAAAATGTCTTTTAGACCGGTTGAAAAGGGCTTTTAGACCGGTTTCTTGGGGGTCTAAATGGGGGAGGTTTAAAAGGTTTTGAACATAAAGGCCGGTTCATTTGCATATAAAGACCGGTTCAAGCACCGGTCTAAAAGAGATCTATAAGACCGGTTGTTATTATATAAACCGGTCTTTATATGATTTTTGGAAAAAAAAAAAAAAAAAAAAAAGTTTGGGCTGTTTGAGAATGCTTAATTATACTGCTGCTATAATGGGAATGAGAGTTTGTGATTACCCATTAACTCCTTAAGACTACCGCATGTAGTTGGTTTGTTTAAGATTGCTTTTCTAAACCGCTTATAAACTTTCTAAGCAGTTTTCATAAGCAATCCACAAAAAACCCACTACATGTTGTAGCAGTCTCAACCGTCTCAACAGGTAATCAAAACACTCTAATTCCCATTATAGCAGCATTTAATTAAGCATTCCCAAACAGCCCGTATGAGCTAAATAGGCAATTGATTATTTAAAGTAATCTAAATAGGCAATCTCAAACATCTGTAATACGCAGTTGCAATTAGCAAATAAAGAATACAAAACATCCTTTATAAGGAGCTTCAAACATCTCTTAACTTGAATATATACCTAAATCGCTAAGACTCGATCATATCACAAACATAACTTTATAGCTTGACTGGTAACATTCCTCTTTTTCCTCTTGTTAGTTGGTCCCCCAAGTTACTGCTTAAAAGTACCCTGCATTCGAGACTCTCGTATACAACTGCAAGAACCAGAAAGTAAACACCAGAAGCACAAAAAGAACAAAAATAAGAGAAGACCATCTTGATGAACTGGAAAGAAGGAAACATGTAAACAAACTTACTGTTGATAGCTCAATTCCTTTTGTTGTTGTTGTTTGACTCCAGAAATGAACAGTTTGCGTTATAATTAAGGGCAACTAATACAACTCAAGGCACATTAAAGAAAAAGAAGCAGATAATAACAGTAGCTTCCTTGACAATTGAGCTAGCTAATTTTTAACAGCTTTTACATCAAAGTATCGATCATGACATGATACATAAGTAAAAGACAGGAAACCAGCTCTTAACTCAAACCACATTATACCTAGCAGATCTAGTTCCGGCATCAGACACAATATCACGAAGAGTATCAACATATTATCTCAGACACGAAAATACGCCAAAGTACACTAGGAGGGAAATTGTTTCACGGAAAGTTTGTTTACTAGCTTTTGATCATAACATATATGTTCCCACATCAAACGTCTACTGTCTAAAATATATCAAACTAAGCAAATTTACCTCAATAACAGTCCTGCTAGTTTCAGCAGGTCCACGTACAGCATCATCCAAATCTTCGGAATCCGATATATCCTCAGACTGATGATACCACTGCGCGGCTTTGCTTGCTTCACTGGACCCGTCAAAATAATACTCATAATAAAGGCTAGTATTCAACTCAGTTAACAATGATACCTTAACATCACCAGGTAAGTCTTTACGACAAAGGCTAGACTACTCTGTCAAAAAAACAATGTCTAAAACAACAACACAAATTTATCATTTTTTACTATAACAAATGTCACGATCAGTTCAAAATCCTCAGTGAAAAATACTAATCATACTTAACTAATGCATAACACTTAAACTAGTAATCAAAACAAGACACCATCAATCGTTGCATTTCCATAAACTGTGGCTGCTCCAACTGCTGCATCATCTCGGGTTTAAGATCAAAGTTTGCACCATAATAGCAGTTATTTACATCTTCGGTCTTCATCGCTAACTGACAAGAGTGAATAGAAAATCGACAAGCATAACATGGATAATCAGCATAGGGAAACTATGATATTACCATTTTGTTGTAAAGCAGCTAATAGATTCATCACTCTTTGTACTCGTGTATATGATTAAGGCCTTAACCTGATACTTAACTGAAACATGAATACATGATTATACAAGATATATGGGACAACCATTCAAATTGAAGTAATATGCTTAATCACCTAAGCCTACAAGCTGATATCATGAAAAAGTTAAAAAGCTTATGTTATCTAAGAAGCTTACCTTTGACCGTGGATAATACAGGCCATGTAGACCTGCATAGAAAGACAATATCACTCCAAATGAATTCCAGGCAAAAAGAGCTCGAGCCTAAGCTTCATACCCACAGCTCGATTAGCTCACGAGCAACGCGCCTCCAAGAAACTGTAGAAAAACAATTAGAAGCATGGCTATCAATGAATAAGACTAAAGACACCTCAACGTTCCATAGAGATATTATGGTGGAGGCAAGGAAAAAACTTGAGATTATTACAATGGAGTGTTCATATTCATTTTCTATTTTTATTTATCAAGTTTTTTAAAATACTTATATCAAAAATAAAAATAAGTTTATTCACATATATCATTTGGAGAAACATACAACCAAACATAAAGTTGCGTCCCACATTACTTTATACTATAGTACATCAATCAACGAACATGTATGTCAAAAGATTAAAACCAATATGAGAGCACTAAGAACAAAAGATCATCCCATTTGGTCGGACACACCCCCTAACCAAATGAAAAGATTCTTGACCCCACTGCACCCATAGCCAAACACAAAACCTTAAACTGTATCACACTTTACCACTGATGACCTGCACCAACTCCACTTTTGTACCCACTGATTATCAGATTATTGTTTACCAAATATGCCCGAAGCACAATAACAGTTCCATTGTGTACCTGCTATTGTTGGAACAATTTGTCTAAATTTACCAGAAAATTAGTATTTTATTGAATGACATAATGAGAAGCCTTTAGAACCAAAAGCATTACATATACCCAACGTGTTAATACGAGGACATGCTTCTTGTCCTTTGTAATGAAATTGGTTCTGTATGGTACTAAAAATATCATTAAATAAATATGAGGATTATCTAATGTTGAAATTGATGACACAATGGTAAAAACAAAAACATGTTCTAAAGCACTTGAAATGTTTGTCCCACCACTAGCCACAAATTACAAATTACAGATACTTTAAAAAGCATGAAATCAAGAGTGTAACAAACATAATGAATTGACCAATCCGTTCATATTCATTCTATTTCCAAATTGGGGATTTCTAATATACAGACAACTCTAACTTAACTTCAAATTTGAGTAATGTTGACGTATGTGCCGGACGACGGGACGATCCAGCATCCGGCCAAACACATCCGCCGGACGTGTTTCCTGACGTCCGGCCAAGGAGTGACGACTACCGACCATGTCAGCAGATTTTAGGGGATTTCCTACCACGTGGCCTACTAGGTAGAGTGGCTATAGGCCTGCGAGCAGGTAACATAGGCCTGCGGAATAGTAGCTGAACAATAATAGAATAGTAACATGAATAGGAAGTTGGGGTAGTATAAATACCCCAACACATTTAATACTTTGCATTAAGTTTTACACCTACATTTCTACTACATTTATCACTCTTTACTCATTCCCACACCGGAGCTTGGTCTCGGAGTAACACCCGAGGCGAGGCTAACGTGTTCGTACTTTGTGCAGGAAGCCATCTTTCTACCGGACCGCTGAGGCAGGACGGGGACAAGAATTTGCTTCAACAAATTGGCGCCATCCGTGGGACCCTAATTCATTCTGCCCGAAGATCGGATGACAGGCGCAGGACCACCACCTCCGCCGGAACCCAATTCTCCTCCGGAACATATAGGAGGAAGCGGGGTTTTCAATACTCAAACCGCCGGATTACCGGAGGAAATACAGGCCCAAATGGCCTCTTTGGAGGCTCTCTTTAGAAAATACAACGCCACGGGGGCCGGCGTCATCAAACCGACTCGTCTCACCTTCACAGACGATGATGAGATGGGGGAAGACACCGCGCCGAAACCCAAGGACGATCTCAGCAAACCCTTTAAGGAATTGGCCCGGTCACCATTTACAAGAAGGATAGTAGAATTCGCTGGTCCTAAATGCATAATGCCTACTAACTTGAAGCTGTACAACGAGTCAGCTGATCCGGATGACCACATCAACCGCTTCGTCAGAGCAGCAAATCAAGGAGAATGGCCAATGCCAGTGTGGTGCCGGATGTTCCAACAAACCATGGATGGAGCAGCACAAGGCTGGTTCAGCAATTTGGAACCAGGAAGCATTGACGGATGGGGTGAACTGAGAGACTAATTCACCACGAGGTTTGCCCTGCGGCAAAAGAACCTGAAGGACCCCACAGAAATCACCCGGATTGTTAGGCAAGCAAATGAGGCTCTTCCGGTATTCAAAGAGAGGTGGACCGACGAGGCTAGCCGGATCCCGGGAGTGCCGGAGCTCATGAAAATATCAGCATTCATGAGCGCTCATCGGTGCCCTGATTTGTCTAAAAAGTTCTCTGATCAGGTCCCGAAGTCCGTGAAAGAAATGATGACTAGAGTGGACGATTACATTCGAGCAGAAGAGGCTTATAAGAACACCGAGATGCCCAAGGGGGAAACGGGTGAGTGGTCCAGAAGAGGAAACCTTCAGGTTGCAAGGGATAAGAACCTCAGGGGGCCGGACAGGAGAACGAGTGACAGGAGAGCCTGGGAAAGAAATGACTCTAGACACCGGGAGGTGTTCTCTCCGTACGTGGCTCCGAAGGCAGACGCTCGGCCGCGAAGCGACTTTCGACGAAACGAAAACAACAAACCTGATAACCAAAGGGTCATGCTCTCTGTCCTATCCAAACAGCCTAAAGAAATCTTGGCTACTGAACATCATTTGAACCTGCCTCCACCCCCACCACTACAGGGAAAACCAAGCAAAGAAAATGAGGACAGATTCTGTGAGTATCACGGAGAGAAAGGTCACCTGACCAACAATTGTTATCACCTGAAAAAGCAGTTGGAAACAGCCTTGGAATCGGGAAAATTGGACCATTTGGTGAAGAATGTTCAACAAAGGGGACGAGAAAGGCCGAGGGGCAATCATGGAAAGGGAAAAGTGATCAATATGGTAAATCACTATGATGAAGACCGCAAAAGGAAGGCTCGGTACTACGAAGAGGAATGGCTGAACGTCCCTATATCTTTCCCACGCATAGCTGCAGAAGATTTATCGGAGGAACCCCTCATTTTGGAAGCAGAAATCGAAGGATATTTTGTCCGGAGGGTATTTGTAGACGAAGGTGCTTCAGTCCAAGTAATGTATGAGCACTGATTTAACAACTTTAGTCCATCCATTCAATCCAGGTTGCAAGAGAGCAACTCACCACTAGTGGGATTCTCCGGGGAAGTCATCCAACCTCTAGGAAAGATTGAGCTCGAGGTATGCTTCGGAGACCATGGGTTTTACAGAACTGTCATGATGAAGTTCACGGTCGTAAGATCCCCGTCACCCTACAACGTGATTCTAGGACGTACAGGTCTAAGAGAATTAAGGGCCGTACCCTCAACCATCCATGCCATGATGAAGTTTCCTACGCCCGGAGGGGTAGCCACTTTGGTCACCAAGAGGGCAGTTGTCATGGAGTGTAGAAGATTCGAGGAAAGTCGGGACCCCAGGGATGATTCCTCCCCGGAAAGCGAGGAGGAGGTGGCGAACCGGGAAATTCAAGGCCTAAGACTGACGGAGGACATACTGGTTAATGCCGCATACCCTGAACAACGTGTGACAATAGGAACAAGGTTCTCCCGGGAGTGTAGGAGGCAACTCATCGAGCTATTGAGAAAAAATAAAGAAGTATTCGCTTGGGAGCCAGCAGATATGACCGGGGTTCCAAGACGCTTCGTCCAGCACTCTCTTAATGTGAACGTGTCGGACACGCCGATCGCCCAAAAAAGGAGAATGTTCTCCCGAGAGAAAAACCAAGTGATTGCAAGAGAGGTTGAAGAATGGGTAAAAGCCAGAATAGTTCGTCCGGTAAGATATCCCACATGGATTTCCAATCCGGTACTAGTAAAGAAATGTGACGGGAGTTGGCGGATGTGCATTGATTTCAAAAATCTGAATTCCTCCTGCCCAAAAGACTATTACCCTTTACCAGAAATTAATTGGAAGATTGAATCCGTGATGGGATATAAATATAAGTGTTTTCTGGATGCATACAAAGGATACCACCAAGTCCAGATGGACAGAGAGGACGAGGAGAAAACGGCATTCTATACAGAACAAGGGACGTACTGTTACACCAAAATGCCCTTCGGGCTGAAGAATGCAGGGGCAACATACCAGCGCCTGGTAGACTCTGCATTCCAGTCGCAGATAGGGAGAAAATTGGAAGCATATGTCGATGATATGGTCATAAAAAGCCGAACGGAGAGGGATATGATAGCAGACATAGCGGAAACATTTGACAACCTCAGAAGGATCAATATGAAGCTGAACCCGCGGAAATGTTCCTTCGGTGTAGAAGAGGGGAAATTCCTCGGATACATGGTAACCTCCGAAGGTATAAGGGTGAATCCCCGAAAGACGAAGGCCATCATGGAGATGAAATCTCCAGGGACGTTGAAAGAAATGCAAAGTCTAAGTGGGAAACTAGCGGCCTTGAACAGATTTCTGTCGAAATCAGCAGAGAGATCCTTACCTTTCTTCGAAACTTTGAAAAATATCACAAAGGAGAACAAGGAGGAATATTGGTGGACGAAGAAAGCCGAGGCAGCTTTCCAGGAGATGAAAAACCTGATATTAAAATTACCTTCGTTGACCACCCCCCGGCCGAAGGAACAACTATCCGTTTACTTAGCAGCATCAAAAGGAGCCGTCAGCGCAGTTCTAGTAGTAGAAAGAGACGGAAGACAATTACCGGTACATTACGTAAGCCGAACCTTGCACGAGGCGGAAAGGAACTATGCTCCGATGGAAAAGTTAGCTTTATGTCTGTTACATGCATCACGGAGACTACGAAGATATTTTGAGGCCCATCCCATTCGGGTCATCACCGACCAACCTGTTAAACAGATATTGTACAAACCAGAAGCTTCAGGAAAACTTGCCAAGTATGCCATAGAGTTAGGAGCTTACAACATCACTTATGCTCCTAGAAATTCGGTCAAAGGTCAGGTGTTGGCGGATTTCCTCACAGAAGTGCAAGTCGAATCCGGACACCCAGGCCGCCTGAGAAAGAATACGAATATAATGGAAGTAGGGGAAGAAGGAGAATGGCTGTTGTACACAGATGGTGCGTCCAATAGCAAAGGAGCCGGTGCAGGTCTGGTCCTCATCAGTCCGGAGAAGGAAGAGCTTACTTATGCTCTGCGGCTCAACTTTCCCAGCACCAATAACGAAGCAGAGTACGAGGCATTGCTGGCCGGACTCTGAATTGCAAAGAAGCTAGAAATCAGAAGGCTGGATGTGCGAGTTGATTCCAAATTGGTTGCCAGCCAGATCAACGGAGAATTTACAGCTACAAAAGAAAGCATGCAAAAATACTTAGCTCAAGCGAAAGAACACATAGTGGGATTCCAAAACTTCAAAATCCGCAATATACCAAGGGCTCAAAACCAAAAGGCAGATATACTGAGCAAACTAGCTTCGGTAGCTTTTGACCATCTCACTAAAAAGGTATTAGTGGAAGTTCTGGAAAAACCTTCGGGAGAAGAACGGAGAATTGAGACTGTGGTGGAAGAAGAGGCGGATAACTGGATGACGCCGATCATCAGATGTTTGGAAGAGGGAGTTTGGCCGGATGACCCCAACGAAGCTAGGAGTCTACGAATGAAAATTCCTCAATATACTATGGAAGGAGGGGTTCTGTTTAAAAAGGGGTATCTAGTGCCAATGCTAAGATGTGTAGGTCCGTTGCAAGCAAATTACATAATACGGGAGGTGCACGAGAGATGCTGTGGGATGCACTCCGGACCAAGAACCGTAGTGGCGAAACTTATGAGGCAAGGATATTATTGGCCCACTATGCACCGAGACGCGCGAGAAGAAATCAGGAAGTGTGACTCTTGTCAGATACATGCTCCGGTACCCAAACTTCCTAAGACATTATTAACCTCCATCATGGCCCCGTGGCCTTTCTATCAGTGGGGAATGGACGTGTTGGGCCCCTTCCCAGAGGCACCAGGCCGCTTCAAAACATGTGATCGTAGCGATTGACTACTTTACAAAATGGATAGAGGCGAAGCCGCTAGTAAAAACAACGGGAAAAGACGTTATAAAGTTTGTCTATGAGAATATTGTGTGCAGGTATGGCCTGCCCGGGGTCATAGTTACCGATAATGGGACTAACTTTGTCAATGACCCGTTTAAAAAATGGTGTGAAGGTTTAAAAATCAAACAGATAAACACGGCCGTTGCACATCCGCAAGCCAATGGACTGGTGGAACGAGCCAACAAGAGTTTGATGGAAGGAATAAAAGCAAGATTAGGACGAGAAAGAACCGGATGGATGGACGAATTGCCTAATGTTTTATGGGCACATCGAACCACACTCAAAACAAGTAACGGCGAGACTCCGTTCAGTTTAACATACGGAAGTGAGGCCGTGATACCGGCGGAAATAGGGATGCCTACACACCGAACGATGATGTTCCGAGAAGATCAAAACGAAGAGGAGCAACGTTTGAACTTGGATCTACTACAGGAAAGAAGGGAAAACGCCGCCATACGGGAAGCTAAGTATAAAACTCAGGTCGAACAGTACTATAACCGGAGGGTGAGACCCATGAACTTTAAAGTAGGAGATTTTGTGTACCGGAGGAACGAAGCTAGTAGGGTGGAAAACCAAGGAAAACTGGGACCCAATTGGGAAGGGCCCAACCGGGTGATAGGAGGAAATCAGAATGGCTCTTATAAGTTACAAACTATGGAGGAGAAAGAGGTCCCTCGGACCTGGCACGCTATAAACCTCAGGAATTGTTTCTTATAATTGTTATTATGATAGGAATCCTACGGTCACTATGTAACCCGATCTGTCTATGTATATTATTGCAATGATGAAAGTTTTCCTACGATAAGGAAAACAATTTTCTGGAACAAATGATGTGATGCATAGTTATTCCGATGGCTGGCCCCCGTCGAGTATAAATGCTAAATATTTACCCGGGTAATATTACCGGATGCCCGAGAACTTTGCTCGGATGCCCACATAATGGACGCCCAAAAGTAGAAAATAATACTATGGACGCCTGGGGGAATACCCACCCAGATGCCCGAGCATCCTTGCCGGATGCCCGAATAATGGATGCCCTAAAATACATTAGGTTGCCCGTACACACGGATGCACGGCTTATACGCCGGATACCCTTTGGAAAACCTCAAGGAAGTTTAACAATGTAAAGCGGAATGAAAAGATAAGATATACAACATACACAGTTTTGGCTAAGAAATATGTGGTCATGCCTCAAAAGATAATCAACACAGGTCACACAAAAGTTAAGTACTAATTATTACAATCGTAATTGTTCGAATTGCTGTTCACAAATACACGACAAATCTATCTTCATGTACTGGCCGCTGGATTTTCGGTGGCCGGAGTGCTGGTAAGAGTGATATTGACTGGAGGCTGAGAAGAAGACCGGCAGGGTCTTTGCGAGGAGGGTCGGGCTCCATGTTCAACAGGTCGCCTAGAGGTAGCCGGTAGGAGGCAGCTAGCTTCTGAATATAGGGATATTCGGCCGTAAAAAGACTGTTGAATTCAGCTTTCCATAATTTCGGAGAGTCCCTGTTAATGTTTTTGATACCCTTCAGAGCGGTAACAATCTCCTCCTCTTTCCTACCCACACTTGCCCCGGTTACAAACCCCGCTTGATAAGTCAGGCTGTAAACTTTGGCCATACTCTTCTTATATTCTGCACTGTTGAATAGCCGACGAACGGCGCCGGGCAGGAGGGTACGGACTGCGTTTTGCTTTACCACCTCCACCTGAGCCACCTCGGCTGCTAAGTTCCCCTTCTCCACTGCCAACGATTCTAAAGATTGATTTTTAGCGTTTAGTTCATTCTCGAGCTGCCTGATCTTTTCGGCCTGGGATGCAGAGGTTTCTCTCCATTCTTCCCTCTCCCGGGTCACCCTATCCACCTCGTCCTCCAGATTCTTCGCTTTGTCCAGGACAACCTGATGCTCGGTCCCCAATTGCTGCAACTCCCCGGATAACCTCCTATTCTCACTTTTGGTGGCCGATAACCTGTCCGCCAAACCCCGACAACCTTCATGAGTCTGAGAGAGCTCCCACAGCGTGGATGACATGCCAGTGAATCTCTTCAGCAATTCACCTTGGGCAATAACACTTTTGCCAAACTCTTCATAGGCCCGGCGAGTGAGCTCGATGTTGTTCATTTGTTCCAGAGCCTCTTGCTCGGCCGGTGTGGGAAGGTTATCAATGAGCTCCTTGCAAGACCGGTAAGAATTTATCCGAACGTCATCTCGTAGGGCCCAGGGAGGGATGAAGACGTGCGTGGCTTCATCTACATAATAATAATAATAATCAGGCATGCACGAAAAATAGAGATAATTAGAGGACAAGCGGAAGGCCATAACACATACCAGAGTCCAGGTTGACTTTGTCAATCCGCCGTGGGCCGAGGGAGTGGTGAGCCGAATGACCTGCGGGACACAACATGATAAGTGGGAAGAAATCACAAGTATTAACAACCGAACAATTTATACGTACCTTCATCGACGGGTGGTGTTTGACCCGCTTCCCTAACCGGGGAGACATGCATTTGTTGCAGATGCTCACCACCACCAGCAGCATTATCGCCCATCCCTTCATTGGCGACGTTGTCTCCTCCATCCTCGGCAGCGGTGTTCGGAGCCCCCTGCTCCTCATCAACGTTCACATCTGCCTGTACATCCTCAGGATGGAACTGGTTCAAGGGATCCGGGTTATCAATAGGTTCCCCGGAAGAGATCTGCTCAATGAATTGGCGGCGTGACTTATTCTTCTTGCCGTGCGCATGGGAGGTACCTTCTCCGGCAGTCTTCCTCTTCGCTTGACGAGCCAGATCTTCTCTCTCTTTTTTCTCCCTCAGAGCAACGACTTCAGCATTTGCCTCTTCGGCCCTCCGAGTTAAGGGATCTTTGGGGGGAGGGTTCTCCCCCACGGGAAGAGGGCCGGAGGTCCTTTTAGGGATTTCCCTGTTTGTATCAACGGGCGGACCCTTACTCACCACCGTTCCTTCCCAATCTGGAAGCTCAAGATACTCTGACATGTTAACAACTGAAAGAAAGAATGCAACAACAAAAGCAAGTTGATTAGAAACTTCAAAGGACAGAACTGGGGAGACAATTGTCAATCCCAAGATGACAAGACTAAAACAAGTGATTACCGTGACCCCGGGCATCTTTTAGAATGGGCTCGAAATCAGGATTCTTGAAAACCGAGGATAGATGGCACATCCATAAAAGACTCATTGTCGGGCTACGCAATTTAATAGGATTTTCACTAAGTCTCTCGGCATCTGCTAGCGGAAAGCCGGAGGGAAATGTATCCGTGATTTTCGAATCCTTATGTCTCCACGCCATAGCGATGGGGATGGCCCGCCTGTCGATCAAGAAAAAATTTTCCTTCCAGTGTTTTAGGCCGGACAATACCTCCTTGAAACACTTGTACGAACTTTTGCCCGTCCGGTTCTCAAAAGAAAACCAATGCCCTTGTTTGCATAACCGGTAGAACGCCCGGAAGAGTGAGACCCAAGGCTGTATATCAAGGCTGTAACATCTAATCTCGAAAAGCATCACCCGATTCAATCCTAGCGGAACTAGCTGAGAGATATGTACCCTAAAGTGTTTGATCACGTTCAGCAAAAAAGTCGAGAAAGGAACTCTCACTCCCCCTATCTCTAACTGCTTAGGGTAGATGCCTATCTTATCCTCCGGCAACTGATCCATAGTCATATCGTCCGGTGGTAAGACTGGACGTAGATCAGTGGGAATACCATACTCGACTACTATCTCATCTAACTCAGATTGTGTTAACCTAGAAGTATGTATGTGCATATCAAACTTAGGGACGACCGGTTGTCCGATCTCTTCGTTAGTTTCTTCGGTATGACGGACGGATATGTTTTCTCTAACAGGAATATTCCCCGCAGTTCCAATATCGGCCATTTCTAAAAGATGCCGAGACAATTTACAGATATTAATAGAGAAAGAGCGAGACAAACCTTAAAAGAAGTGAAGAAGACGTCCGGAGAGATGGAAACAGTTGTGTGTGTGAGAAAAAAAGTGAAAACCAAATAAGGGGAAAGGAGATATATATATACCCAAGAAACCCTAGCTGACTGACAAGGCTTCCAATCAGTCAGAGAGGGTGATGACGTGGCCTTACGTGGATCGTACACGACAGAAGATGGAGCAATAACGAGCGCGGGAAAAGCCCAAAAGGCCATCAGGCCCAACTAACCGGCCCATTCTCAACAACAAAGCTAATTTGACCGTCAGGGTACAAACACATTTTTTCTCTCTCTTGACAGGACAAAACTATATCAAGTGTTACACCATCAACTTCTTGCCAATAATATAACACTGGGGGGACATGTTGACGTATGTGCCGGACGATCCAGCATCCGGCCAAACACATCCGCCGGACGTGTTTCCTGACGTCCGGCCAAGGAGTGACGACTACCGACCATGTCAGCATATTTTAGGGGATTTCCTACCACGTGGCCTACTAGGTAGAGTGGCTATAGGCCTGCGAGCAGGTAACATAGGCCTGCGGAATAGTAGCTGAACAGTAATAGAATAGTAACATGAATAGGAAGTTGGGGTAGTATAAATACCCCAACACATTTAATACTTTGCATTAAGTTTTACACCTACATTTCTACTGCATTTATCACTCTTTACTCATTCCCACACCGGAGCTTGGTCTCAGAGTAACACCCGAGGCGAGGCTAACGTGTTCGTACTTTGTGCAGGAAGCCATCTTTCTACCGGACCGCTGAGGCAGGACGGGGACAAGAATTTGCTTCAACAAGTAATGTGAACCCCGGTCAAGGCGTGTTATATAATCTTGTACAACACTTTGGCATGTACAAACCGTGTTTTAATTTATTAAAACCTATGGAATCCAATTTGTCTATTCAAATTAGCACAATGATGTCACTAAACAATTTCCTAGAACAAACACTACACATAACAATCAAAACATAATCAAAGTAGATTCTTTTGGCTAAACGGAGTGCTTATCTGCTTATTAACAAGCATATAGAAAACTGCGAACCACTTACTTTTAAGCATAAGGTTACCACTCACAATCCCTAATTCCATCATTCACACATTCATATCTATCATAAATTCATAATTTACTGCTTAATCCAACAAAAATTCACAAATATCCTACTATTAATCTGATTTGCAACATATATAAACTTTATGATGAAATCAAGATCACTCACTGATTAAGTTGAGCTGCGTCAATGTTGTGAAGTGGTTAAGGGTTTCGTATCGAATCTAAGGGTGGTGATGTGGAGCTGCGCCGATGGTAGGTAGGTGACGGTGGCTGATGGATGGTTAGGGTTTGATAGTAGTTTAGATCTATAAACTTGGTGACAGTTTTTTGACTTTTTAGCGGAAGATTGAAAATTTTGAAGACCAAATGAAATAAAAATCCCCCTTAAAAGTTTCAAGACCGGTGTCTTCAATTTCAACCGGTAATAATTTATTTTAGCATTTAGACCGGCGGATATGTAACTAACACGTCTAAAAAAGGATTTTTTAGACCGGCTTTTTTGGTTTACACCGTTCTAAATGTATTTTGCTTATTTGAACGGGTCGAAATCAAACTAACCGGTTTTTAAAGTTTTTAGGTGGGCTAAATTGTTATTTAGACCCGTGTTTGCTATGGAGGGTCTTTATAGGAAGGTCTAAAAGACCATTTTTGTAGTAGTTGCCGAGAAAGCTTCTCACGTAAGACTTTCCAAATGTGAGGATAATGCACAAATATTATGTTTAAATGTGAG
Organism: Chrysanthemum seticuspe; assembly: GCA_019973895.1. Taxonomy (NCBI): domain Eukaryota; kingdom Viridiplantae; phylum Streptophyta; class Magnoliopsida; order Asterales; family Asteraceae; genus Chrysanthemum; species Chrysanthemum seticuspe. The sequence continues at coordinate 50,598,211 of BPTQ01000009.1, read as the reverse complement.
ACAATACGTTTTAACTGATATGAGTTTTTCCAAATTTCTAATTTATCATTCTTATTTTCCACAAGGCGCAATTATAGGCAATGTTATATTTAGAAAAAAATGATTAAGAGAGAAGTAAAAAACTGTGTTTAATTAGTTAGAATAGATGTCGTGTTTAATTAGTTAGAATAGATGTCGTGTTTAAAAAAAATTATTCAAAGAAATAAACTTCTTGATCGCGATAGATAGATGTCTAGCTGCCTTTTCTTTATCATGTGGGATCTCTTCAAACGTCGAAGCAATGCTAAAACCAGTTCCAATAGGTTATCAAGACATAAAAAAACCAAACAACCTATTCCACAAACTCTTATTCTTTTTAAGTGTAAGATGTCCCAAATTATGCTTCAAAGCAGACGTAACAAGATACATGCCTAGTTTGAATAAGTTTCCAGTCATGGAAGAACACCCTCGGCCACCTTGAAGCCAAATGAGTAGTGGAACTTGTGATAGTGAAAGGTTGTTTAAGTGCTTGGCTTCATATAAAAGATGGTAGATACAGTGGAGGAGTTGATGGTAAGATAGCGTGAGTTGAGCGTGTTTTGGAAGTTCGTTGTGGTGGTGGAGGAGATGGCAGTTGGTGGTCGTGGAAGGTGGTTGATTCCATTATATCGAGTTAAAAACATGGGAATTTGATGAACGTGGTGGTGTTTGTTGCTGGTCATCTTGTGCCTGCTAATGAGTCTGTTAATTCGCAAGCATTGATGGAAGATTGGTGTTTGGTAATGAAAAGAAAAAAGATAATAGACTTTCACTAGCAACACCTTCAGGTTTTTCGTTTTAAGCTTAGTGTCCCACATCGGCCAATAAATAGAAATTTTGCTTATTTATATTATCTAATTTATATGAGTCATATGAATTGGGATGAGTATCAATTTGTCGCAGATGACATTCTATTATGGTAGTGCAAGATATCATACTAGACATCATAATGCGATAAATTGATTTGAGTTCTTAGTTTTTTTTCCCTTATCATTTTACAAAACTAATACCAGATGACATTCTATTATGGTAGAGCAAGATATCATACTAGACATCATAATGCGATAAATTGATTTGAGTTCTTAGTTTTTTTTCCCTTATCATTTTACAAAACTAATACCAGATGACATTCTATTATGGTAGAGCAAGATATCATACTAGACATCATAATGCGATAAATTGATTTGAGTTCTTAATTTTTTTTCCCTTATCATTTTACAAAACTAATGCGAGTAGGTTTTAAAGTATCCTCATATTAGTGTATCCTCATATTAGTTTACGTTTTACCTCTAGTTTTAAAGTATCCTCATATCATTTTAAATTTGTTTTACCTTTGGTTATTCTTTATTTGTTTCGATTGGTTTATGTATACCAAAGTGTTTTGATATCTTTACAAAAGTTGTAAGTTTCAAACATTCCCTAGATAAACCATTTTTGGGTGGCAAAAGAAAGGGTTCGGAAAGGATCATGTTGTTATCCTGTTAGACCACGTACATCTGAGTACAATAGTTGTCTTCCATAAGTAACCGAAAAATCACATCCTTTATTTAAAAAAATGGCTAATAACCTATTAAAGCATCATACTTGTCACAAATGTCAGTTCGACGTAACGAACAAAAAAAATAGCTCTTCTAGACATTAAACTTAAATTTTTGTCTTCAATTGAGTAATAAAGACAAAATACAAAATTATGATGACTATCTTACCCTTGAATTTTTAAAAATTGCATCCATCGTCCAAAAGGTAAATTACATAAATGATCCCTCTATTACATAAATTGCATCCAAACTCAAAATGCTGAGTATAAACTCAACTCAAAATGCATCAAAACTCAGAAACAAGTTTTGCATCAAAACTTTTTGAATAGATGCAAACTAAACTCAATCGCACCTTTAACAAAAAACACAACATTATTTCCACAAACACCAACAGTAACCAAAACCTTGACTACGTAATAGCAATTTATAAACACAAACAGTTGTGATAGAAAAAATCATAAAAAAAACTAAATTAGAGTAAAGGGTAATCATATATACACTTACAAACAAAAATCCTTGATCTTCAACCAAAACCCAAATTACAAAAAACAAAAAAACAAGATTTCAAGATTAATTCTTGATGAAATGAAAGAAGTGATGAAAAGGGTTCGTGATTCTTGTAAAAAAAAGGAACCGAGATTTGAATTGACCTTTCTAAAGAAGAAGATTTTAAGAATCACAAACCCAACACGGCATTCATTTGCTTTTTGTTTTGGTTTTTCTACCAAATCTTTATTTGCCAGCTTTATATTACCAAATCTTTTTCCTTATCAAGTGACTACTCCGATCTCAAACACCTGAGCCTCGATCTAGCCTGCTGACCCTCGATCTGCCCTTTTGCCTTTTTAAACAATTGGATGCAATTTCTTTGCCGCCGTTAAAGGTGCGATTGATATGAACCCACATGGATTGATACGTTGCCGCCGTTAAAGGTAACAGTTAAAGGTGCGATTGATACTTGATTTCTTTGCCGCCGTACTTGTTTTTGTTGGTTAGATGGTTTGGGTTTTATTTTAGGGTTTCTGAGTTTAGTTTTAGGATAATCGGGGTTTGGGTTTTAATTTGCATCTTGTTTCTGAGTTTTGTTTTGGTTTCACGCTAAGGGTTTTAATGGTGGTTAAATTTGCATTTCAAGATGGTAGAGAAATGATTTTGTTGGCAGAGAAATGATTTTGTTTTAATGGTGGTTAAATGATTTTATTGCATTTTTGAGTTCTGGGTTTTACAGGTAGGTAGAGAAATGATGGACCATTTATGTAAATTAGCCTAAGGACGATGGATGCAATTTTGGCAAACCCACAAGGACCATTTATGTAATTTGAAAGGGTAAAATGGTCATAATACTCAATTGAAGACAAAAATTGAAGTTTAATGTCTAGAAGAGCTATTTTTTTTGTTCGCTACGTCGAACTGACATTTGTGACAAGTATGATGCTTTAATAGGTTATTAGCCCTTAAAAAAATTATGTAAGGATTTTGTTGCATTCGGCTCAATTTGACTTAAGAGTTGGAGTTGTTGGGATTGAATAATGGATTAAAAAGATGAAGTGAGATGGTGTTAAAGATTATATGTGAGTGAATTCGCAAGCTATGATTGAAGATTGGTTTCTTGAGATTGGGATGTTCGGTGTTAAAAGATTATTAAGATCAGTTTGACCAGTAATGGAAGTCCACTGTAGTTGGTGTATACTAGATTGGGATGTTCGGTGTTAAAATATTGACTGACTAAGTATTGGCTTTATGACAAAAGTTCAATACAGAACACAAAAAAACTAAAGAACAAATTGGTCAATCTGAGCCATTGATCTCTTATGCATTCAACGGTTGGATCACACATACCAGTGTTTCATTTAATTTCACATACGGGTAGGTTGGTCCATACACCCTCATTCACTCGTACACACTCTCTGCTCACTTTCACCTTCTCGTCTCATTCACCTAACTCTCCATTCTCTCTCATAAAACACATGCAAAACTCATCCCCAAACTGTGAAAATCATGGCTGCGATAATGGCAGCACGCAGCAGCGCTTCAGATCATGCATCGGAATTTGATGAGTTTCAACAATAGGCGTCACTGATGACGAGTTGCACGCTGTTGTGGAAGGAGCTATCAGATAATTTTGAATAATTGGAGAAGAAGCTGATGAGCAGATCTGAAAGCAAAAGAGTCAATTGGAATTAAACAAAATGAAAATAAATTAAAAAAAGTAGGTTTCGATTGCTCAGATAAGTTCGATCTATATTGATTCAATGAGAGCATCAAGCATGGTGACAAGCTTTTGGGGTCTACTAAAGTAGGTGCGTCTTCAAATGCTTTTGGTTTGAGTGTAGGTGATGGTAACATCGAGTTTATTGACTCTTTCAAACTTTCTCTGACATTATCACGTGATATGTACCAACAATATTATTAGTATGAACCATGTAGGGACAAAAATCTATTGCTCTCAAAGAGAAGTGTGTAATGAATTGAGAAAAGACAATGTGTTAGAAAAGAAACTTTTTCCTTTTTAGATTTGTATTACAGATTTAATTTTAAAAAGAAACTTTTCTAATTTTTATTTACGATGTTGATTTTAGCTATTTTTTAAAAAAAGAATTATAAATAAAAATAGACAAGTTCAAGTCATAAACATTCTTTATTTTCGCTTGTTGTATTATGACCCAGGTTGATATGCAAATCAAATGTGATTTACCGTAAATCACATGTGATTTTACCTTAAATAAAAGGTGATTTTACCTCAAATTATTATTTTTAGGTGAATCACATGTGATTTACACACGAATCACAACAAAAAAAATAAAATAACGTGTAATTTACTCATTTTTAGATTAAAACATAATCATATGTGTTTCAGTTTATAACAGCAAAGAGTAAATACACGTGACTTACACACAAATAAAAAGTAACATAATCACACGTGATTTCACAAATTTGTTTTATAAAAGGAAGTTATTAGTTAATTGATATTGAAGATCACATGTGATTATTACTTTAAAGATTGCATGTGAATGGTGAAATCACATGTGATTTATAAAATCACACGTGATTTTTAAAATAACAAATCACAAGTGATTCTACAAATCACATGTGATTTATACACAGATCACAACAAAACATAATCATGTGTGATTTACTCATTTTTAGATTAAAACATAATCACGAGTGATTTATACAGAATCACAACGAAAAACGGAATCATGTGTGATTTACTCATTTTTAAAAATCACTTATGATTTTTTTAAAAATAACAAATCACATGTGATTTCTTTATGAATCACATGTGATTTTTTTACGAATCACGTGTAATTTTTCTGGACGGAAATTTTGAAAAAAAGTTCGTCGAAAGTATATAAAAGTGCATATCTATAGAAAGATAATTTAATTCTCGTCGCGATGGTATTTTTTTTTGTAGCTTGAAGATTTACCGTTTGAAAGATACGTTGTTTTTTAAAAAAAGGATGAAAAGTGGGTTTTTAGATTAAATGAGTTGAAATGACAATGTTATCCTCCCTTTCTTATTTTTGTTTATCATGTGCACCGTTGGATGAAAGGGGATGAAAGGCCAAGATTTAGTAGATTGTTCTTTAGATATTTAATGTTTTGTACGGATCTCAACTCATAAGGGCAATAGTTAAAATATTTTTGTAACATGAATAAAACCGACAAATAAATAAATAAATAAATAAAATAAAACAGACAAAAAAAAAGCTTTTTTATATGCTCATAGTTTTGCTGATGATAAATTTTGTTTGCTTCACGTGAAAAAATTATTAAGCATGAACAATGAGTGTGCTGTGTCGAAGAAATTTGATGATTGTTTATTTATCTTCGCCCAATGATGACTAATCTATGAACTAATAATAATAAATCCTAGATTTTACTCATGTATTCGTGCCGTAATCAAACTCAATCAATTTTCTCTAACAAAACACGTATTTGATGAGTTGTTAAAGATAGTCATGAACTTTATTACTAGAAGTGTGTGATTGTTATCTAAGGTGTAGAAGTGTAGAACCTCTTATACATCGTGTCTTTTTGAGTAAAGGGTGTAGTCATACGTTTAAAAGTTTAAAAAAATGTAAAAATGGTTGTATATTAGATTCATTTGGAGGAGTAGTTATATGCAAGGGTGAGAGGTTTATTGTTAAGGTACAAACATTCAATGCATGTCATAATATGTTATATGTAACGCTTAGAGCTACGTTTAATATTTTCCTTGAATAAAATATGACAAACTCACTTCTTATGAAGTGTTTCTATAATATATTTGATAGTTTCATACAATGTCAAAACGGAATATGTTGGATCCAACTCCCTATATATTTATAATGACAATAAAATGAGAACTAAAATATATTTTTTTAACTAAATACTTTAAAAACTACTCGTGTTATTGTTGGAGAGGACATGTGCGTTGTTATTCGCGACTTCTTCTTGAATGGTAAGATTCTTCGTGAAATTAATCATACAGTGATTGCTTTATTGCCTAAAGTTAATTCTTCTTCTCGCGTAAATGATTATCGTTTGATATCTTGCTGCAATGTTGTTTATAAATGTATTAGTAAAATCATAACAAATCGGATTAAAGAAAGTCTAGAGGATATTGTTAGTGATAATCAATCGGATATTATTTCGGGTCGGAGTATATCGGATAATATTCTTATCACCCAAGAACTTACGCATAATTATCACTTGAATAAAGGTCTTCCGAGATGTGCTTTTAAAACTGATATTCAAAAAGCATACGATACAGTCAATTAGAATTTTCTTAAAGTCATTCACGAAAGGTTTCGTTTCCATCCGGAGATGGTTAATTGGATTATGGCATGTGTTTCTGCCACCTCGTTCTCTATTTGTATAAATGGTAGTTTACATGGTTATTTTAAAGGTGGTAGAGGGTTACGCCAAGGCGATCCTAGTTCGCCTTATCTTTTTACCCTGGTCATGGAAATTCTCACTCTTATGCTCAAACGTAAGGTTCGAGAAGATGGTGAATTTGACTATCATAATCGATGTGAAGCTCAAAAGGTTATTACTTTTTGTTTCGCTGACGATTTAATTATGTTTGCTCGTGATAATATTCACTCAGTCATGATCATTAAGGAGGCGTTGGATGAGTTCAAAAGAGCTTCGGGACTTGTTCCAAGTATTCCTAAGAGTACGGTTTTCTTTTGTAACGTGGCTAATCATGTCAAAGCATCAATTTTGCAATTGATGCCCTTTGAAGAAGGTACGCTTCCTATTAAATATTTGGGTGTTCCGCTCATTTCTTCTAGACTTCTATATACGAATTTTAAAATTCTTATTGAAAAAGTCCCAAATAGGATAGGCGATTGGAAGAATAAGTGTTTGTCTTTTGCGGGGAGGTTGCAATTGGTCATTTCGGTTCTCTCGTCCTTACATGGTTATTGGGCGTCCGTTTTTATTCTTCCGGCTAGAATAGTCCGTGACATTGAACAGCTTATGAATGGCTTTTTATGGTGTTATGGAGATATGAAAAAAGGGAAGGTTAAGGTGGCTTGGGACTCAGTTTGTTTTCCTAAGAAAGAGGGTGGTCTTGGTATTCGAAAAATTGAAATGTTTAACATAGCTCTTATGGCCTCTCACATTTGGAACATCTTAACATGTAAAGAGTCGATGTGCGTGAAATGGGTTCACACTTATAAATTAAACGGTCGAAGCTTGTGGGATGTTCCGTTGCGTAGGAATATAAGTTGGGGATGGAGAAAGATCCTACAAATACGCAACATAGTGAGACCCCATTTATGGTATCAACTTGGGAATGGAAAAAAGCATTTGTCTAGTTCGATCAGTGGGTGAATAAATGCCCTCTAATGGGTCATTTATCTACTGAAATCATTACTAGAGCTGGTTATATACTATCAAAAGTAAGGTGGCTGATGTTGTTTTTAATAATACATGGTCTTGGCCCACATTTTGGAACCATACATACCCTTTTGGTAAGCAAATCTTATACATGATCGTGAAGACATCCTGGTGTGGAGAAATTATTATGTCGTTGATGTTAAGTTCTCAGTTAGGGAATCATGGGACACTTTACTGCTAGACGTGGAGAAGTGAGCTGGTGCAACTTAGTGTGGCCGTCTCCATACATTCCTCGCCATGCTTTCTTGTTATGGCTTGTGATAGATAGAGGTTGAAGACAGAAGATAGATTGAAGCAATGGGATGTCAGCGACGACGTCGACTTAAACCTGCTTCGATGTCTGTTGACGTATATGTCCGGGAGACAGACTGTCCGGCAACTTAGCTTGCCGGACGGCATGTCCTAAGACGTCCGGACGATAGGTGACAGTATCCAGTTTTTAAGGGATTCCTACCACGTGGCCTATCAACTAGGGTGGCTATAGGCTTGCAAACAGGTAATATAGGTCTGCACGAACAGTGTCTCTACAGTGACGAAGGTACATAGTTGGGGTAGTATAAATACCCCAACACATTTAATGATTCAGGACATAAATACACACACACATACATTAATCACTGCATTTATTGCTATCTCTACCTCCCAGCTTACTCTCACGCCGGAGCTTGGTCCTGGATATCATCCAGGGCGAGGCTAACGTGTGATTACTTGTTGTGCAGGAAGGAAGACTCTTTTCCTCCGGCATCGTTGATCGAAGCAAGACTCTCTGGCCTGATCGACCGGTGGGAATTTGCTTCAACAAATTGGCGCCATCCGTGGGACCCTGATTCATTCTACCCAAAGATCGGATGACGGGTGCCGGGCCACCACCTCCACCGGAGCCCGATTCCCCTCCGGGATATATAGGGGGAAGCGGGGTTCTCAATACTCAAACCGCTGGGTTACCGGAGGAAATACAAGCCCAGATGGCTTCTCTGGAGGCTCTTTTCAGAAAATACAACGCCACGGGGGCCGGAGTCGTCAAACCGACCCGTCTCACCTTCACAGACGATGACGAGATGGAGGTGGACACCGCGCCAAAACCCAAGGACGATCTCAGCAAACCCTTTAAGGAATTGGCCCGGTCTCCGTTTACAAGAAGGATAGTAGAGTTCGCTGGTCCTAAATGTATAATGCCTACTAACTTAAAACTGTACGATGGTTCAGCCGATCCGGATGACCATATTAACCGCTTCGTTGGGGCAGCGAATCAAGGAGAGTGGCCAATGCCAGTATGGTGCCGAATGTTCCAACAAACCATGGATGGAGCGGCGCAGGCCTGGTTTAGCAATTTGGAACCAGGAAGCATTGACGGATGGGGTGAACTGAGGGACCAGTTTACCACGAGGTTTGCCCTTCGGCAAAAGAACATAAAAGACCCTACAGAAATCACCCGGATCGTCAGGCAGGCAAACGAGACCCTTCCGGTATTCAAAGAAAGGTGGACCGACGAGGCCAGCCGGATCCCGGGAGTACCAGAGCTCATGAAAATATCAGCGTTCATGAGCGCTCATCGGTGCCCTGACTTGTCTAAAAAATTCTCTGATCAGGTCCCGAAATCTGTGAAGGAGATGATGACCAGGGTGGACGATTATATACGGGCGGAAGAGGCTTATAAGAACACCGAACTACCGAGGGGAGAAACCCCAGACCTATCCCGGAAGCCGAACATCCAGGCCCCGAGAGATAGGAACCTCAGGGGAAGTTTCAATGACAGGAAGAGAGGCGACCGACGGCCCTGGGAAAGGAATGATTCTCGACAGAGAGAAGTCTTCTCTCCTTATGTCTCTCCTAAAGCCGAAGCACGACCCCGAAATGACTTCAAGCGTAACGACTTCATCAAACAGGATGGTAATCGGATCCTGCTCTCCAGCCTTACTAAACAACCCAAAGAAATACTTTCCACCGAACACCATCTAAACTTACCTCCACCACCCCCGTTACAAGGAAAACCGAGCAAAGAAAATGAAGATCGGTTCTGTGAGTATCATGGAGAAAGGGGTCATCTCACCAATGACTGTTATCACTTAAAGAGGCAATTGGAAGTGGCTCTTGAATCAGGGAAGTTGGATCACTTGATTAAGAACGTCCAGCAAAAAGGAAGGGAGAGGCCGAGAGGCCACAACGGAAAAGGAAAGGTGATCAACATGGTCCGCCAACAATCGGAAGACCGTAAAAGAAAGGGCAGGTTCTATGACGAAGGCTGGATGAATACCCCTATAACCTTCCCCCGGATAACCACAGACGATCTATCTGATGAGCCGTTAATCGTGGAAGCCGAAATAGAAGGATATTTTGTAAGGAGGGTGTTCGTAGACGAAGGTGCTTCCGTCCAAGTCATGTACGAACATTGTTTCAGGAACTTTTGCCCTTCCCTTCAATCCCGGCTGAAAGAAACTAGTTCTCCGCTGGTAGGATTTGCCGGTGAAGTCATCCAGCCAATGGGGAAGATAGAACTAGAAGTCCGCATGGGGGACCAAGGTCTTTTCCGGACGGTGATGATGACATTCACAGTGGTACGATCGCCTTCTCCCTATAACATAATACTGGGCCGAACGGGCCTCAAAGAATTAAGGGCCATACCTTCTACCATTCATGCCATGATGAAGTTCCCCACTCCGGGAGGGATAGCCACTCTGTTTGCCAAACGGGCGGTAGTTATGGAATGCAGGAGATTTGAGGAAGAGCAGGATCCCCGGAGAAGCTGCTCTTCCGAAAGGGAAGTGGAAACTTGGGATCAAGAATACGAAAGCCAAGAACAGACGGAGGACATCCTAGTTAACGCAGCATACCCAGAACAACGAGTAACCATAGGAACCAAGTTCTCACGAGAATGCCGGAGGCAGCTCATCGAGACCTTGAGGAAGAATAAAGATATTTTTGCCTGGGAGCCGGTAGACATGACCGGAGTGCCAAGACGCCTCATACAGCACTCTCTCTGTGCGAACAACTCCGATACGCCGGTAGTCCAAAAAAGGAGAGTATTCTCACGAGAAAAGAACCAAGTAATTAATAAAGAAGTGGAGGAATGGGTCAAAGCTGGCATAGTCCGACCTGTAAGATACCCGACATGGATAGCCAATCCAGTGTTGGTCAAGAAATGTGACGGAAGCTGGAGAATGTGTATTGACTTCAAAAATCTGAACTCCTCATGCCCGAAGGATTACTATCCTTTGCCAGAGATAGACTGGAAGATCGAATCCGTCATGGGGTATAAATACAAGTGTTTCCTTGACGCCTACAAAGGCTACAACCAGATTCAGATGAACAAGGACGATGAGGAGAAAACGGCATTCTACACAGACCGAGGGACATACTGCTATACAAAAATGCCTTTCGGACTAAAGAATGCTGGGGCAACTTATCAACGGCTGGTGGACTTCGCCTTTCAATCACAGATAGGGAGAAATTTGGAGGCGTATGTAGACGACATGGTCATAAAAAGCCGAACAGAACGAGAAATGATCGCTGACATCGCGGAAACCTTTGACAACCTTAGGAGGATAAACATGAAGTTGAACCCGCGAAAATGTTCTTTTGGTGTGGAGGAAGGTAAGTTCCTCGGCTACATGGTGACATCGGAAGGAATAAGGGCCAACCCGAGGAAAACAAAGGCTATAATGGAAATGAAATCTCCGGAAACCTTAAAAGAAATGCAAAGCCTGAGTGGAAAGTTAGCGGCTTTAAACAGATTCCTATCAAAGTCAGCGGAAAGAGCCCTCCCTTTCTTCGACACACTAAAGAACATCACTAAAGAAAACCGGGATGAATACCGATGGACGAAGGAAGCCGAGTCGGCTTTTCAGGAGATGAAAAGGTTGATACTTGAACTACCTTCTTTATCGACTCCGAAGGCAAAGGAACAATTGTTCATATATCTCTCGGCCTCATCTGGAGCCGTGAGTGCAGTGCTCCTGGTAGAAAGAAATGACAGACAGCTGCCGGTACACTATGTTAGCCGGACACTACATGAAGCAGAGAGGCAATACGCCCCTATGGAGAAGTTAGCCTTGTGTCTGCTACACGCGTCCAGAAGGCTAAGGAGGTATTTCGAAGCTCACCCCATTAGGGTCATCACCGATCAACCCATCAAACAAATACTGAACAAACCGGAAGCCTCGGGAAAGTTGGCCAAATATGCTGTGGAGCTAGGAGCATACAACATCACCTATGCTCCTCGCAACGCAGTCAAAGGGCAAGTCCTAGCGGACTTCCTAACAGAAGTGCCGGTGGAATCAAGAGGTAATACAAGTCCGAACGTTATGGAAGTAGAGGAAGGAGAATGGTTGTTGTACACGGACGGAGCTTCGAATAACAAAGGATCCGGAGCAGGTCTGGTTCTTATCAGCCCCGAAAAGGTAGAACTGACTTACGCCCTCCGGCTAAACTTTCCTAGCACCAACAACGAAGCAGAGTATGAGGCCCTACTAGCCGGCCTAAGGATCGCAAGGAAACTTAAAATCAAGGTCTTAAGCGTGCGGGTGGACTCAAAACTTGTGGCTAGTCAGATTAATGGGGAATTCACAGCTACCAAAGAAAGCATGCAGAAATACTTAGCCCAAGCGAGAAAATACATCTCCGGCTTCAAAAACTTTAAGATTCGCAACATTCCGAGGGCCCAAAATCAGAAGGCAGATATATTAAGTAAACTAGCGGCAGTGGCCTTCGATCATCTGACAAAAAAAGTGCTCGTAGAAGTCCTGGAAAAACCATCAAGAGATGAAGAGATAATTAACACCGTAGTAGAGGAAGAAACGGACAATTGGATGACACCGATCATCAGGTGTCTGGAGGAGGGAGTGTGGCCGGAGGATCCAAACGAAGCTAGAAGCTTAAGGATGAAAATCCCCCAGTACGTTATGGAAGAAGGGGTCCTCTTTAAAAAAGGCTATTTGGTACCGATGATGAGATGCGTAGGACCGTTGCAAGCAAACTACATCATCCGGGAAGTGCATGAGGGTTGCTGTGGGATGCACGCCGGACCGAGAACCGTCGTGGCCAAACTTATGAGGCAAGGATATTATTGGCCTACCATGCACCGGGATACTCGAGAAGAAATCAGGAAATGTGACTCTTGTCAGATACACTCTCCGGTACCCAAGCTACCCAAAACGCCATTGACGTCGATCATGTCCCCATGGCCCTTTTACCAATGGGGAATGGACGTGTTAGGCCCCTTTCCGGAAGCACCCGGCCGCATCAAATATGTGATTGTAGCCATAGACTATTTCACTAAGTGGATAGAAGCGAAGCCATTGGTCAAAACGACGGGCAAAGATGTCATAAAATTTGTGTACGAGAACATTGTATGCCGCTATGGTTTGCCGAAGATAATAGTCACTGACAACGGAACCAATTTCGTGAACGACCCGTTCAAGAAATGGTGCGAGGGGTTAAAGATCAAACAAATAAATACGGCCGTGGCACATCCGCAAGCTAATGGACTGGTAGAACGAGCGAACCGAAGCCTGATGGATGGGATAAAAACAAGGTTGGGTAGAGAAAGATCGGGATGGCTAGATGAGCTACCCAACGTTTTATGGGCGCACCGGACGACTCTCAAAACATGTAATGGAGAAACTCCTTTCAGCCTAACGTATGGCAGTGAGGCCGTAATCCCAGCGGAAATAGGGATGCCCACACACCGGACGATGATGTTCCGAGAGGATCAGAACGAGGAACAACAACGTCTAAACTTAGACCTCTTACAAGAAAGAAGGGAAAACGCTGCCATTCAAGAAGCTAAGTACAAGACACAAGTAGAGCAATACTACAACCGGAGGGTCAAGCCAATGAATTTCAAAATAGGAGACTTTGTCTACCGCAAGAACGAAGCAAGCCGGGTGGAAAATCTAGGAAAGTTAGGACCCAATTGGGAAGGGCCCTACCGTATAATAGGAGCAAGTGAGAATGGCTCTTATAAGTTGCAGACGATGGAGGATAAGGAGGTCCCCCGGACCTGGCACGCTACGAATCTTAGGAACTGCTTCTTATAGTTGTCATTGTGACAGGAATCCTATTGTCATTATGTAATCCGAAAGGACTATATATAATCAACTAAATGATGAAAGTTTCCCCATAATAGGGAGGCAATTTTCCTAATATTGGTGATAGTGAAACAATTCCGATGGTTGGCCCCCGTCGAGTACGAAAAGTAACAATTGATGATAATACAACAATTCCGACGGTTGGTCCCCGTCGAGTATGAAAACATAAAATACCTAAGTAATGGATGCCCTCTAAACTTCATGAGGATGCCCGGACACCGGATGCACGGCCAAACACGGCCGGATGCCCTTAGAATAACCTAAGGAAGGCGCATACCCAAGTAATGGATGCCCTCTAACTTCATGAGGATGCCCGGACACCGGATGCACGGCCAAACATGGCCGGATGCCCTTAGAATAACCTAAGGAGGGTATTACAAAGAAAGGGCTAAAGGAACACATATCAAACAAAAATATATATCATACGAACGATTATGCATTTACAACGCTAGTTAAACAGTGAACGAACATTGTTAGTTATTACAAGATGACCATACGAATAAGTGTTTACAAAATACAAGTCCCAAAAATATCCAGACTCAAGCATTCTCCTCTGCGGTGTCTACTGGAGTCTCGGTGCTAATAGGCACCCCTGATGGTCCGGGCATATCCTTGCTAACAGGAGCGTCCGGTTCCAGGTTCATCAGGTCCCCTAGAGGTAAGCGGCAAGAGTCGGCGAGCTTCTGAATGAAGGGATACTCGGCTTCAAAAAGTTTATCATATTCAGCCCTCCACAAACCCGGAGCATCCCTGTTGACCTTCCGGATCTTCTGCAAAGCGACCTCCGTTTCCTCCTCGGTCCTGTTCACCTTGGCCCCGGTTACAAACCCTGCTTGGTAGGTTAAGCTGTATACTTTAGCCATGCTTTTTTTGTACTCAACGCTACCAAACAAGCGACGGACTGCCGAAGGCAACAACATCCGGACAGCATTTTGCTTAACCACCTCACTCTGAGCAACCTCGGCTGCCAGCTTGCCGTTCTCCGTCTGCAGGGTGGCCAGAGACTGGTCCTTGACGGCCAACTCGCTTTCCAGTTTCCTTATTTTCTCAGCCTGAGTCCTTGAAGTTTCTATCCACTCATTCCGATCACGGGTTACCCTATCAATCTCTTCCTCCAGATCTTTCTCTTTATCAACACTGGCTTTCAGATCGGAGTCCAGCTTCCCCATGACCTCCGCCAACTTCAGGTTCTCACCTTCGGCGGCTCGGAGTTTTTCCGCGAGCCCCTCGCAACCTTTGTGGGCTTCATTCAGATAGAAGTAACCGTTGGAAAGATCCCGGAACCTCCTTAACAATTCCCCCTGGACAATCACACTTTTTCCGAAGTCTTCGTATGCCTGTCGAATGAGATCTATATTGTTTATTTGTTCCAAAGCCTCTCTTTCGGCCGGAGTGGCAACGTTATCAATCATCTCACGGCAGGACCGGTATGTGTTTATCCGGACGTCGTCGCGGAGGCCCCAGTGGGGAAGGAAAACATTCGTAGCTTCATCTGCAGCGAAAACAAAAGGAGAAGTTGAGAAAAAATTTACAATAAGGCGGAGGCGATGGCAAGACCTAAGCATACCCGAATCTAATAAGTTGACCCTCTCAATGTGTTCAGGACCGTGGCTACGAGGGGCCGATTGGCCTAGAATACACCAAAAACCGAATTAGTGATTAGAAATAATGAGATAAAAGAGAAAATGCATGTGCTCCGAATGCTTACCGTCAGAGGCGCGAGCTGGAGAATTCACCGGAGGAATCGGCCCTCCTCCTTGAGACAGCGGCGGCTGTTGTAATTGACCACCGCCCCCGTCCGCGTTTTCGCCCATACCCTCTCGGGCCACGGCTGCACCCCCTCCAGCGGCAGCAACAGCAGGAGTTCCCTGCTCGATGGTGAGGTTCAGATTCCCCCCTTGATCGTTCGGATCAGCTTGGTTGAGGGGATCCGCATTAACCACCGGAGAGCCCGAAGAAAACTGCTCAACAAAACCAGTCTTTCTCTTCTTCTTCTTACCTTGGGCCCTGGATGTGCCCTCACCACCTTTTCTTTTGCTCACCTCCCTTTCCCTTTTCTCCCGGGTTTCCCTTTCCTTTTTTTCCCTAGCCGCCACAACATCCGGATCAGCTTCCTCTGCTCGGAGAGCTAAGGGATCCTTGGGGGGAAGGGATGCACCATCCGGAAGAGGATCCGTTGTCCTTTTCGGCACCTCCCGGGTTGGGTCAACGGCTGGTCCCTTGCTCACCACGGTATCATCCCACTCGGGAAGCTCAAGAAACTCAGACATATTGACAACTGCAAGAAAAAAGCTCATTAAAAGCAGAGCACAAGGTAATAAACGCAGCAAAACCTAGGGCACAAAACAAATGATTACCATGGCCCTCGGCATCCTTTAGAAGAGGCTCGAACCCCGGATTCTTGAAGACCGAAGACAGATGGCACATCCATAGCAAACTCACGGTGGGTTTCCGTAGCAAAATAAGAGTACCGCTCAACCTCTCGGCATCTGACTCAGAAAAACTGTCCGGGTAAGGATCCGTTATCTTGGAATCTTTATGCCTCCAAGCCATGGCTTGCGGAATGGCCCTACGGTCAATTAAGAAAAATTTCTCCTTCCAGTGTTTAAGGCCGGTCAACACTTCCTTAAAACATTTATAAGCTTTTTTTCCCGTCCTGCTCTCAAAAGAAAACCAATGCCCCTGTTTGCACAAACGGTAGAACGCCCGGAACAGGGAAACCCTAGGGCGAACGCCCAAACTATAACACCTAATCTCAAAAAGGGTCACCCTGTTCAAGCCTAAGGGAACCAGCTGGGAAAAATGAACTCGGAAATGTCTAATAACATTCAGCAGAAAAGTAGAGAAGGGAATCCTAACACCTCCGGTATCCAACTGTTGAGGATATATGCCAATCGTATCCTCCGGAAGTTGGTCCATTGTCATATTCTCCGGAGGAAGACGAGGGCGAAGGTCAAGAGGAATACCATATTCTACGATTATATTGTCCAGCTCAGGTTGTGTTAACTTAGATGTGTAGATATGCATATCGAACTTCGGAACTACCGGAAGTTGCATAACCTCGGTCGAAATAGGGTTGCTCTGTTCTTCGGTCATTTGTTCGGCCATTACTAAAAGGATGCCGGAAGGGATATACAAATAATTACAAGGAAGAACGAAACGAACCTTATGAACTCGAAGAAGAAGATATTCCGGAGAGCAAGAGCAGTGTAAAAAAATCAAAAAGATGTGAGAAAATAACTGTGGTAAAAAGCCCCTTTTATAGGCAAAAGAAGAAACCCTAGCAAGCTGTCAAACGTCCCATCAGTCAGTGAAAAGTGACGTGGCATCATCTGGCCCGTCCACGTCAATCTCGGAAGACGAGAATGCACGGATGAAAGCCCAATAAGCTGGCAAGCCCATCATCAGCCCAAAAGCCGGATGTCATTAGAATCCACCGCAAGGTATTCCAAAAACACATTCCGAGACATTACAAACTTTCAAGTATTGCACCACCGGCTTACACCCGGTAATCCAATACTGGGGGGACATGTTGACGTATATGTCCGGGAGACAGACTGTCCGGCAACTTAGCTTGCCGGACGGCATGTCCTAAGACGTCCGGACGATAGGTGACAGTATCCAGTTTTTAAGGGATTCCTACCACGTGGCCTATCAACTAGGGTGGCTATAGGCTTGCAAACAGGTAATATAGGTCTGCACGAACAGTGTCTCTACAGTGACGAAGGTACATAGTTGGGGTAGTATAAATACCCCAACACATTTAATGATTCAGGACATAAATACACACACACATACATTAATCACTGCATTTATTGCTATCTCTACCTCCCAGCTTACTCTCACGCCGGAGCTTGGTCCTGGATATCATCCAGGGCGAGGCTAACGTGTGATTACTTGTTGTGCAGGAAGGAAGACTCTTTTCCTCCGGCATCGTTGATCGAAGCAAGACTCTCTGGCCTGATCGACCGGTGGGAATTTGCTTCAACAATGTCCATTGTTCAAGTTACAACAAGACTCTCACAAACATCTTTTCTTCGAATGTCAATTTTCTTTGCAAGTGTGGTTGGCTATGATTCGTGTGGCTGGTCTTTCTAGCATCACACCTTAATGGGATGATATTCTACCTTGGTTCCTACCAATATCGAAGTCTAGAAGTGTCATGAGGGTAGTTGGTCGATTAACGATTGCAGCGTTCGTGTACTTTATATGGCAAGAAAGGAATAATCGGTTATATGGTAAAGGTATGAGATATGTTGAAGAAGTTCGAGACCGGATAGCTAATGCGGTTCGTTTCAAGCTAGTTTCAATCCATTTCAAGAATGACCCTTGTGTCATGCGAATGAAGAGAGTGGAATATTTCGAGCATGGAGATATACTCTATGTGATTTTGCATGGTGTACATGGTTCAAGTGCTATATTTTTATGGTCTATGTTTACTTAATAGCTATTGTTTCCTAGGTTTGGTTTGTCTGATTTGAGTTTGTTCAAGTCGTTATTTGCCTTGTAGCGTGTTTTAGAGGGTCTCATTGCCCCTTTGCTCTTGTACAAAACATTATTTTTCATTATTTA
Source organism: Chrysanthemum seticuspe (assembly GCA_019973895.1). NCBI lineage: Eukaryota > Viridiplantae > Streptophyta > Magnoliopsida > Asterales > Asteraceae > Chrysanthemum > Chrysanthemum seticuspe. The sequence continues at coordinate 50,580,108 of BPTQ01000009.1, read as the reverse complement.
TTTCACAAGGTAACAACCCTTTACACAAAAAAAAAGAGAACTCAAATCAACTCATCATAGATTTGTACCATTACGATACCTTGCTCTACCACAAGGAGAAGGATTCTCTCCAGCTACTTTTACAACTTGAGTCAAGTTGGATGTGTGTGAGCCATTGAATTTGATCAAATGGTTCAAATCAAAAGAAGTTTTTTTTTTATTTGAGTCCAATGGCTCACATCCCTTAACTTGACTCAAGTAATAAAAATAACTTGAGAGGATCCTTCTCCCTACCATAATGGCATGCCATTTGTGATAACTTAATATTAATCCCAATTTTTGTAAGTTATAAAAATCACATAACATAAACAAGAAAATTTCTATTTATTGGCCGATCTGGGACACTAAATTAAATATAAGCATGCAAGCAAGCACCTTGCACAAAAGTAAATTACAACAGCAGCAGTTTGAGAGAAAAAAAATTATTGCGGCAATATTGTTGGGATAGGAACGGAATGTTTTGGTGGGTGTTTAGGGTTGGCTCAGAATACCATATTAGATAATATGAAGTGCTTCATTAAATCAATAATAATGTCCTCTATATATAGGATACAAGGCAATTTGATAAATAAGCCTAACATACGGGCTAATCCTCAAAACAATGATATTTGGGCCTATCCAATAATATATTCGCCTAATACATCCTTTTAATAAGAGGTAACAAACTCACTTCTTATGATGCTGGTTTCTTTTTTTCCTCAAACTCGATTGTCTTCTCTCCTTATTCTCTATTGAATTGATTTTGAAATCGATTGTCGCCTTTACCATAACACTCCAAAACTGCATCATCATGTTCCACCATGTTCATTCATCTTGAAATAGATTTGGAAATCTATAAGTGCAGGTCCACAATGTTGTTTTGGTTTCAAATGGACCACACTAATATGGTAATATGCAAATGACAAAGTATTCATAAAGGATTGGCAAGTTTGGCAATCGCAACGGCAACTGTGTAATAGATAAAATGCATAACATGTGTTTGGCCAAATGTAGTAACATCGATTCAATTCTTAGAACTTTATGGACAACCACATAACTTATTTGTAATGCCGCATCCTCCTAACTTCTTGAAGTTTTTGTTTTATAGGCCTAAAAAGTGTTATAATAACCAAAGTCTAATAATATGAAGGACAAAAAGTGATAACTTATCCAATAGTTCAATACAATGTCAAAAAGATGTTGGACCTATTATCCAAGTCTATATTTTTTTACAATGACTGAAATTCGAAAACTCGTGTAAACTTTTTGTAATTATATATTTTGAACATATTACTCATCTCCCTAAATTTTGTTAGATAACAAAAACAATTGAGAATAGATATAGATTTGTAACATTTGAGATCTCATGCTAATACTTTGCTCCAATTGAATCAAACATCACATGCAGCAACATTTGAATTTTAAAATTCATATTTTGAACTTAACCCCCTTGCTAAAAATTTTAATATAAACAAAAAGAGAAAATGAAAAGAAAAAAAAAATTGAGAAGTCAAATTGATTAATACATGAGAACTATCCCGTCTGATAGTTTGCACTAGAATGAATGCTCAAATGCAAGTCTATATTTTTTTACAATGACTGAAATTCGAAAACTCTTGTAAACTTTTTGTAATTATATATTTTGAACATATTACTCATATTGAGATCTCATGCTAATACTACCAGAATGAATGCTCAAATGCAACAACACAATCCTAATCTCATATTAAATGAGCTAAGTACATGAGAGTATATAAGCAAGGAAAGTTTCTTTTCTTTAGCAATGTGGGACTATTAACTAAAAACTCAAAATAAAAGCAAGCAAAGAAATCACTAAATAAAACAAATACACACATCAAATTTTAGTCATGTAACATTCTAAAAAGCATTTTTTGTAACATGTATAGTCTATAAAGATCATCCCACTTAGATTATGGTATACGGATACACGCCACTCGCCAGTCATACCATGATCATAAATTTGGAACAAGCCAAAATACAAGTTATTTTGATACAAAACCTGAATTTAAGTAAATACACTCGTAAAAAGATAAAAGACTAATAAGCCCGACAAGTAGACAACTACAAAAAGATGCCAATAAAAGTCATAAGGAAACAAGAAGATCCAATATGCTATTCTAATCAACCCCATATATATATGTATGAGCAATAAGTGTTAGGTGCCACTTGATAGGAAAAGAAGAAACTCATACGCAACAAATGAAGAAAGGATCTTGTATATCTTTCCAACCCATTATTTTAACTACTTGTTTCTATTAAGATTCGCGAAGAAAGACAAGTGTAAGACCCTACTTCGCAATGGCTACTCGGCACTCCAACCCAATCAAATAATAATTGGTTCATTTATGAATCTATGTGAATCACATGTAGAGAAAATAAAATTGTAGTTCAAAGTTTGATTATGCGACTGGTTGGTCAATTCGACGACCATACTGTATGTGATATGGTTTATGTCTTGTGTCTAAGTAAACATAAACATAATTAATTTGTTATGTGTTCATCATACTAAAGTCACGTACCATGTGAATTAAATGTTTATTATATAAAAACGGTTAACAATTTGGTATGCTGATATCGTCAGATCTACGCTTGTATTTAAACTAGAAATTCACACAATGCTGATATAGAAATACAACATACGTAGAAAAAGATCAATTCCGATAAACTTACATTTGCAAGGTGTTAACCATCCCTTGTGCGTAGGAGGAAAAGTTTATCTGCTTCATGTGAAAGAAATTTATACTTAAATGACCATGGACTGTGTAGACCAAAGGTGTCGACGCCACAACAGACCATAATATTTTCAATTCTTTCAAGAAGTTCATTGCTTTAGACTCGATGTTTTAATCACGACAAAATATTTACAGTATATGTATATGTTATCTATTGATGTACGGCCTAACCTTTTATAAGCTGGGTGGGGAATTTGAAGAGTAAATTGATGGTTTCATCTTTAGTTTGGATAAGAATGATTATAGTCGACTTTCGGTTTAACAACCATAACTGAACTATGACCAATACTATAGCCAAAAAAGTATGCAAGACTGATTGTAAGTTTTGAAGTCAATACCAACAACCTTCACATCGATGAGCTACCAACAACTGCCACTCTCTCTGAAAGTCAAGCAAATAAACAGAAACCACCATTGGCTATCAATACCAAAACCCCGCATTTGAAAGTGACTGATAAGCTGGACCAATATACCAACTCACTCGAGAAAATATTATCAGTAGTCAAGTAGAAGAGTCCCTTCGGGGACATACAATAAAATAGTCAACTAGAAGAATCTAATTTGAGAATGAAGTATACCATAGCGGCAAAGAACATGTTTTCTTATGTGATAGAGTCTGCAAGCAGCAATTTCCATATGTTTTCAATTCAAATATGTTAATGTTTATATTTTGGTATCAAATGACAATTTACATTATGTGATAAATTGTTTATGAGAAGAAATTTTGTCCGCTTCAAGTATAAAAACATTTAATATGAGTGACTGTCGATGAGCTACCAACAACCACCACTTCGACAGTCAAGCACAATAGCCATAATGATCAGTACAAGATTACTAACAGCAAGTTCCAACTTTTTCCAGAGTCTGTCAGTCTACACAGTTCAAATATGTATAATGTCTACATTTTGGTATGATCATTCACAGTTTAATTGATGTATAACATCAGTTACTCAAATTTAAAACTCTCTAATCATCAATGATCCTACACAACTGTAAAAGTAAAGTGAAAATATTAAACTTTTATCTATACACTTCTAATCTGCACCAATTATAGTTGAGTTACATTGCCGGTCAAAGTTTGGATCATTAACAAACAACCCATTTCTAAGAACCCGATCTTCAATCATAGCTTAAGAGTTAAGAATTAACAGACTCGTTAGGGTACAAGATGACCAGCACCAAACTCCTCAACATGCATCGAATTACCATACTTTCTAACATAACCTGCAAGTTGACTATTGATAGATAACCCACGAGCCTGTTCGTGATCTTTTGTTAATATAACTACTTGGAGTTCAAGTGTTTCCTATTACATGCTCCCAAGTCCCTAGCATTTTTTGTATTTATAAACTTAGACAAACATTGTAATAACAAATTTATGTAATCACATATTACCAATTAACTAATTATAAAATGGGATAAAAAGTGATAGCATATCCAACCATTTTCATTCGATGCCATACTTAAATATTTTGGACCTACTAATCAACTTGCTAAACTCTATAAATAGACCAAAAAGTTAGAACTCATGCGAACATTCAAAACTAAGTACGTGTTTGGTATGTGGTTTTTTGAGGTGGGGCATGGCATCATGCCATAATTTTGTTGTTTGGTATTCTTTTTATGGACTCAAACGCTGGCATGATCCCTAAAACTAAATCCTGATACATATGCAAGGTTTTCTCTCTCTAGATATTGTCAATTTTGTTTTCTTATGTCTTTAAAAATTTCCAGCCACACAAATGTGTCAACTTTTTTTGTTTTATTCGATTTTTTTATTTCTAAGTTAATATACATTATTTAATTAATTTATAAAATAAATATTTATTTTCTCTCTCCTCATTTATTTTAAACCCAAATCCAAATATAAATTCAAATCCAAATCTTAATCTTAAACCCATCAACAAATCAAACGGGCCAAAATTTTGAACCTACTACTCAACTCTCTAAATTTAAAAAAATGACAAAAAAAAAAAAAAAAAAAAAAAGAAAAAAGAAAAAAAAGAATTATGATGCACAAGAATTTTTAATTTACCAAAGCAAGATGTCAAATGCAACAACAATGTACTGATCTCAATTTATATGATTTATAAACATCACAAAATATAAACAAGTGAAGTTTCTTTTCTTTACTCAATGTGGGACAGAAAACATAAAACAAAATTTTCTTAACTACCCATTAGGGGCGTTCAAAAAAACCATGAAACCGACAAACCGAGCCGAACCGCTCAACCCGAAACCGAAAAAACCGAAACCGATATCCATTTTGAGCCTAATGTACACGTTTATTACATATCTTCGATTTCGGTTTTTATATTTAGATATCCATGGTTAACCGAACCGAACCGTATATAATATACATGAAGGTTTTTAACTTAATTTTTAAATAATAGTACACTTATCGATTATATTATTATACTACTCTTATTGTATAACGACTTTTTTGCTCCTAATGTACACGTTTACTAAACATCTATGTGTGAAAATAGATTAATGTGTTTGTAACATATAAACGTCAAACAAATATTTTTTGTTAATGTGTCATGTATGCTTATTTGAACGTAATTATTGTGACGGAATAATTTTAAAATGACTTTAGTCTATTCAGTATTATTTAATACACTTAAATTGCGTTTTACCTTTTAAATCATGTTATTTTTCATACGGTTAAACTTGTTTAAAGGTTTAAAATGGTTAACCATGAATCGAACCACGGATAACCGCTCATTTCGGGTAACCGCATGTCCGGTTACTCGCCTAACACGGTTCGGTTTCGTGTAGTAAGATGAATTACCCGCCCCGTGATGGATAGTTAAAATATCTCAACTAACCGAACCGAACCGTCCCATGAACACCCCTACTACCCATCATCACATATATGGTTGGCATATAACAAGAAAGTTATTCCTTATTAATATCAATACAAGCAACAATTTCCAAATTTTTCTAAAGTATGCAAGTCTACCCTATTCAAATGGTATAGTGTTATTTAAAATTTAAGCTCTTTAATCATAAAAATTGCTACCAAGACTTTAATATCTATTAGCAAAGCTATTTATTACTGCTGGAAGTATCCATGTCTTGCAAGACTTCAATATCTATTTTAACTTCAACAAACGGCCTTATCATGTCACATGGCAAAAATATTTATTACTACTAGAAAAGATGGACCAAGTCCATGTCCGTACGTTCGTTTGGTCGACATATAAGGCCCAGTGGGCACACACGATAGTTACCTTTAGGGCCATATGCTAGCCCCATAACAAGCCCACTAATTTCCAATTTAAAAACCAATATACTAAAGGATAAATATTATAGATCCTACTCATATAATCATGTTGTATTCAAACTAATCTTATTTTCTTGAACAAAAATTGTATTTTGCTGATTAGGACGGTTATTCACTTAACTATTAGAAATGTTTGCTATATACCATATCTGCTCCTTAGGGCACTTGCAACGGTTAGCGTGTGGGGGTGGGGGTTAAACCCACGTTAACTGGCGTTATTCGACGTTATGATTGCACGTTCGCCGTTAATCGGGCGTTATGTTGCCCACGTTAGTAGACTAACAAGCGTTATTGCATTAAAAAAAAGTTGAATTTTAATTGGGTTTGGTGTTGCGTGTGTGTGTTTTAAGTGTGTGTTTGTAACGATGTGTGTGTGAGTGTGTGTTTGCAGGTGGGTGTGCGTGTAAAAAAAAAGAAAAAAAAATTACTTTTAAATTTATAAATGTTAATTGTAGTTTTTTAAAGTGTTATTAGTGTAGAGGTTTAATTTGTAAATTTTATTTTTTAAATAAAAGTGGCTCAAAATGTTGGGTTAAAGTTGAGTTATGATTTTGGGTTTTTTTTTTGGGTGAGTTAAGGTGAAATGTTAAAGCTGATGTGGCGCTGACGTGGCACGGTGTTAAAGTTTAACATGTGTTATGGTTGCGAGTGCTCTTATGGTATATAAGATAGGGTAAATAAGTGTGGTTGTTAGGTATCCAAATTAACGTGTAGAACCTTTTAATGTTATGTGGTTCGTAAAAAATAACAAACCCACTTCATACGATGTTTTTCTATTGTCATCAAACTCGTAATCTTATCTCCTTATTCTGAATTATCGTCTTTCTCATAACGCTCCATGTTTACATCGTTGTTATGGTTTGGATTAAACACAATAATAAAAGATGGAATTACTATATATATTAAAAGTGATTTGTAACGACGTCGATTCACTGACAATAGCAAACAGTTCTCTTGGCCCATTTCAGTTAGCCCAATACAGGTGCTGGCCTGCTAGCCCGCTGTTTCTACACAATATACATTCTCGCTAGATTATTCCACCCCTTTGCCTTGCCGACAAACGTCAACCGCCATACACACCCGGTTTTATCAAAAACATGATCCATGTTAAAAAAATTGATTCCGAGTTGCGCCGTCAGTGGATACCGTTTTTGATTCGGTAGCGTTGGTCGGATCTGTTGTTTGTGTGTACGACATGCAAGAGAAAGTACAAATGGGTATATTTATTTTTTAGTTAAGGTCCGATCAAAACTTATGTTCTACATCTGAGGATGGGGAAACAAATTGGAGATGAATTCATTATAAGTCTGTGGTAAGTTTTTTGTTGTAAGAGGCTGTTATTGGATTTCTGAAGTTATTTTCCTTAGGTGGTTGTTTTTTATGTCAGTTGAATTTTTTTTTCTTCTTTTCTTCAGGTTTTAAGTGAGCAAGAATGTTGTGGGTTTGAGTAAAAAATAGATTGGCGAGGCCGTTTAAAAAGAGGGTGATATTAATTATCAGTTGTTTCATTTGTATAGTTATAAAACTTTAGATTCTGAATTATAACTGATAGATCTCACTTTTTTAACTTCAGATACAAAGACGAAAGAAAGTTGGGGATGTCGGCTCAAAAATAACGTTATAACAGGTTCTTTGGTAATCAGGTTGTACTTAAAAAGGTGGGTCTCGGTTATACTTTTAATGTGATTACTGTGTTTCATTTTTTCAGGTGTCGTTGATATGACGAGGATTAACTGGATTTTAATTTCTATGTTTCTTCTTCTTGCACGTTACTGAAAAGACTCAAATGCGACGGAAAGATGAAGGTGCTTTTTTTTACCTGTTTTTAGCTGAATAAGAGCATCATGTACCGACACATATGACACTAAGTGATTATATATGCTGCTTAGAGGGTCTTTGTATGTGTGTTCTAGGTTTAGTAATTCAAAGTCATTGTATGCTATTTAGAGGAAAGTACTATGTTGGTCTATTGACAATGGACACATATGATTTAAAAGTTACTTCGCTCTAAAAACTAAGCCAAATCCGTGCATATATATGCTACTCATACATATCAATATTATGTTAGTCTTTAAATAGTGTCTCTTTGAAAATGGGTACGTGTGCAATTATCCATGCATATGATCCCTATATCATGTATTCACACGTTTAAAGGTTAATGTAATTTGGTGTTGTGGTATGACTAATTTATTTTATTCGTTTGCAAAAATTTGTTGCAGGAGTAGTTACTAATATAGTGATGTTGATGCCTGCTAGGCACTCTAGACTGGTAAGCCAACTCGCAATACAAGCTGCTACAGTAAGAATATATATTGAGCATGAGTGGTATGAAATTTTTGCTACAAATGTTGTTACTGTTGTACGATAGCTTACGCATTTCAACTTAGCTTACACTAATACACTACGACTGCTGTTGTTATAGGTATAAATGAAGGAACAAAAGTGAGTTGTAGCGGATTACGCAATAATGATACATGTAGCGGATCACCACCGTTTGTCTTTGGAGGTATTTGGATCCAGGAATACATAATAAGGTGTGCATGCTTTATGGTAGAGTTATTTATAAATTTGGTTTTCAGGTTATATTTCCGGGTCGATACGGATTAGGCGAATATTTGTTTTGTTTTTTATCCAAGTTATTAAAGTTAATTTGCTTTGTCAATTTTGGTTAATCTGATTCGACATTAGTTAGTTGGCTTTGATTTTTTTTTTTACTAAAACTCATTTAGTTTTGGAGTTAATCAAATAAGATAAAAAAATTAAAAGTAAAAAGTTAAAGCTTTTCTCATGTTCTATAATGCCCACAGGGACTTAAACACAGCATTGAACATTGTCCCAACAGGCACCGGCACAACCAGCGTTGTGTCATCGGTCCTACCCCAGCTAAAAGGAAACCTTAGCATCTCTGCAATTATCCTCAATAAGCTTTCAAGGCTGTTTCTAGCCGTGATCATCTCAAGCTTCCGTCAGCCGTGATCATCTTTGGAGGTTGAAATTGCTTCGTTTTGGTGCTTGGATTTTTTTCACCGTTTGTTTGCCAACTGCATAATTGATTGAAAATAATTAATTAATTTCAGGTCGTTTAGCAGAATATAGCTGTACGAGTTGACGACCAGGGTGTTGACGCTCAATGGTCTGTAAGAAATGCTGCACGTGGTTTACGGCTAACAAGGGGTTGGCCACGTCTATTGATGGCAAGACAGTAAGTGTTACTTAATGATTGTTGCAGTATTGATACATGCTGCAACATCAACGGGTTAAATGTGAGCTCAAATGGGTATTTTTGGTTGAATATTAGGTCAATTAGGAATATTAGTTTGAAAAGCGAGACTTTTGAAATCCTGAAATATAGAAGAAACAAAGGAATCTGGGTAATCTATGCGGTTCATTTATTTGATATAAATACACATAGCCCCTTCTGAGTTACCACGTGCTTATTTGTCACTAACATCTGCTCCTTTTTCTGTATGCAGGAAAGGATGTTCAGCTGTCATACGTATACCATACAGAACAAAAATTAAGGTCAGAAAATAAAAAAACCCGCCGGCTAACAAGGTGCCACTTTGTCTATCATTTTTGAATAGTTATATGCAATCCGTGTTTTCTAAAATAGCTCGAACACTCCACTATATACCAGCTTTGATTGGTGAAGTAACAAAATTGGTTCACAGATTTATAGTGCCTTTGATTCACTCCATTTTTTCCTTCCGTATTGCTTCGTATAAAGAAACTATTTTTGCATTGAAGTATGTCTTGGTCGAAGTACTCACTAAAATAGATAATGATATTAGATGCTTATCCAAGCTTTTGAAGAAAAAAAAAACTATAAAATTTCTGAAGCTGAACTTTTAACAACTCTATTTCTGTGTCTCAGGTATCAGTAGCATGGAATGAAAAGACGGTGTAGAGGTTGATAACAAATATTCCAGTGTAGGCTGGAACATGCACTCAGCAGCACACGAAATTGGTGTTTGCCTCATGTACATCGTCTAACAGGACGGTCACAAATGATGGTTGATTATTCTCATGCATCGACCACAGCCCACAAACGAATCCAACATATAGTTGACCTTGCAACAAATAACTTACCATCATTCCTTATACAATGTCATATATGCGATTTTCATTGGCTATACGTGACAATGCCGAACGGTTATATGCTTCTAAGCTAAATTTGATTACACAAGGTAGATATTCTCTTTGTTTTAATAAGGTTTTGACTTCAATTACTTTACTTTTTTTACCTTAGCTATACAGTTTTTATCTCTTTGATTACCCATGTCTGTTTTTATCTAAAATGTTGTGCCTGACATCTAAGTTGAAGTTTACATACTTTTAACATTTTTTTTTCGTTACATAAATTACCAGATAAAAATGTCAAAAAAAAGCTCCGCCGCAACGCGGCGGATGGTCGCAATACTCGTTGAATATAAATAAAACATGTGTATAATGAAATATACTAATAACGTCAATCCGCTTCTTTGACTATTCGGAAAAGAGAATTGGTTTACACACTTTTAATTTTTTTGGGACACACCATTGTATGCTTCGGTCTTCACACAGTTGTATCATATTTACATTAAATTTGTTTGCTTGTACAATAAAGTGTGCAAATAAAAAAACATAGTGTACAGATCACAACATTTCGGAAAACCAATTATGAATATGATTTAATTAAATTCTATATAAATGTATCCGCAAATACTTGAGCAACGAATATTGTATTGGTAATGCAACATCGTCCTAACCTTTTATAATTTTTGGTTTGACAAATCTAAAGAAGCATAATAATGACATAACAATCATGCTATCAAATTTTACCCTACTTATATGGAAATGGGCGAGTGATAACACATACAACAGTTTTGTATGATGTCAAAATTAAATATGTTTGCTTATTACCCAACTATCAAATTTGTTCTATCAAAATGGTGAATGCGAAGCAATAACATGATCCAAAATCAAGCCAAGTTTTTTTCATTACCTATGTGGGATTGAAAGCTCAAACCATAACTTGAGTAAAGAAGTTGCTTAATAAAGCAAATACACCCATCATATTTTAGTCATTTAACAATTTAAAAAGTATTTTTATAACATGAACAAGATCATTCCCAATTCTATTATGGTATACGAGTAAAGAAGTTTACCACAGTCATATATATTAGGAACAACGCAAAATACAAAATAATATTCAAGTTCACAAACAAGAATCTTTTTCAAGTTACTCGAACTCTCTAATCATAAATAATGCTATCAAGTTCATACACAATGTTATCTGCATAACTTAGGAGTGGTCAAAACAACAGACCGATCAAGATGACCATTTAACCATTTTTGAACATATCCTGCAAGTTGGCCATCCCATTTCATCTTTTTGACCATAATTCTATCCCAACAACGCCAACAACACTATTTTTATTCACATACTTAATAACAATCCCAACGATTCTCATTAAGTCCACATGTACGCGGCGATTGCGCGACTACGTTATTCATAAACTATGGACTCATTCGCTTTCAAGATTCTGTTGATGTCATCATTAGATAAAAAGCTAGTCACTTTGGTGGTTTCATAAGGTGTTAGTCTTCTAAAATCATACAACATAGCTAGTTCTGACATGTTTTGTAATATATTTATAAGCTTAGTTCTTGCGTTTGTTGCACGAGCCCATTCGTGATCTTATAAGTTCTTGCGTTTTATTATTTGTTTCTTGTTAACTAAACCGGAGCACTTTTTGCATAGGTTTTCCAAAAAAAGGTGTAGATTGGCGGGAACACCCTGACTCCGGGTGTCTTTTGGCACCAGCCATTGTCTACCCCACAAGGAATAGCTCCGGCAACTCTCCTGGCCTAGTGGGGCACTAACTGGAGTGAGCACAAGCCAAGACTCGGACCTTTGAGCTCTTATTCCACAAAGTCTTTCCAGCGTGCCCATAAGTTTTGTGAAGGTGGGTACCTATATAAAGCAAATGCTAAAAATGAGACTTGAACTTGGGTCTATTGACTCAAACACAAGTGCTTCATGTTTTCAATTGTCAGTTTTGTCACGAGCGATGTTACATAATAAGGTAAGGGGTATGAATAACTTCACGTACTCTTAAAATTCTGAACCCCTTGCTCAACTAAGCCAACTTTTGTAAAGTGACAAATGATGAAAAAAAAAAAAAAAAAAAAAAAAAAAAAAAAAAAAAAATCCACAACTCAGATTAATTTATTGCTATAATATTTTGCTCTCGCATAATAAGATGTCATATGCAAACAACTTAATACTATTACCAATTCATTATAAGTTGTGCACATTAGACTATATAAACATGCAAAATTTCTTATTTTGTCCAATGTGGGACTGATAGTTAGCGCTAAACACAAGCTAATAGTGTCTCTCAATAAAGACAGTATATAGTTTGTCATCTAGCAATATTATATAAAATATTTTTGTAACATGAATAGTCCTTAAAAGATCATTTCCAATTTTCATAACATGACTTATAAAAAGAAATAAAACCGACAAAAAAAAAAAGTTTTGTTCTATGCTCGTAATTGTGTTGATAAAATTTTTGTTCGCTTCATGTGAGAAATTATTTAGAAAGAATGAGCGTGGATTGCAGATGTCATGTGTGTCGATACCGCAACATATCAAAATGTTTATCAAGTGCTATCAAGAAGACTCATTGCTCGAGTAAGCTAGAACATGCTAATCTATCAATTTACATTCCAATCTTTCATAAGTTGGTCTGGAAATCTAAGCGTAGAACCGTTGATTGACACTTTTATCTTTAATTTGGATAAGAATGATTATGTTTAGTGTTTCTATTCATTGCAATGATTCTGCTTAACTTTGATGTTATAACAACAATGGTAATTTGTTATAAACTTGTGATGTTATAACAACCATAACTAAACTAACACTTATACTAATATATACCAAAACATTAACCTGTTTCTCAACTTGTTAAATTCTTATATAATGATAGCAGGAATGTAGCGTGCGGGTACCTTGTAACTAAAATTTTCGGCGAGCATATGCTTTTCGGTGTATGCTTTTTTTTAGCATAACTTTATGAATGATGGTAATTTAAGTTAGATTAACTTTAAACAACACTAAGGCGAACAATTTTATATATAAATAAACGTAAGGTCCGAAAATAAATAGATCAACATAAATTGTTATAAGTGAGCATATGACTCGAGAAAAGTGATGGGGATAAAATAACTTATTAAGTAAAAGATATTATAAAATAAAATGTTATTATGAAAATAAATAATTATAATATGTTAAAAGTCACTATATTTGGAATAACACTTTTATAAAATGAACGGTCCCTAAAATATCATTTCCAATTTTCAAAATGAGAAGAAATTTTGTCTGCTTCGAGTAAAAAACATTGTTTGTATTCTCAGTCCTCAATCACTATATCTATTCACTCGAAGTGGATACGGAAGTATGGAACTCTACAAGTCCAGCTTAGCATATGTTGTTTTGGTTTCAAATTGAACACAATAATGAAAAGTCACGATTTCAATCCACATCTGTTGTATATGAGCTATCACTAATTCGACCCACGTACCTTGTTATGGTGGTAAATTTTAGTTGTATTTAATCATAAAGCTCTATATTAACTCATTCACGTGTAACAAACAACATAGTAATCAACACCGACTAATATGTCATACGCGTACGTCATATATTCGCAATGGGAGGGACTCTATTAGGAATTGCTATAGAGCACGGTTTTATAAACGGGCTCTATGATGTGTAATAGAGCTCGGTTTGTTAGTTGAAAACCTTGCTCTATTTGATTAAATAAACCATTTTTAATAAGCATAGAGCCCTGTTTTTGGCTAACAAAACATGGTTTTATGATTTTTGTTTTGTTTTTTTTATAGTTTTTGTTAGTACCACCTGTTTACATTGTATTTCCAGCCATAAAGCCACAATAGATGTTAAGTTTATGATATATAAAATACAATAAAACATAAAGACATCAAGAGTACACAGCGGAAGACTTAAGATCATAACAAATAAATTAATTAACTGAAAGTATGCGTAACGTACCTCTTGCGAATATCAAATCCCTCGAGCAAAGCAAAACGACCCTCGAGCAAAGCAAACCAAAGAAGTACTTATTGGTGTAAGAATAATGTCTTACAACCACGTTCTTGTACACACGTACTATTAGCGATTCGATGCGAATGCTAGTTCTTGATCACAATAGAATAACCAAACACCTTTGTTATGTTCAAGGTCACTCGTAAATCCCTTACAATGGGGATTCACTCGTCGACCAAGAATAAGAGGGAAGAAAAGAAGAAGTTTGGCCTTCTAATGAAATCAAGTGTACCAAAGGATGAATACATGGGGATGTATTTATAGCCTTATGGTAGATGTCATGTTTACTACGGTTTCCGATGTGGGATTCCATAGTTTCGGCCAAAAACAAGCCCAAAAGAAGGTTCCTAAAACCGTCACTTGGCTTGTTTACTTTTCTTCATATCCCGTTGACATTTAACGACCAATAGTCACTTTCGATAAGTGCTTATCGCTCGTTTAGTCGTTTATTGTGAATTTAATAATTAAACATAATATTTTATATTAATTATTTAAACATCGAGTCTCATACGTAAAGTGTGCAATCCCGTGGTCACGAGTTCGAATCCGGACATTTACGTACTTGTAAATATATACATTATCCAACAGCTCCCACTTGGATATGTTTACAAAACGTGAAATGACATTGGTTAGCGTCTAGCAACACGCCAATGCCCCCGGTACAACTCGTGTATGGTTTTCTGGAGAAAAACCAAGTTTGATGATTCATCATCATATTCATCCTTTTGTTTCTAATACCATGTTAATAAGAATATGGATCTCACTCATTTCTTAATTAACTATTCTGTTTCTCGCTTTATGTGATTGATAAAGATTACCAATTCTTCTGAACATATTCCAGAAGACCTTGGGCATGGCCATGCAAACATCTTAACAACCCTACGAGGGGCCCAGTAGTATTATACTTCAAAATAAATTTGAAGGAAACAAATCCCATTTTGACTACAAGCAGGATTCATAAATTTCGCAACACTTCTGAAAACAACCCTTATAACTACCAGTTACGTATAGCGTTAGATTGCTTCACAAAAATGCACTACATCCATGACATATCTCTTGTATCTCAAGTCAGAGGATAAATATTCATGATATACTTAATGACTAAGATCCATAAAGTATCATCATGTGGGTGGGATAAGTCCTATATTCAATTCATTGAATATCATCTGAAATTAGTCATGCTACGCATCAATATACTTTCAAGTATATTCTAACTAATAATCAGATTTGTCTTAATTCAATATCATTCCCATGTTATTGATCGACAACGGACTATTTAGAATAACTTAAGTTATTCAAGGATTTAAACATGCAAATACAGGACACAATATTATAAATGAAATTAAACGTTTACCGTACTTTAATTCATTATAAATAATAATTGTTTAACATCCTTTATCCAAATACTAAATAGATCAATGCATGAGAATACTAGTTAATGAATTTTGCCACAAGTCATGAAAATCATACTTGTTGACAAGGCATAATTTCAATTAACTTTGATCTATAGGAATTTTGAGAATACTTATTTCAAGAATTCAATAAGTGAATTTCTTGTATATGTTTACACATATCTTGATATTGTCATATCATTCCATAAGGTGTGTGACAACCTGAACCACCTTAATATGACAATCATCCTTCAACACTTAAAGTTTAAAGTATTCTTTATTCTTTAATGTATAATGCAACTATGCTCTTAATTGAGCATAACTAGTCAACATGGTCATCACCAACGATACCATGACTAGAATTGAGTGTCATCTCAATTATACCAGCATCATTGTGTACAACAATATGCTCTTTAAAACATCCGTAAACTTCGAACAGTTATAGTGTAATGTTGGTGCCTACCAAAACTCAAGTTTGTTGGCAATGACAATTATGAAACAATTGTCATATAATCATCCATAGAATCTAGGAGCATCTCCAGACTGTGGAATGTGATTCTAAATCCAAACATATTCCTTTTAAAATATTTATTACACTAACAACTTTCAATGTTGTCAAATCATCTTGTAACCAAGCATGACACAACAATCTTACAACATGATGTACATGATGAATCTTCAAGTTAGACTTTAAGATCTCATTATATATCCATCATGTTCTATTAGACTCATTGATTTACCACATATGTTTATAGCAATAAACATATATTCCAAGGTTGTATATATTATTTCCAAATCTTACAAACGAAGTTTCATTCCCAACTAAAACTTAATTTAAGTGGAATGTAGTTGCCCATACAACATATAAGATTTAAGAAAAATAAATAATACTCCCACTAGCTTTCAGGAATACTTATGAGCAATTTTATTTTAATTATTAAATCAAACATGTATTTAATATTAAACATAAGAATCATCTCCTAGATGCATGCATATATCCATTCATGGATTCTTGCAGTCTGTACAAATTCAAAGATTATTTGAATTCATAAACTACTTTGTATTACTTATCGTCCTCGCAAAAGTAATTCACAACAAAGAGTTTTGATATTCATTGTCAAAATTTCATATCAATGAAACTAAGTAATACAATTATAATCTTTATACTTCTATTTAATGTATCTAGAAAAGAATATTCAATCATAGTTAATTGCTTAAATATGATTAATATTATTATCACTAGACATGCATTAAATATGTGTACAATATTGTCCATATGATTTCTACATAAAGATTTAAACCACTAAGGTTTCCATCCTTTGAAGAAACTCATATTCATTATTAAGATAAACCAAGTATCTAAAGTTGATTATCTTTATGGACAGCATCTCAACATTCATAGTATGATTGATTTACCACAATTCATCATTTGGTAAATTCATCATTATGATTATCAGGCTTACCATGATCCTGTAACTCATATTTCTCAGCATATTAAATATCTGAGATATCCTTTCGGATCTATGAACGACAATTCCATCATATTGAGGTCTATCATTTTCATGTTTAGCCTCATCATGATATTTGCTAGTACATTTTAGAAGATTATGTATTTTGTAATTCAATCTTTCAAGATCTAAACAAAACTCCCACTTGCCTTTAACAATTTAAAGATTACCTTTAAATAGTTTATCAAGTAGAGCAACAATACATTGTTCTCTTTTGGGATATTACAAAAAACATTGACAGTTCCTAACATTAGTTTGTTACAACTCACTCTATAAGTAGTTTAACAAAATTCAGAACTTCATTTATAAGACTTAATGTGATTCATCACATTCCATAAACAAATGGTGTCTTATCAATCTTCTAGGTTGGAGTCTTATTGAGTATATTCAATCTATACTCAATCTACTAACCTTGATAACTTTTGGAAGAAACTATAGTTATCTTGAATCAAACATGCCAATAGATTTTGATTCTTCTAACTGAACATACCATAAAACTATGGTATTTCATTAGAATTAATATTGTAAGATAATCTAACAATATTTAAGATAACCATCTACTCTTTGGTTTATCCTATTTACCAACAAAGTAAAACTTATTGGTACAATAGAATTACCAAATCAATTGCATGCATTATAACACAAATATTCTTGACCAAGTCAAAAGACATACCAGTTATAATCCCACTATACGTTATAAGTCATTGATCAACTCATTGACTTCATGCAAATGTCTTAAAACATAGCAAGTTAACGTCTTACTTTATATTGTAAGTCTTTAAAAGACTTTATGTTTGTGAGTTTACAAAATCATAAACATTTATAATTAAAGTAATTATGAACACCACCTCAGGTTTCAATTAATATTTCAAGTTAATAATTACTACATATATTTAAGTCATTCAACGAATACTCAAATTCAAAGTAGTATTAGATTACTTCATTTAATTATGTCATTCCATGAAAATTCAACGTAAGAAACTGCAAAATCATCCATGCTCGTTCTCACGACACGTGGATATTTTACCTTGGGCTATAATCTAGTTCACGTTCTCACGTAACATAAATTGTAACTACAAGTGTTTCTTAAATATTGAATGACATAAATTTTGAAAATAAAGTAGTCTTTGTTATCATCTTGACACATTGTCTTAATAAGGCAATCATACATATAAAATATATAATTCCTATTAGAACGTAACTCTCTTATCTTGCGATCAAGAGAATCCATTTAAATCATATTTATATGTGTTGTATCTTGCACACAATAAATATTTCTCCCACTTGTGCATGGAACAACATCATGTAGCAGATAAACAACACGATACACGTTCGTTTATTTGATTAATATGATTTGTGTCATAGGTATAACTAGTAGATATAGGACTATATTGATTTGTAAGGAAACGCACATGCCAATCCTTAAAAAAACATAAGTGCCTACAATTGGAAAGTAATTATCTTTTAAGATAATCTGGGTTACTACACAGGAAATAAGGCTTGTAGCTCCCACTGAATTAGAAATCATTAAAACAACTTCTTATTCAGTAATGCAACACAAATGCTCCCACTGAATCTGACAACATTGTAAGTGTTGCATAACCAGTTAAAACAACTTGCTTGCTTTTTACTTTCCTACACCTTTAAAGAACCATACGTAATTATTACTAAGGTACTAAAAGGTGTATTCTACTCTATGAATGATGGGTTATCCATCAAAGTTATTAACTTGAAAAATTGGGTATGCAATTTCTTCCTTAACAGGCCTACCATGCCCATAATGGTATGTAGCACCTTTAAAGGTTAAAGCAAAACAACTAGATAAAATATGCTAGTTTGCCTTTTACCAATTTTCGCGGTAATTAGTCTAGCTTCTAATTTAGTAACTCACATACATATTTTCCAGTTAACCAACATTCATGTTGTTACAAAAGAATTCATTCACCAAATGAAGGTAATGAAATCTTTATGGAAAATAAGATGTGCAATTCATTGCTATGAGTTACATTTAGAATTTAGACAATTCAAATGTTCCTATTATACCTTTCTCATTCATGAAAAGGAATAGGATTGAGTCTCATGCTTCTCCCATGGAAAAGAGACTTCGTTTGTCTTTTCAGTAAATTATTCTCGATCAAACATTTGTTTGAAAGCAGAATGGAGCAATTTACTGATCAAAGACTAAACTTTGTTTACGGTTAAATGTTGCAATTATACATTCAAAAGAATTACAAAATTCAATTTTAGTATTTTCGATAATTAACCTTTTTCAAGAAAATTAATTACCCATGGTTCATAAGCATATAACCATTTAATTTCCACTGAAAAACTAGGATCCAAATTGTCATAATCTCATTACATCAGTTGATCTGCTAGTAATGAACCTTATACAAAGTGGTAGAGCTTGTGCTCAATTGCCAATTTCAATTGCAATTCCTAGATTTATGGGATTTACATATAGCCAATTTCAATTTCCATGTAAACATGTTTTATCCCATCTTATGCCTTGAGTTGCCAGTTCTCACTACAAAACTCAATTAAGTTGTCCAACTTAAGAAACTGCAAAATCGTCCATGCCCGTTCTCACGACACGTGGACATTTTACCCTTTGATTACGATCTAAGTCACGATCTCACGCAAATAAAAGGTAATCTTAGGTGTTTCCGTTTCGTTGGATGGCATATAACTTAGATTAAAGGGTAATAATTATGATGTTAAATCAAATATGTACAAAGATGTCATGCATTCATCTTCGTAACATAGGTTTTATTAAAACATTTATATCTTGTTTTAATGTATAAGCTTTTCATCATCAAACTTTAATTGAGGTATTGGGTTCACCAATCAAGGAATTAGTGTTAATTATCATCCATTATACCGTACTTTTGCATAAGTGTAAACACTTAGTGTTTCGGATAATTACCACCTAAGTGGCGCATGGAATCAATACTAATTCGCCCTTAAGATGAGCTTGCACATTTAATGACTTACTAAGTAGCTCCACTCGAACTTACAGGGGGCAGAGGACCAGGTACGTGCTAAAGCACAACCTTAGACATCCATTCAGTGTGACTGTGCGCACTTCTTTAAACCCCTTTTATTAGTTCATTCTCATGGGTGAGCCGTTCAGTCATTTGTACCAAAGTCATCAATCAATTAAACGATTATGATTACTATTCTTAAAAATACATGTTTCACCATTGTTTAGATCAGTTTATTTTTCTTGTAAAAATACCCTTGTTACATAACACAAACAAGCAAGTATTTAAAAAAATAAACAAATAAACAATAAATGCATAACAAATAAAGTCATGCATATCAATTAGCCACATGCAAACGGTTTAGATAAATCCTATTAATTAACCAATTTTATATCTGTCAATATGTATATATTTAATTAAGACTTCCACCCGTTTTCATCTATGTACAAGGTGAACCACATGCATCGATTCATCGATTGCGTAAGTCAAAACTAAATATATACCACATAGCACATAACTGATTAAATAATAATAATTGAGGTCTTCCCCAATTTAAGATCTATCAATATTTAATGTATATCACTTAAAACATGAAAGACATACAATAAACAGATCCATGATAAAACATGCAGATAATTATCATGGATATAAATTACACTTAACAATTAATGCAATTAAACAGAGTTACGCATATACACATAAAGTTGCATGCATCTTAGGGTTTCTAATCCAATTAAAACAATAGTTTACAAAACCCTAATTAGGGCACCAAAATAAACGCCCCCCCTCAAAATTAGGGTTTAGGTTTTGCAAACCCTAGATCTAAGCATACAAATAATAACACATTCATGTTTATTTTAATTATGTGTTTCAGTAATTAATTACTTGTTATCCAAGGCTCGTGATGCCACTGTTAAGTTTATGATATATAAAATACAATAAAACATAAAGACATCAAGAGTACACAGCGGAAGACTTAAGATCATAACAAATAAATTAATTAACTGAAAGTATGCGTAACGTACCTCTTGCGAATATCAAATCCCTCGAGCAAAGCAAAACGACCCTCGAGCAAAGCAAACCAAAGAAGTACTTATTGGTGTAAGAATAATGTCTTACAACCACGTTCTTGTACACACGTACTATTAGCGATTCGATGCGAATGCTAGTTCTTGATCACAATAGAATAACCAAACACCTTTGTTATGTTCAAGGTCACTCGTAAATCCCTTACAATGGGGATTCACTCGTCGACCAAGAATAAGAGGGAAGAAAAGAAGAAGTTTGGCCTTCTAATGAAATCAAGTGTACCAAAGGATGAATACATGGGGATGTATTTATAGCCTTATGGTAGATGTCATGTTTACTACGGTTTCCGATGTGGGATTCCATAGTTTCGGCCAAAAACAAGCCCAAAAGAAGGTTCCTAAAACCGTCACTTGGCTTGTTTACTTTTCTTCATATCCCGTTGACATTTAACGACCAATAGTCACTTTCGATAAGTGCTTATCGCTCGTTTAGTCGTTTATTGTGAATTTAATAATTAAACATAATATTTTATATTAATTATTTAAACATCGAGTCTCATACGTAAAGTGTGCAATCCCGTGGTCACGAGTTCGAATCCGGACATTTACGTACTTGTAAATATATACATTATCCAACAATAGAAACGTGCAGAACCATCAACAAAAGTGTAATAAAACCTTAACCATGAATGACGGTCTATACCAAAACCAATGGATCGAAGATCCAAGATCAGTTTCACAACAGTTTAATACGGGTTCTATGGACTGCCAAACATACCATTTATTACTGAATATAGGCCAACGAAACACATCATTTATGACATCAAAACCTGGTCCTAAAACATATATTTGGATAGCAGAGATTTGTTTTGGTGTCACATTATTTTAATTCCCGTACGAAACTTAAAAAATAAATAAATTTCAACACTTTCATTCCAAGATTTTATTACCTAGCAATACAAAAAACATATAAACAATTTGTAGTAGTGTGAATAAGCTGACCAAAACAGTGGATTTGATGAAGTTGACGTTGTCTCGAGATCTACCTTTAGATTTGAGAATCAAGTCACATGATGAATACATAAAAACTCTTGACTTCCTCATCATAGTACAAGCTGATCTTGTAGCAATTATTAGTCAAAGGGGATCTTCAAAGACAACCGCATCATAAATTCGCACCACCACTACAGATTGTCACTCCTCCTAGGCAAGTGAATACTGCGACGGTGGTGGTGGTGATGTTAAGTGGCAGAGCATACTCCATTAAATTCAGTATAAGCGAATAAAAAGTCCTAAGCTTTACAAACTAATAAGTCCTAACAAGTTTTACAAACTAATGTCATGAATCAATCGTGCATTAACCATCCCAAAATGCAACTGATGTCTCTAGTTGAACCCTACAAATCACAAAACCCCATCAATCTCCAAAACATTAAAAAAAAAAAAAAAAAAAAAAAAAAAAAAAAAAATGTTTCATGACAACCAAAATCATCATTTTTATAATTAAGACACTCGTTAATCTTATATATTACATAAATTGATTATCAAAATCTCCTTTATCCACATCCATATAACTTCAAACAACAACCAAACAATTCAAAACTACAACTTTAACAAATATGCATTCAAAGTATTAAAAAGATAGAATAAATACTTGATTGTTGAAGATTGAGTGACGAGCAATTACTGATATGAGTTTAATTCCGTTTGAACGAACCATTTGTGGTTATGCAAGCCTTAATTTGTTGGAAATTAGGTTTAATTTTTGAATTATTAGATGTTTAATGAAAATGATTTTGCCCCAATATTGAAGGAAGGTTAGAGGCTGTGAAAGTGAAGAGGGGCGTGTGAAGGAAATGAAAATTGGGGAGGGAAATAACCCGCCCAAAAGTTTAAGCATTTTTGTTTCATTTTGAAAAGAATTGTATGCTCTGATGTATATAAATCGGTTTGTATATAAATCATGGCTCTTATGGTGTTTTAGATAAAGCCCGGTTTTGTAAAGGGAAACATGGTTCTTTACAAGGAATAAAGCCCGGTTTTGAGAAAGAAAACGTGGCTCTAAAGTTTTTAAACATAAGGCCCGGTTTGGTAAAAGAAAATATGGCTATATACCCCTTTTTATAACACATAATCCTTTTAGAGCCCGTTTTCTACTAAAACCGAGCTTTATTAAGGGGACTCTATTTCACAATTTGTAGTAGTGACTCTTCATTTGTGCTTCGAAATGATCTTTCAAATGAAAATGGATAGATTTGGTAACTTATGGCTAATTGCAGAAACTACAAGCGTTATTGCAGTTAGACGTCAGACGTTAAACAAACAAAAAAATTAATATCTAATATATAATAGTACACTATCTTAGAGGTAATTTTGGCATCTTGAAAAAAAAATCATAATCTTAAGAGTAACTTACACCGTTCGTCCTTGTGGTTTGCGTTGACCGCAGGAGTTCGTCATTTGACCAAAAAAGTTGCACCGTCCATCTTTAAGTGGCAAACGTTATGCGCCATTAGTCCCTCCCTCTAATGGAGCCCCCTAACGGTCGTTAAGTCTTGTTAACCTGAGGGTATAATCGTCATTTCAACACCATAAGGACGAACGGTGCAAGGACGAATGGTGTAGTTTACACTTTTTGTCCGTTTTTTTACGTTTTCGTCCGTTTTCTTACGTTTATTTACGTTTTCGTCTGTTTTCTTACGTTTTCGTCCATTTTTTTATGTTTTCATCCGTTTTTTTACGCTTTACTCCGTTTTTTTACGTTTTCGTCCGTTTTCTTACGTTTTCATCTGTTTTTATCCGTTTTTCATCCGTTTTTATACGTTTTTGTCCGTTTTTATACGTTTTCTTCCGTTTTTCTTACGTTTTACTCTGTTTTTTTTACGTTTTCGTATTTTTTTTACGTTTTCATCCATTTTCTTACGTTTTCGTTCATTTTCTTACGTTTTTTTTTTTTCTGTTTTTCTTACGATTTACTCTGTTTTTTACGTTTTCGTCAGTTTTTTTTACATTTTCGTTCATTTTCTTACGTTTTCGCCTATTTTTTTACGTTTTCGTCAGTTTTCTAACGTTTTCGTCTGTTTTTTTACGTTTTCGTCCGTTTTCTTACGTTTTCGTCTGTTTTCGTACGTTTTACTCTGTTTTTTTACGTTTTCATTGGTTTTTTTTACGTTTTCTTACGTTTTCGTCCGTCTTTTTATGTTTTCTTCCTTTTTTATTACGTTTTACTATTTTTTTTTACGTTTTCGTTTGTTTTATTACGTTTTCGTCTGTTTTTTTACGTTTTCTTAAAACGTAAGAAAACGTAAAAAAACAGACGTTTTAAAACGTAAAAAAAACAGACGAAAACGTAAAAAACAGACGAAAACATAAGTTTTTTTTTTTACGTTTTCGTCCGTTTTATTACGTTTTCGTATGTTTTTTTACGTTTTAAAACGTCTGTTTTTTACGTTTTCTTACGTTTTAAAACGTAAGAAAACGGACGAAAACGTAAAAAAACCGATGAAAACGTAAAAAACAGAGTAAAACGTAAGAAAACAGACGAAAACGTAAGAAAACGGACGAAAACGTAAGAAAACGGACGAAAACGTAAGAAAACGGACGAAAACGTAAAAAAACAAACGAAAACGTAAGAAAACGGACGAAAACGTAAAAAAATAGGCGAAAACGTAAGAAAATGAACGAAAATGTAAAAAAAAAACTGACGAAAACGTAAAAAAACAGAGTAAATCGTAAGAAAAACAGACAAAAACGTAAGAAAATGGACGAAAACATAACAAAATGGATGAAAGCGTAAAAAAAAGACAAAAACGTAAAAAAAACAGAGTAAAACGTAAGAAAACCGAAAGAAAACGTATCAAAATGGACAAAAACGTATAAAAACGGATGAAAACGGAAAAAAACGGACGAAAACGGACGAAAACGTAAAAAAAGGGAGTAAAGCGTAAAAAAACGGATGAAAACATAAAAAATGGACGAAAACGTAAGAAAACAGACGAAAACGTAAATAAACGTAAGAAAATGGACGAAAACGTAAAAAAACGAAGTTAAAAGTAAGAAAACGTAAGAAAACGGACGAAAACGTAAGAAAACGGACGAAAACGTAAAAAAACGGACAAAAAATGTAAACTACACCGTTCGTCCTTATGGTGTTGAAATGACGATTATACCCTCAGGTTAACAAGACTTAACGACCGTTAGTGGGCTCCGTTAGAGGGAGGGACTAATGGCGCATAACGTTTGCCACTTAAGGATAGACGGTGCAACTTTTTTGGTCAAAGGACGAACTCATGCGGTCAACGCAAACCACAAGGACGAACGGTGTAATTTACTCTAATCTTAATAATATGCTACAAAAGTACGCCAAGTTAACAATAAATATCAATATATCATCTTGATTCACAAAAATGTAAACACCCTAACATTTTAATGTAATCACTAATCATACATTACCCATTAATTAATAATAAAACCAGACAAAAAAATGATAACATATCCAAACAGTTTCAAACAATGTCATGTTTAAATATTTTGGACCTATTACTTAACTTGCCAAACTCTATAAAATTACCAAAAAGTTAAAAACTCATGCAAAACATTCAAAATGAAAATTTTGAACCTAATGCTCAACTCGTTAAATTTTGTTAAATGACAAAAAAAAAAAAAAAAAAAAAAAAAGTTCATTTATGGCCGATGATTTGTTAAATGACAACAATAAAAGTAAGAATTGAAGCATTTATAGCTGATGATACTCTGCATTGGTATTTTGCTCTACCAAAAAGCAAGAGATCTAACGCAACAACATAGCACTAATATCAATTTTTGGGATATCTTGGCTACAATTTTTGTAGTCAACTAGCTACAATCCCCCATAAAAAATACACAAGAAATTAATCAGGGGCCTGCAGTAATAACTCATGACCCACAAAAAGAGTCAGAGACCCACAATTTGAAGCACAATATTGTAGCCAATTAGCTACAAAAAATTGTAGCTAATATATTCCCTATCAATTTATATGAATCATAAACATCACATGATATAAAAAAACAAAAATTTTATTAAGTTGAAATATTAGTTTAGGAAGTAGTGAGAAAGCAAAGATGCTAGTGGTGGGGCGGAGAGGTAAAAAACAATAAAAAAAAAATTGACAAATTATGTGAACTTTTTATGTTTGTTTAGTGAAATTTAAAGGTATGTTTAGTCGTAACAAGAAGAAATCAACAAACTTAAAAAGTTAACAAACTATATAAGTTATCCCATACTATGGAAACTATATAAGTTATTTCATGCTACGGTAAAAGCCACTTAAATTATAAGTAGCTCAAATCAATAGAACGGAATAACACTATATTAATTACCAACTTGCACAACCAATATACACCTTACCATATAAACCAACGATAAGTTTCTTTCTATCAGCTATGTGGGATAGAAACCACTTTTGTTAGAAAAGAGTGTAAGTGATTAAATTGTTTCATATGTTATTCATTACCGAGCCCTATCAAATAATACTTTGGATTTAGCCCATACAAACAATAATCGGGCTCTATGCTCTATCAAATATACGACTAACATGTAAATGATTAAATTGTTTCGCATATACAACATACAAACCCTATCATATAATACTTGGGCTTTTGCCCATACAAACAATAATTGGGCTCTATGCTCTATCAAATATACGACTAACATGTAAGTGATTAAATTGTTCCGTATGTTATTCATCACCGAAAACCAACATATATAACGTACAAACCTTATCAAATAATACTTGGGATTTGGCCCATACAAACAATAATCGAGCTCTATTCGTACATTTGATAGAGCATAAAGCCTGATTATTGTTTGTATGGGCTAAAACCCAAATATTATTTGATAAGGTTTGTACGTTATATACATTGGTTTTCGGTGATGAATAACATGCAAAACAATTTAATCACTTACAAAGAGGTGGGCCTTTCTTGATTATGCCAGTTATGGGCTTAAATCCTATAAAATTCAAATTTAAACCATCTTTTTTATTTGAAACTTTATAATCGTACGTCTCTAGCGGTTTGTGTTTTTATCCTTATAATCAACTCTTTTTTACTTGTAGAGCGTACGAAACGCTTAGGTATATTTAGCAAAAATAACTGTTGCTTGAACTGAAGATGGAAATTTAAAAAAAAAATATTATTTTTTAGGCAAATGAAGTAACCTTTAATTTTTAAAAATTATGAAAGGTTATTTTTTTATAATCTCTTATAAGTTATGGGTATGTTCAGCAAAAATTATGGAAGATTATTGGGGCTTAAGATTATTTTTTTTGAAAAATAAGCTACTTAAAAAATAATCTTTATTTGGCAGACATAACTTATAAAAGATTATTAAAAAAATAATCTTCCATAATCTCTGAAAATAAAAGGTTACTTCATGTAGCTTATAAAAATAATATATTTTTATAATCTTTTTCAGCAACAGCAACAACACCAGCAACATCACCAGCACCAGCACAATCTATTTTTGCCAAATATACCCTATGCCTTCCAAACAAAAGTTATTTTTAAGTAGCTTATTGTTTAAAATATAAGCATAATCTTTCCATAATCTCATGTAAAACTTGTAGTATTGTGTCACTCTTAATAAAAGATAACAACAAACTAACTTTTTATGATGCTTCTTTCTTTTCATAAGACTCGATTGTCTTCACTACTTATTTTCAGTGCTAATTCTCAATTGAATTGATTTCGAAATCGATTATCCCCTCTACAATATCACTCATAATTTGCATCATCAAAATCCACCATGTTCATTCACATTGAAATAGATTCGGAAATCTATAAGTCCAGGTTCACGTACATTGTTGTTTTGGTTTCAAATTGACCACATAAAAGGCATAACATGTGTTAAACGAAATATAGTAATAACATCGATTCAATTCTTAGAACTTCATGGACAACCACATAACTTATTTGTAATGCTACATCCTCCTAAATTCTTGAAGTTTTGGTTTTATAGGCCTAAAAAGTGTTATAATAACTAAAAACTAATTATATTCAAAGGACAAAAGTGTTAACATATTTAATAGTTCCATACAATGTCCAAAAGATGTTGGATCTATTATCCAACTCGTTATATTTTTCTACAATGACAAAAATCGAAAAACACCTGTGAGTTTTTGTAATTACATATTTTGAGCATATTATTCAACTCACTAAAATTTGTAAGATAAAAAATTGAGAATTGACATGGATGTGTAACATGCGAGATCTCTCATTCTAGTAATTTTCTCCTGCTGAATCAAACATCAAATGCAACAACATTTGAATTTTAAAATTCATATTTTGAACCTAACCTAGCTTGCTAAAATTTTTAGTATATACAAATAAAAAAAAAATTAAAAGATCAAGAACACAAATTGATTAATGCAACACCATGTCCGATAGTTTGCTCTACCATACATCATTTGACAAGAACCAAGTACATGAGAGTATATAAACAAGGAAAGTTTCTTTTCTCTAGCAATGTGGGACTATTAACTAGAAACTCAAAATAAAAGCTAAGTTGAAGTAAAAAAAAAAAAAAAACATCAAAATTTAGTCATGTAACATTTTAAAAAGCATTTTTTATAACATTTGTTGTCTATAAAGATCATCCCACTTCTATTATGGTATACGGGTATAAGCCACTCGCCAGTTCATCATCATAAATTTGAAACAAGCCAAAATACAAGTTATTTTTACATAAAACCCGAATGAAACACTCGCATATTGATAAAACACTAGTTAGCTCGACAAGTCGACAACTACAAAAAGATTCCAATAAAAATTCATAAGAAAACAAGAAGATCCAATATGCAATTCTAATCAACACCAGATATGTATGATCAATAAGTAGTGTTAGCTGCCACTTGATAATAAATAAGAAACGCATACTCAACAAACGAAGAAAGTTTCTGGTATATGTTTTCAGCTCACTTGTTTCTATTATGATTCGTGAGCAAAGATAAACATACCCTACTTTGCGACGTCTATTTGGCCCTCGGCCCCAATCAAATAATAGATTGGTCATTTACGAATTTATGTAAATAAAGAGTAGAGTAAATTGACAATATATGTTATCAATTGATGTACGGCCTAAAAGGAATGATTATAGTCGACTTTCGGTTTAACAACAATAGAAAGTTATACTAACAACCATAACTGAACTAACATTAATACTAATAAGAAGTACCAAAACGCTAACTCGCATAAAAAATATGCAAGAATGATTGTAATTTATAAAGTCAATACCAACAACCTTCACATCGATGAGCTACCAACAACCACCACTCTGACAGTCAAGTAGCGCAAGAGCCGAGATTATACTAAAAGGAAACCGGCATTGGTCTTCAATACCAAAACTCCACATTTGAAAGTGACGACTGATAAGCTAAACCACTATATACAACTCACTCGAGAAAAAATATCAGTAATTAAGTAGAAGAGTCCCTTCGGGGACATTTGATAAAATAGTCAATTAGAAGAATCTAATTTGAAAATGAGGTATACCAGAGCGGCAAAGAATATGTTTTCTTGCAAATGTATGTTTCATACAATCTCAAAACTAAATATGTTGGAGACAACTCGCTATATATTTATAATATTTATAATGACAAAAAAATTGAGAACTAAAATGATTTTTTTAACTAAATACTTTAAAAGCTACTCGTATTAGTTTTGTAAAATGACAAGAAAAACAAAAAAAATAGAACTCAAATCAATTTATCACAGTTATGCTTGCCAACTGCGACAACTTAACATTAATCATTATTTGTGTTAGTCATGCACGTCACATAATATAAACAAGCAAAAGTTCTGTTTATTGGCCGATGTGGGACCCTAAGCTTAAAACAAAAAACCTGAAGGAGTTGCGAATTAACAGACTGATTAGCATGCATAAGATGACCAACACCAAACACCACCACATTCATCAAATTCCCATAGTTGAACATATTCTACAAGTTGACCATTGACCACTTAGACTTCCCTCTTTGACTCCATATAATGGAATCAACTGCTAGCTCTTCCGCCACCACAACGACCTTCCCAAAACATGCCCGGCCCATGAAATCAGACTATCTTACCATCAACTCCAACACAGGTCCCATTTCTCGTTTGACTTCAAGGTGGCGCAGGGTGTTCTTCCATGACTGAAAAATTCTTCGAACGAGGCCCGTATATTGTTACTTCTTCTTTTAAACAGAATTCCGAGTTCGTGGAAGTTTATTTCTTTGAATACTCTTTTTGAAACAAGAAGTTTATAACCTGGGAGAGTTACGTGGGAAAATATATCCCGTCTATTGGGTTATTATATAGCTTAAAGTAACATGAATATACCCGTTTCAGAAAAGGTGAATCTTTGTGAATTAGCTATAGGAAATGAGTTAATGACCCTATAACACAGTGAAAATCCATGCAAAAAGTGCTTATTATATTGGAATAAATAAACAAGCAACAAAGAACCCAAAATACAAACACTACATATATTGGAATTATGAAAACATGTTGTATTGATTGATATGGCTGTCCAAAAAAAAAAAGGTTCTTTCTTGTGACTTCCATTTCTTGTGATGGTAGTTAAGAAAACATGTGCTTTGGTATACCTTATTTTCACATGAAATTATTCTTCTTGACTATTGATGCGTTTACTTGAGTTAGCTGCCATATGGCAGTTCGGCTTATTAGTCATCACTTGCCAATGTGGAGTTTCGGTATGCAAACATCAGTATTGGTTCTAATTTTCCTATCAAGTGGCGGCTAAAACTTATTGATGATAGGGGGTTGATTAGGAATTGCATATCAGATCTTCTTGTTTGGTTTATTAGTCTTTATCTTCTCGACAACGGTATATGAAATCTCATTCCAATACTTTTCTCTAGCGGTATCAAACAACAAATGCAACAATTTATGAATCTGAAAAGTCATATTTTTAACCTATTTTTTTTTAACATCATAAATTTTTAACCTATTTGAACTCATAAATTTTCTGACCTAAAAGTACTGAGAAATTATATTGGTTGTTGGCTTAAAGATAATCTACTTTGCTACTTGTTCTAACAAAATGACATTCCCAGCAACAACACGTTGTCTTTCTAAATTTGGTAAATGTTGGTTTTATGGACAATAAATTAATAGACGTGTGTTAGGATCGAACTCGAGACTTTGGGATTGCACACTTTACGTATGAGAATTTAAAGTTAATAATTAAATATAAATGTTATATTTATTTATTTATTAAACAAAATAACTAACGGACGTTAAGTAATTAATGTAATGGACTAACGGTCGTTAAATGTTTATGGAAAAGGATCAAATTGCAAAAGTTGGGAAGGTTCCGGAATCCCTAAGGGATACCTAGAACCGATCGGCCATCAAGAAAAGGAAACAAGGATCAACTTGTTCACCAAGTTTACTTGGGTATATATACAAGGCTAGGGGTCTTGTTTTTCCATCTCTTGTGCTCATAAGCTAAACCCTAAAAAAGTTTTGTGTGTGTTTTTCTTTGTCAAAACCGATCGGTCAAACACCATAGGGTGTCGATCATTATTTTTCCACAAGCAAAGTTATTTGTTTTATAAAAACTAGCATTACTTTAATTCGGTTTAGTACGTGTGTACAAGAACTTAGTAATAACATACTTTTGTTATTATCTTGGATTGAATTACAAAACGGTAAGGGGTAATTCATATAATCCTATAAACCCTAATTAGGGTTCATCCTAATTGCTAGTTTGTGGATTTGATTCTTGTTCGGCTAGAATCAAAGAAAGGTACGCATACTTTATTCTTTAGTTAATTAATTATTCATTATATGTTCCTATACGCTTCCGCACTTACTTTGATGTTTATTGTTTATATTTATGATTAGTCATGTTATATAATTCCAACAGTGGCATCACGAGTCATTGGTTTTAATGAGTAATTAATTACTAAACACGTAAAAAAACAGATATTGTATTGTGTTTGATATGATTTATTCTAGGGTTTTGGTTATGATTATATAAACCCTAATTTTAGGGTTAAGGATTTTGCCCTAATTTGGTTTTAAAAATCTATTATGGATCGGAAATTTTTTTTATGGGTGGAAACCCTAAAATTTTTTTAGTCGATTTCCTAAATTTTTTTTAGGGTTTATATTAATTGTTATGTTATCAATATCGAAACCTAGATTTAATATATTTGTTACGTGATAAATTCATGAATAAAGTGTTATGTGACATGGAATTGTATGCGATCTTGTGACTTAATTGAATAATTGTTATGTTATATCCATGATAATACATGCATGTTTGTCATGGATAGTTGCTTGTATTATTATTTAATTGTTAAGATTGGATTAATTGTTAAGTTTTATACACATGTATAATTATGATAAATCTTGAATTGGGGAAAACTCCAATTATATACATTAATGAATCAATTATGTGCAATTTGGTATATCATTAATTATGGGTTTACGCAATCGATTCGTCGATGTATGTGGCTCACTTTCAATTGAGAGAGTGAAAGCCCTAATTAATATATACGTTAATTTAACCTAGACATTGATTATTAATAGGGTTTTATCGAATGAGTTGCATGTGGCTACTTGTTTACACGTATAAATTGTTTATTATGTGCGCATTGTTTTTAGTTGTTTATATTTTTTATTGGTATTACTTGTTTGTTTATTATGTGCGACAGTTTTAAGCAAAGGGTAATTTTGAATAGAAAAATAATACGGACTAAACAATGGTGAAATTTGATTTGTTTTGGAAGAGTTAAGTTGTCAAATAGTTTAATTGATTGGTGACTTTGGTACAATGACTGAACGGCTCACCCATTTGAATGAACTATAAAGGGGTTATTTAAGAAGTGCGCACAGTCACACTGAATGGATGTCTAAGGTTATGCGTTTGCGCTTACCTGGTCCTCTGCCCTCTGTAAGTTCGAATGGAGCTACTTAGTAAGCCATAAAATGTACAAGCTCATCTTAAGGGCGAATTAGTTTTAATTCCATGCGCCACTTCGGTGGTAATTATCCGAAACACTAAGTGTTTACACTTATGCAAAAGTACGGTATAATGGATGATAATTAACGCTAAATTCCTTGATTGGTGAACCCAATACCTCAATCAAAACTTTGATAATTTGATCTTTATGAATTTGTAATAAAAAGTTTTTTTTTATTAAATTTATGCTACAAGATGAATGCATGACATCTTTGTACATATTTGATTTGACCACATAAAATCAAAACTAGTACCCTTTTAAATTAAGAATGTGCCATCTAATTAAAAGGAACACTTGAAGTTGCAATTTACGTCATGAGAGTACTTGGCGAGATTGTGATGGAAAGGTAAATCTCTATGTAAAGTCAGACCTTACATGGACATATTTGCAGTTCTTTAAGTTAGACACTTAAGTTGAGTAGGAAGTGAGACCTGGACTCAATGGCATAAGATGGGATGAAACATGTTTATATTTGCAATAGCGTTGGAAAATATAAATCCCATAATGATCTAGGAATTGGAAATTGTTTGCCAATTAATGTTCGACAGATTACCTTATTATATGCGTTTGTTGCTAGCAGATCAACTGATGTAATGAACCTATGATAATTTGGATCCTAGTTTTCGAGAAAATTCTATGGTTATATGAATATTACCTTGGGTATTTTATTTTCTTGAAAAGTTTAATTATCGAAAATACTAAAATTGAATTTTGCTAATTCTTTAAATGTATTAATGCAACATTAAACCGTAAACGTAGGTTATTCCTGTATTGGTAAAATTGATCTACACCTGTAAGGGTTTTAGTAGAGTCAACGTTACTAAAAGAATAAACCTAGTCCTCTTTTTACGCGAAAGAGTGAGATTCAACCCTATCCCTTTTCATGAATGAAGAAAGGTATGATAGGACAATTAGAATTGTCTAAATTCTAAATACATAACTCGTAAGCAAATTTTAATAGTTAAGAAAATTGCATATTTCTGAGTTATTAAATTAGAAGCTAGACTAATTACTGTATAATTGGTAAAAGACAAACTAGCATATTTTATCTAGTTGTTGTGCTTTGACCATTTAAAAGTACTACTTACAATTGTTGGAATAGTAGAACTATTAAGAAAGAAATTGCATGCCCAATTTTTCAAGTTAATAGCATTGATGAATAATTCATCGTCTACATAGTAGAATACATTCTTTTAAGTACATTTATAATTGTTATGTATGGACTTTCTCAAAGGTGTAGGAAGTAAATAATACACTATTTTCTTTCACTGGTTAATGAAACACTTACAATGTTGTCAAATCCAGTGGGAGTGTTGTGTTCTTATTACTGAATAAGGAATTAATGTAATGATCTCTTATTCAGTGGGAGTTACAAGCTTTGTCATCTTGGTAGTAACCCAGATTATCTCTAGAATGTCTTAAGATAATTACTTTCCACTTGTAGACACTTATGTTTTTAAGGATAGTCATGTACGTTTCCTTATTAGACAATGAAGTGGTTCTACATCTACTAGTTATGCTAATATCAATGACACAATCATATTAGTCACATAAACAAACATATGTCGTGTTGTTTATCTGCTACATGATGTTGTTCCATGCACAAGTGGGAGAAATCTATATTGTGTGCAAGGTACAACATATAAGTATATGATTTAACGGATTCTCTTGACTGCAAGGTAAGAGACTAACGTTCTAATATAACTTGTACATATCTAATTCAAGAAACACTTGGTGTTACAATTTACGTCATGTGAGAACTTGGCGAGATTGAAACAACAAAGTAAATCTCTATGTGAAGTCAGACCTTGCATGGACATATTTGCAGTTTCTAAATTAGACAAGTATTTAGAACATGTGTCAAAATGATATATAAGACTACTTCAAATTAAATATTTGTGTATTATTAGAATGACATAAAATTAAATGAAGTAATCTAATCCTACTTCAATTTGTTTATTTATGTATTTTGGAATGATATAAATGAAAAATAATGTAGTCCTACATTATTATGAAGTAAAATAAATTAACTTGAAATTACTATTGAAACCAAGAGTTGTGTTCATAATTACTTTAGTTAAACATGTTTATGATTCATTGTAAAGACATAAACATAAAGTCTTTTAAGACTTATAATAAAGTAAGACGTTAACTTGTTATGTTTTTTAATTAAGACATATACAAGAAGTCATTGAGTTGATCAATGATTTATAACGTATAATGGGATTATAACAGTTTATGTTTCTTGTTGAAACATGGATATGAAGTGACTTGGTTAAAAAGTACTTGTGTTATAAAGCATGTAATTGGCTTGGAAAGTCTATTATACCATTAAGTTGACTTAGTTGGTAAATAGGTAAGCCAAAAGGAATATGTTTATCTTATTGTTAGATTGTCTTACAATATTAAATTCTAATGAATACCACAAGTTGATGGTATTTTCAGTTAGGAGAATCAAATTTTATTTGATTTGTTTGATTCAAGATAATCATAACTTCTTTCTTAAAAAGTAACAAGGTTAGAAAATTGAGTATGGATTGAATATACTCAATATGACTCCAATCTAGAAGATTAATAAAACACCATTTCATTATGAAATGTGATGAATCACATTAAGTTTTAAAATTGAAGATTCTGAATTTGTTAAACTACTTATGAATAGGTTGTTAACAAACTTAAGTCAGGAATTATCAATGTGTATTTGTAATGTCCCAAAATAGAGAACAATGTAGTTTTGCTCTAATTGCTAAGTATATATAGATAGTCTATATATTACAAAAGGCAAGTGGGAGTTTTTTTATCTTGAAAGATAAAATTACAAGATACATAATCTTCTAAAACACACTAGTAAATATCATGATGAGGTTAGACATGTAAATGATAGACCTCAAGATGATGGAATTTTCATTCATAGATCTGCAAGGATATCTCAGATATTTGACTTATATGCTGAGAAATATGAGTTACAGGATTATAGTAAACCTGATAATCATTATGATGGATTACCGAATATTGAATTGGGTAAATTACTCATACTATGAATGTTAAAGATGCTGTCCATAAAGATAATCAATTTTGGAAATTTGGTTTATCTTAATAGTTAGACTAGAGAATGGAAATGAGTTTCTTCAAAGAGATGAAAAACCCTAGTGGTTTGAATTTCTATGTAGAAATCATATGGACAATATTGTACACATATTTAATGCACGTTTTATGACAAGATTATTAATCATACTTAAGCAATTAATTATGATTGAATATTCTTTTCTAGACACATTAAATATATAAAGATGATAATTGTCATATTTGTTTTTCATTAATATGAAATATGACAAATGGAATATCAAAACTCTTTCTTGAGAAATTACTTGAGCGAGGACGATAAGTAATTAAAAGTTTTTTTGAATTCATATAATCTTTGAAAGTGTACGAAGTGCAAATAATTCATGAATGGATAAATGCATGCATCTATGAAATTATTCTTATGTTTAATTATTAAATCTCATTTTCGATTTATAATTAAAATAAGATAAATTTTAAGTATTCCTGAAAGCTAGTGGGAGTATTATGTTAAGGTTTTAAATCTTATATGTTGTATAACATATAGGAAGTAACATTCCTTGTAAGCTAAATGTTAAGTCTTAGATTGGAATGAAACTTCACTTGTAAGATTTAAGAATTAAAACATACAACCTTGGAATATGTGCAGTAAAATAAATGATTCTAAATAAAACATGATATATCATTTGGGAAATTGATAAATATCTTTTGGCAAGATAGAACATGAATGAAGTCTAAGTTTGACATGTAGATTCATCATGTAGTATATTCAAATTGTTGTATCATTCTTGAATAAGAAGTGATTTGACAACATTGATATCTAACTAAAAGTTATTAGATAACTTGTGTAATGAATATTCTAATAGAATTACATCCTCTCAGCCTGGAATTGCTCCTAGATTCTATGGATGAACAATATGTCAATTGTTGTGCAAATTGTCATCAGCTTTAAACTTGAAAGTTAGGAAAGCATCAAACATTACATAATAAGATATTAAAGTTTACGGAGTTTTAATAAGCATATTGTTGTTTGTATACAATGATGCTGGTTTAATTGAGATGACACTCAATACTAGTCGTGGTAGGATTTCATCCTTGTTAATGGCCATGTGAACTAGTGGTGCTTATCTAAGAGCACAGTTGCATTATACATTAAAAGAATAAGAATACTTTAAACTTTGAAATGTTTGAAAGTTTAAATTGTCATAAATTGGTGAAAGAGGATGTCACACACTTTATGAATTATTATGTGAATTATTGAATGCACACATACAAGGACTTCATTAATTGAATTCTTGAAATAAGTATTCTCAAAATTATGATAGATCACGTTGGTTGATTCATGCCTTGTCAACAAGTATGATTGTCATTACTTGAGGTATAATTCAACAAACTGGAATTTTCATGCATTGATCTATTTGGTATTTGGATAAGGGATATTAAACAATTGTTATAATATAAATCAAATACTTGGTATGTTTGATTTTATAATATATTGTATCCTATATTTGCATGTTTAATCCGTGAATAAATTTATTTATTCTAAATCGTCCGTTGTCGATTAATGATATGGGAGTATCATTAAACTAAGACAAATCTGAGAGATATGGTAGAATATACTTGAAAGTATATTGATGAGAATGCATACCAATTTCAGATGATATTCAATGGATTGAATATAGGACTTATCCCAACTATATAATTTACTTTGTGGATATTGTTATAAGTAAATTATGAATAGTTATCCTCAGACTTGAGATACCAGATAAGTGTCATGAATGTAGTGCACTTCTGTGGAACAACTTAACGCTATACGTAACTGGTAGTCATAAGGGTTGTTTCCTGAAGTGTTGCAAAGTTCGTGGGTTATTCTCGTAGTCAAGATAGAATTTGTTCCTTCAAATTTATTTTGGAGTTTAATACTGCTGGGCCCCTCGTAGGGTTGACAAGATGTTTGTGTGGCCACACCCAAAGTTCTCCCCTGAATATGTTCAGAAGATTTGGTAATCTTGCTCAATCACTTAATAACGAGAAACATAATAGTTGGATAAAGAATGACTTAATTCCATATCTTTATTTAACATGGTATTAGAAACAAAAGGATAATAATAATGAGAAATCATTAAAAGGTTTTCCAGGAGCCTTGCTCGAGTTGTACTAGAGGCATCGAAGTGTTGCTAGACGCTAACCGAATGTGATCACTCTATTAAGATATGTCCAAGTGGGAGCTGTTGGTTTTATGGACAATAAATTAATAGACGTGTGTTAGGATCGAACTCGAGACTTTGGGATTGCACACTTTACGTATGAGAATTTAAAGTTAATAATTAAATATAAATGTTATATTTATTTATTTATTAAACAAAATAACTAACGGACGTTAAGTAATTAATGTAATGGACTAACGGTCGTTAAATGTTTATGGAAAAGGATCAAATTGCAAAAGTTGGGAAGGTTCCGGAATCCCTAAGGGATACCTAGAACCGATCGGCCATCAAGAAAAGGAAACAAGGATCAACTTGTTCACCAAGTTTACTTGGGTATATATACAAGGCTAGGGGTCTTGTTTTTCCATCTCTTGTGCTCATAAGCTAAACCCTAAAAAAGTTTTGTGTGTGTTTTTCTTTGTCAAAACCGATCGGTCAAACACCATAGGGTGTCGATCATTATTTTTCCACAAGCAAAGTTATTTGTTTTATAAAAACTAGCATTACTTTAATTCGGTTTAGTACGTGTGTACAAGAACTTAGTAATAACATACTTTTGTTATTATCTTGGATTGAATTACAAAACGGTAAGGGGTAATTCATATAATCCTATAAACCCTAATTAGGGTTCATCCTAATTGCTAGTTTGTGGATTTGATTCTTGTTCGGCTAGAATCAAAGAAAGGTACGCATACTTTATTCTTTAGTTAATTAATTATTCATTATATGTTCCTATACGCTTCCGCACTTACTTTGATGTTTATTGTTTATATTTATGATTAGTCATGTTATATAATTCCAACAGTAAAACCATATGAATAACAATATATAAGTAAACAGAAGTTTCTTTTCTTACCTATGTGGGATACAAAACTCAAAACAATATATAACTAAGCAGAAGTTTCTTTTCTTTACCTATTTGGGATAGAAAACTCAAAACAAAAGCTGAATTTGAGTGAAGGAATTGCTTAATAACGATATACACCCAACGCATTTTAGTCATATTATGGTATACGAGAATACCCCAGTGATGGACTATCATTATATATCAAGAATAAGGCAAAATAGATCATTTTTGTATTCACCTAAAGGGTGTGCACCACCATTTTACATAACTATATGTTGTTCTGCAGCCAAACTAAAGGAGAAATAGATAATCTCATTTTAGTTACTGTGAGTCCTTTGAATCACTATATTGCCCATGACATCCACTTCCACATAGAAATAATTTAGTTTCTTACCTCAAAAATCTTAGGAGCATATTATTGAGATCGATAAAATCCTTCCCTGCTCGAAAGATGGCAGCCTGTAACAGCATTTTACCTCAGTTTAGAACTTTTGGCGACAACTAAAGTGATATAGATTATATACATGCAAGGGGATCTAATCTCACACACAATTTTAAATCATACTTTACGATATAGATTATATACAATGCAAACCAACTTATTTTAGAACTTTTGACGACAACTAAAGTGAGCACCGACAATCAAATGATAAACATGATCACCCACATACGAATGACTCATTTGTATGTTATTACCTATAGCAAATGAAGACAATATAGAGCTAAAATTTACCTTAGTTGCAGGAACTTTTCTAGCCTTATTATACTTCTCAAACTACAAAATAATGATATTACCAAAGTTTGTGGTAAACATCTTGTCGTTGTTGAATAATCAAAGCTAAATTATCGCAATATGAAACACATCCTAACCTGGCCATGAAGAATACAATCACGACTTTAAAATAGGACTCTTAGAGCTTGTCTCCGAATACATACACATCACAAATGCAACCCTGCAAAACGTTCAACAAGTTAAATCTATAGCTTAACTCTTCGAACCGCTATATTACCTAAAACATAGATGATATACTCGTAATATGTGATTAATAACACCTTCAAGATAACTAAGTGGGTTAGATCATAAGAAACAATAAATGTGAACTTGGTTAGATTAAAAATTTGAATCGCATAGATGATTACAACTGATGTGGTATTATTCCAAACTATTCCATCAAACACGAGACATTAACCTGAAAAGTTCAATAAATTTTATTGAAACAAAGTTCAATGATGCTCTTTATAACTTAAAAGAGCAAAAAAAAGTCTGTTTTTATTATCTTTAGTAGCCTTGTAAACACTCCAAAGGCAGATGTTTTTATTAGCTTAAAAACATGCCCTCCACCCCCTACGAAAATAATACATAAAATAAATAAATAATGGCAACACGACATGTTGACCTCAATAGGTATGGATCAATGGCCTTACTAACTTATGTCAAAATATACCCAGTAAAGAAATGAAACAAAGTTCTGTAAATGCTTTGTATTAATCAAATATATGTCATCTACTGTAATCTGTACAACGTTGCTATCTATTTATACAAATGAAAGGGTACAAAGAAAAGATGTGTCGTTTGGGGCATATAGCGGTTATAATGTAACTGCCATTTGACACTTATTTTGTAACTGTCATAAACTGTTGTGGTTGACTTTTCTGTGTTTGACTTCTAGGTTGACCGTGTCATATGGTGTTGACTGGGTAGATCGGGATTAACCCAATATTCTCCCCCTTAGTCACAATCGCTTTATTGTAGATTTTTGACTCCGATTAGTTGTCTCATTGTTAGGAATCTGATCTTCGGTAGTGCTTTTGTATGTGACAACCCGTACTTTTAGGTCATTTCTTGACACAATTTATGCCTCATTATTTTAACATTTATCGTAAACTTGGTTTACTTGTTCCAAATTCGCGTAACCTTTATGGTTTAGCGGCGAATTCATGATCATAACATCACGTACATTTCATATGGACTAAGATTAGTCTACATTTCATTGACATCATTTGCATCTCATTAGTTCATTCATGACATTTCATTTCGCATTCAACGCGTAATTTTTATATTTAATACTCGTTATCGCGTGAGTTATTATTTTTAACATTTAATCCGTTACTTTCAAAAATGATCCCGACATATTTTTAAACTTACATTTAGTTGTAAAAACTATATTTTGAGTTTTACTAGTGTTTTGAATTTATTTCGTATACAAGTCGTTAAATTTATATTATTACGACGTGTTTCTTAAAAATTATACGATAATTATTTTATCACTCAAATTTCACAAGGAATGTATTTTTACAATTTTTATTATCTCATTACATTCTATTTTGATCTATTAAAAATCTCTTGTACCAAAAATCTACCATTTACCTTCACTTATACATTTTTCCTACACAACCTTTTACTTACATTTTTATTTACAAAGTATATACAAGTAAAAGAAAAAAAAAATAATACAATTGAGAAACACAATCCCCCATATTCGGCCCTATGGGGGATG
Organism: Chrysanthemum seticuspe; assembly: GCA_019973895.1. NCBI lineage: Eukaryota > Viridiplantae > Streptophyta > Magnoliopsida > Asterales > Asteraceae > Chrysanthemum > Chrysanthemum seticuspe. The sequence continues at coordinate 50,538,407 of BPTQ01000009.1, read as the reverse complement.
TATCATAAATTTAGTAACCAAAGTCTTGTATATATTTACACACAACCTTCATTTCACACATTATTCATTTCAATTATTCAAGAGTTGGTATAAGATTTCTCTCTTCTTTTTTTTTTTCTTCTCTCTAACCGGTCAAGCAAGGGGAGATAGCAAGAAATCATAAAAATTTTACAAGATCAAGATAAACAATCTAGAATCACACTCTTTATTAGGTTTTGAAATAAAAACCAAGAGTGTTTAGGCTAATCCTTGTTACTTGCACCTCATCATATTCATTTGTAAGCTTGTTTCTTTCATTTTCATGTTTCCTTTTTCATTTCATATTCATCTTTTCATTTTTGGAGAAAGTATGCATGATATGTGATTTATACCATTTTTCATGATTTATTGAGTTATATATATACATATTGGTCATCCTATAAATATTCCCATGGTATTCATTGGTCTTGATGGTGATTAGGAACCCATGACACCCTAAGAAGGTGTATGGTAGGATTAGATTAGCTTTGGAGTTGATTTGAAGGGATTAGAATAGGTTTTGTCCGAGAAAAACTATTTTCGATAACTATATAATTATGTTCTGTCCTTATTTCGAATTTCTGGAAAAACCTACTGTTGGTACGAAACTTTGGCCTTGATATTTAGAAAATATACTTTAAAACGAATCCGTGGCCGCTTGAACGGATAAAAACGGACTTATAACGAAGAAGTTATGGATTTTTAAAGTTTGACGACGAAATATAAAGTTTTTCTGAAAATTCAGCAAGCTGTTTTTACTTTGTCCGAGTCAAAAACGAGCCTTAAGCTTCACAAATTATTTCGACTAGTCAAAAATATATTAGTTTACTTCGATACGAAGCTAAGGACATATTATACGTAGAAAACGGATTTAAAACGACAAAGATATGCACATTTTCATAAAATTTCCGTAACTATTATTTTCTGAAAAACTATATTATTTTTACGTTACAAGTGTTACATTAGCTGTAACGCCCATGTTTGCGGCTGTTTTTAACAAGGTTGTGAAACTTTTTGGAACGAATTATCTTCTAGTAAAATCAAGTTCACCGGCCATATTTTTCAAAACGACAAGCCGTTTGTATAGCGGAGTTGTAGTAAATTAATTACTGATGTTCAAACTTGGCCGAAACTCATTTTCTGCACAACAATTAGCCAAAATCACTATCTTTAACCCTTATTATCTTTATGTTCGAGACCTTTTGGACGAAAACTCCTGAACTGAAACTTCTAGATATCGATACAAACTTTCTAAAACCGTCGAGTTCGTTCTCTAACGATCGACGTACACCATTTTACGACTAGTTTTCCAAAGCCATTTTTGTTGATTTCATGAAAATTCCGACGACATTGTTTTGCGACGAAAAGTGATAATTTCACTATAAATCATTATAAAACCATTGTAGGATGACATTTTGACGTAAGAACTTGAAAAGTGAATTTTGAAGGGTCAAGACGTCAAACAAGTATTTTTCGACGACAAGTATTATTTTCAAAACCCGCAAATGGTATAAATAACATACGAAATGCATGCATAACATTACATTGCAACTCATTACGTATCATATCCTTCACAATAGGTCAAGATTAACGTATCACATTACATCTCGGTGTACTCACTTTTGTCTTCGCATCATTCCACCAAGTGAGTTTTCATAGCCCCTACTTTTACTTGTTTTCATAAATGTTTTGGGGGAGATACATGCTCAATTATTTTCATAACTATCATGATTATTTGAAACTACATGTTTAACTGAACTGAATGCTTAGTCATGCGTAGTAACAGTTTTGCCACACTTAGAACTTCCATATTATATTCATTGGACTAATGGTCTTGGTATATTCATTGAGCTAATGGTCTTGGTATATTCATTGGACTAATGGTCTTGGTATATTCATTGGACTAATGGTCTTGGTATATTCATTGAGCTAATGGTCTTGGTATATTCATTGGACTAATGGTCTTGGTATATTCATTGAGCTAATGGTCTTGGTATATTCATTGGTCTAATGGTCTTGGTATATTCATTGAGCTAATGGTCTTGGAACGATTTGAACCACACTCATATTCATTTGAACATAAACTCTACATATTCTGGCAGTGGGTTGTGAACACACAGGTTGCAAGTTTTGTATGGGCGGGACTTGGAACTGAGTGGATTCACAATGCCTTTGCTGCATAAACGATTTCGATACATTGAGCCATGCACTATTTTGTGAATTCATTTGACATCATGTGTTTGAACATAAACTTTACACATTTTGGCAGTGGGTTGTGAACACACAGGTTGCAAGTTTTGTATGGGCGGAACTTGGAACTGGGTGGATTTACAATGCCTTTGCTGCATAAACGATTTTGAAAGGCTTTACATTTCAAAACAAACTCTATGAACTCACTCAACCTTTGTGTTGACACTTTTAGCATGTTTTATCTCAGGTATCTAAGGCATTCACTTCATGGCATGCATTTGGACACATCATGGAGTCGTGGTGACGACGCGTCTCACTTGGGTTTTACGCACTTTAAAACATCGTTTGAATTGTAACAAACTTATTTCCGCACAAGTTGATTTTCATTTGGGACCTACTTTGTAAACTCTGATTATTTTATTAAATCAAACGATGTATTTTCCAAACGACACTTTAGGTCGTTCAATATAACTGTGATTGTGATGCTATGACAGTCAATCCCCAGGAATTCCATTCCGCTGCAAAACAGGTAATTTGGGGGTGTGACAGATTGGCATCAGAGCTTCGGTTATAGAGAACTAGGTTGCATCATTGACCCTAGACTATAACTACATCATCATAGCATCTCATCATTTCATCACAAGTGCATGTTCACTTTGCAAGCGATTTATACGTACATTTTTCAAGTTATTTACTTTCATTTCAAAACGATTGTCACATGGATGCCCTTAAATGCCCATCCCACTATCTTTTCCCCATACTCTAACGTGGAGAATTCCTTGTCATTCCCTATCACAATTTTTTATATCAGCTGATTCATCATCGATAACGACGAATGCCGAGATAAACTTTTAAATAGGGCGAAGTCACTCTCACTCCTTTGTTTCACCACTAACATGTCGAGTTACACTTTATTCACACATTAAGTCTCTAAACCATCATACATTGAAGCACTTACAACACCTCATAACCCATCTTTTCGGAACCCGTCGATCATTTCGAAAAATAACCTCAAACTTATCATTTCTTATCACATTTCTTTGGAGCGTTTATTATTAACATAGGACTTTGATACGTCTCACCCTTTCCTCTTATTTTGAAGAAGATATGGCGCCGAAGAAAGCCACACCTGAATTGACTCAAGAGGCTATGCAAAAGTATGTAGAGGATAGTATAGCCGAGGCACTAAGAAAAGAACGAGCAACGGTAGCTGCTGCTGAAGCTGCTAGACTTGCTGCTGCTACAGGAACGGCAGGAGGGTCCGGAGTTCGTAATTGTACATACAAGGACTTTAAGAACTGTGATCCCACTAAGTTTAGAGGTACCGAAGGAGCCACTGCCATGGTTCGATGGTTCGAGAAATTGGAGTCCGTGTTTTTGCTGTGTAATTGCCCGGATGATAGTAAGGTCAAGTTTGCTACAAGTACACTACTCGATGGAGCATTGTCGTGGTGGAACTCATATGCTCAACCAATGGGAATAGAGAATGCTTTCAAGCTTACTTGGGAGCAATTTAAAGGTTTGGTAACAAAGAAGTTTTGCCCGCGTACGGAGGTGAAGAAGTTGGAGACAGAATTCTATGAACTAATGACAATTGGGTATGATATTGACACTTACATTCGGAGATTCCAAGAATTGGCCGTGTTATGCCCATCTATGGTTTCGGATAATGAGAAGCTACTGGAGGCTTTCATTGAAGGACTTCCCGAGATTATTCAAGGAGATGTAACTTCTTCCGATCCACAAACAATTGAAGAAACTATTAGGATAACTCAAAAACTCATGGCTCAAGTTGTGAAAAGGGAAAATATTATCAACAATAACCACGACAACAAAAACAACAATCACACCATCAACAACAACACCAACAACCAAACTAACCACAACAAAAGAAAATGGGAAAACAACCAAGGAGGTTATAACAAAAACAACCAAAACCATAACACTAACCATCATCAACAACAGAATAGAGGACAAGAAACTGCAATGGTTTATGTTGCTGCACCAATAGAAGGCAGAGGTTATGCTGGAACCTACCCACTATGTAATCGATGTAAGTATCATCACACGGGTCTTTGTCCTGCTAAGTGCTACAAGTGTCAACAACTGGGACACCTTGCCAGGAATTGCATAGGCAAGGCCATGGTTACATGTTACAAATGCGGGGAGCAAGGACACTATCGGAATCAATGTCCTCAAAACCAAGGTCAACAAGTCGAAGGTGCTCATGGGAATGTATATATGTTAGAAGGAGGAGGAGGAGCTCGTCAAGGTATCGACGACGCGGAAAACTGAAGAAGTTCGGAAACTAACAGTCTTATTTCTCCTTATGTACTATGTCGTACCAAGTTATGTCTAATCATCGTATCCGAAACTTTATAACTTATAGATGTACTACTTTTGCTAAACCACTCGTTGTAAAATATTCTCATCTATCGTACTTTATTTTCTTTCCGATTTGTTATCATTTAAGAGGATTTTAATTCTTTTTACTTTATCGATCATTTTAACGACACTTCTCCATGTCTTCTCTCCTCGATGTTCATCACGATTTTAACATCAGTTGACTCAACACCAAACAACATATGAGTCGATTAGTCCAAGCATTGCATAGTTACTCCTAAATTATACATAGCCTGATCACCTATGTCTAATTCAGGAAGAATCATGCAATGAAGGGAGTAGTAGGCTTATATGTGTAAGCAATTCCGTAATCGAGCCAAATTTTCAAAAGTCCTCCTTCAAACCAATTTAGCCTAATCTCATGACAGTTCTTGTTTGATGAGTTGTGAGATTAAGTGAAAATTGGTTGGTAAAAAGTCTTTTGAGGGTTTTGCTCGGGAATGGGAAAGTTTGCCACATCAAACCCTAAACCCGATAGACTAACACGAATTGAATTCAGGGACTGAATTCCTTTTTGGATGGGCGAATGTGACAACCCGTACTTTCAGGTCATTTCTTGACACAATTTATGCCTCATTATTTTAACATTTATCGTAAACTTGGTTTACTTGTTCCAAATTCGCGTAACCTTTATGGTTTAGCGGCGAATTCATGATCATAACATCACGTACATTTCATATGGACTAAGATTAGTCTACATTTCATTGACATCATTTGCATCTCATTAGTTCATTCATGACATTTCATTTCGCATTCAACGCGTAATTTTTATATTTAATACTCGTTATCGCGTGAGTTATTATTTTTAACATTTAATCCGTTACTTTCAAAAATGATCCCGACATATTTTTAAACTTACATTTAGTTGTAAAAACTATATTTTGAGTTTTACTAGTGTTTTGAATTTATTTCGTATACAAGTCGTTAAATTTATATTATTACGACGTGTTTCTTAAAAATTATACGATAATTATTTTATCACTCAAATTTCACAAGGAATGTATTTTTACAATTTTTATTATCTCATTACATTCTATTTTGACCTATTAAAAATCTCTTGTACCAAAAATCTACCATTTACCTTCACTTATACATTTTTCCTACACAACCTTTTACTTACATTTTTATTTACAAAGTATATACAAGTAAAAGAAAAAAAAAATAATACAATTGAGAAACACAATCCCCCATATTCGGCCCTATGGGGGATGTATCATAAATTTAGTAACCAAAGTCTTGTATATATTTACACACAACCTTCATTTCACACATTATTCATTTCAATTATTCAAGAGTTGGTATAAGATTTCTCTCTTCTTTTTTTTTTCTTCTCTCTAACTGGTCAAGCAAGGGGAGATAGCAAGAAATCATAAAAATTTTACAAGATCAAGATAAACAATCTAGAATCACACTCTTTATTAGGTTTTGAAATAAAAACCAAGAGTGTTTAGGCTAATCCTTGTTACTTGCACCTCATCATATTCATTTGTAAGCTTGTTTCTTTCATTTTCATGTTTCCTTTTTCATTTCATATTCATCTTTTCATTTTTGGAGAAAGTATGCATGATATGTGATTTATACCATTTTTCATGATTTATTGAGTTATATATATACATATTGGTCATCCTATAAATATTCCCATGGTATTCATTGGTCTTGATGGTGATTAGGAACCCATGACACCCTAAGAAGGTGTATGGTAGGATTAGATTAGCTTTGGAGTTGATTTGAAGGGATTAGAATAGGTTTTGTCCGAGAAAAACTATTTTCGATAACTATATAATTATGTTCTGTCCTTATTTCGAATTTCTGGAAAAACCTACTGTTGGTACGAAACTTTGGCCTTGATATTTAGAAAATATACTTTAAAACGAATCCGTGGCCGCTTGAACGGATAAAAACGGACTTATAACGAAGAAGTTATGGATTTTTAAAGTTTGACGACGAAATATAAAGTTTTTCTGAAAATTCAGCAAGCTGTTTTTACTTTGTCCGAGTCAAAAACGAGCCTTAAGCTTCACAAATTATTTCGACTAGTCAAAAATATATTAGTTTACTTCGATACGAAGCTAAGGACATATTATACGTAGAAAACGGATTTAAAACGACAAAGATATGCACATTTTCATAAAATTTCCGTAACTATTATTTTCTGAAAAACTATATTATTTTTACGTTACAAGTGTTACATTAGCTGTAACGCCCATGTTTGCGGCTGTTTTTAACAAGGTTGTGAAACTTTTTGGAACGAATTATCTTCTAGTAAAATCAAGTTCACCGGCCATATTTTTCAAAACGACAAGCCGTTTGTACAGCGGAGTTGTAGTAAATTAATTACTGATGTTCAAACTTGGACGAAACTCATTTTCTGCACAACAATTAGCCAAAATCACTATCTTTAACCCTTATTATCTTTATGTTCGAGACCTTTTGGACGAAAATTCCTGAACTGAAACTTCTAGATATCGATACAAACTTTCTAAAACCGTCGAGTTCGTTCTCTAACGATCGACGTACACCATTTTACGACTAGTTTTCCAAAGCCATTTTTGTTGATTTCATGAAAATTCCGACGACATTGTTTTGCGACGAAAAGTGATAATTTCACTATAAATCATTATAAAACCATTGTAGGATGACATTTTGACGTAAGAACTTGAAAAGTGAATTTTGAAGGGTCAAGACGTCAAACAAGTATTTTTCGACGACAAGTATTATTTTCAAAACCCGCAAATGGTATAAATAACATACGAAATGCATGCATAACATTACATTGCAACTCATTACGTATCATATCCTTCACAATAGGTCAAGATTAACGTATCACATTACATCTCGGTGTACTCACTTTTGTCTTCGCATCATTCCACCAAGTGAGTTTTCATAGCCCCTACTTTTACTTGTTTTCATAAATGTTTTGGGGGAGATACATGCTCAATTATTTTCATAACTATCATGATTATTTGAAACTACATGTTTAACTGAACTGAATGCTTAGTCATGCGTAGTAACAGTTTTGCCACACTTAGAACTTCCATATTATATTCATTGGACTAATGGTCTTGGTATATTCATTGAGCTAATGGTCTTGGTATATTCATTGGACTAATGGTCTTGGTATATTCATTGGACTAATGGTCTTGGTATATTCATTGAGCTAATGGTCTTGGTATATTCATTGGACTAATGGTCTTGGTATATTCATTGAGCTAATGGTCTTGGTATATTCATTGGTCTAATGGTCTTGGTATATTCATTGAGCTAATGGTCTTGGAACGATTTGAACCACACTCATATTCATTTGAACATAAACTCTACATATTCTGGCAGTGGGTTGTGAACACACAGGTTGCAAGTTTTGTATGGGCGGGACTTGGAACTGAGTGGATTCACAATGCCTTTGCTGCATAAACGATTTCGATACATTGAGCCATGCACTATTTTGTGAATTCATTTGACATCATGTGTTTGAACATAAACTTTACACATTTTGGCAGTGGGTTGTGAACACACAGGTTGCAAGTTTTGTATGGGCGGAACTTGGAACTGGGTGGATTTACAATGCCTTTGCTGCATAAACGATTTTGAAAGGCTTTACATTTCAAAACAAACTCTATGAACTCACTCAACCTTTGTGTTGACACTTTTAGCATGTTTTATCTCAGGTATCTAAGGCATTCACTTCATGGCATGCATTTGGACACATCATGGAGTCGTGGTGACGACGCGTCTCACTTGGGTTTTACGCACTTTAAAACATCGTTTGAATTGTAACAAACTTATTTCCGCACAAGTTGATTTTCATTTGGGACCTACTTTGTAAACTCTGATTATTTTATTAAATCAAACGATGTATTTTCCAAACGACACTTTAGGTCGTTCAATATAACTGTGATTGTGATGCTATGACAGTCAATCCTCAGGAATTCCATTCCGCTGCAAAACAGGTAATTTGGGGGTGTGACATTGTAAGCATGTCAGCCTTCTGAAATTCTTCACTTATAAACTCGACTTGTAAATCTTCTCTTTCGACGCATTCTCGTATAAAGTGATATTTTATGTTAAGCCAAAGGCATCTTTAAACACTTAATGAACCAACCACTGATCTAACATTTTGTGGCTGGGTACACAATAATCTAAAAGAAATTGCAACATGAGTTTCAGCAACGAAAATGGTTTCTCTCTTTCATTTCAATATTTATATCCAAAGCACGCATCCTAACTTTTATTTTTTCATTTTATGTGCAGAAATCGCCTGCGTTTCAAGCAGCTATTCAAACTCACAAAGCGCTGATGTTCCTATGCAATGTAAAGCCTGCTTTCCGGTTAACTACCCTGCGTCGCATTCTAAAAAATCAGACGGCAGGAAGCTCTAAATTTCTTGCATTTCCAGTTGGGTAATATGGTGAGTCCCTTTTATGTATAACCTGGTGACACTGCTGTCATTAATCACTAGATGCATTTTTATGCTGCCTTTTGCTATATGGCTATAACCAGAATTCATGAAATTTTGTGATGCTTGCTTATGGATTTCAATGCATGTTTTGCTAATAACACTTATAATCTTTTGCATGTCATGACGAACGGTGTATGTTCTACTGCATCGAGAATAAGGTTGGTTCTTTATTGCATGGTACTTGATACTTCATTTTTATAGGCCAGTCACCTAAAATCAACTTCTAAGAATAGCGGTGTTTATGTGGCAGCGCAGGAATGACTCTATCCCAGTTTCTCGCAATCGCTTGATGACTGAGTGGCATCAATTTACAAGTTAAATTGAACAGAAGCAGGGGGCCAGAGATATGCTAAATTAGGCGCTGTTGCAGTTTGCAGCACTAACAAATAAGCACGGTACTTACAAGTTTATGCAGCCATGTTAATATTCGTGTTACACTTAAATTTGTGGCACCTAAGTTAAACCATTATGTTTGTAAAATCTTATTTACAATTCTAGATTTGTCTTCAGGTTTTGGTTTCTTTTCGTCGCAGCTTTATACACCAACTGGTAATCATCTAGGAAAGGCCAACATTGTTGACATTGCAATCCAGGTAATCATAGCACCATTCACATGTGGTGGCTGTTTTTTTAATAAAAAAAAATCTAGGGTTCACTGTTTTTTTCTTGAGGCATAGGTTGCACATCTGTGCATATTCCACTGTCCAAATATCCTGATGCAAAAAACTAAAAACTAAAATCTATGATCTCTGCTTTAGCCACATGGACAGACTATATATTGACTGCTTTAATCGAGTATGCAGCTTTTGAAAGTTAGAAATTGGCTGCACATATTCCACTCATAAACCAGGTTTTCATTTAAAATTCCAGCTATAAAAAAAATTCAACAACATCATTTGCTTTAGTATGGGCTTAGCTGTTCAGAAATGAAACCATTGTAATGCCTGGATGCTATTGTAATGACTACACATTATTGTCATGCCACAATACTTACAGGGATTAAATGACATTATAATTTCTGCGGCAAACATTTATATGTGGTAACTTTTTTTTTATGAAATCTAAAGCTTTGGTTCACTGCTTTTTCCTTCAAGCATGACCTGCGCAGCTGTGCATATTCCAATATTAGTACGTACTTATACAGAAAAATCGAATGAAACATGCATGGCCTCTACTTTAATGACATCAATAATGTATGCATATGTATGCACTGCTTTAATCAGGTGGTCAGCTTTTTAAACATGCATATTAGCTGCACATGTTTCAATCATAAAGCACATTGTCATTTCAAATTCTATCTATAAAAGCAGCTCCAAAAAACATTGATTTACCAAACAGTAATTTAAACAAACCATGGCATGGATTCTAGGAGCAAAAAAGGTTTTTATTTTTTATCTGGATCCTGATATAAGGCAAACGCACCATTACCAGATGCACTTACTTTTTCATTTTTTAAATATGCAGCTACCAAGAACATTTCAACCACTGAATCAACCTCACCAGCCGCAGACCTTTCTATGGAATGGAGCAGCTACTTTCTGCCTGGTTATTATGGTTCAGGATCTAAAAAGGAAGACGTTAGGAAGATTAAGGCTGCAAAAAAGTTGCTCAACGAAATGATGATGCCATGGCCGAAACTGCAAATCAGAATAATTCGAAAAGAAAAAAGGACAACAAATTTGCTGTCACTCAAATCTGATTTGTCTTGGTTGTTTCTCAATGGCTTAGATGCCTTTTAATAAAACTGTGACAAGAAACTGCATATCCTATTGTAACTGTAACTTCCAAATGTTGTTTTGCATATCATTCCGGATGTGGTTTATCCAACTGTTGTTCCGTTTCATGGGCTGCAAACCTGCACTTAGACATTGTGTTTGGTGCAATAATTAGCAGCCCTGTTTATGCCTTTCTAGATGCAGAAATTTGCGCTAAAACATTGTGTTCTCTTGTGTGAAGCTGAAACACAGATTATGCCGTGTTTGCATATGAAAAGTCTCTTATTCTGTGCTACACAAGTTATACATATTTAATGATTTCATAAGATAAGTTTAAAACAACATTATATATTCCTGCTTTTTGCCACATGGATTTGTGAAGAAACCACATACTATTGACCCAATCTTTCCAACCTTTTTGAGGGGTTCTAAACCCATTAAAAGACACTTTTAAAGAACATGTTTTTAGAGTCATATGAACAGCTGACATTCAAGGGGCTGACATTATTATCTATTAAATTAGCAGAGGGTTTAAGGAATGTGGAAAGTTTTCGGGTCGGGTTCGTGGCTATGGTGTGTTTAGGTCATGCCATGAGCTCTGATCTTTCTTCCATAATGGTATCTTCCATTGTTGCAGTAACTGAAGAAGTAAAAAGTCCAAGGCTAATAACGATGGCGTGAAAAAAAAGAGGAGATTTTCAAATAATTATCTGAAAAAGTGGAAATGGTGATTGGAACAGAAGATCGTTACACCTTGGCTCGGCTGAGAGCGATTAGATTTTATATAATGGTTCAAATTAAAAGAAATCGGTTCATAATGTTTTATCTTCAGTAAAATTATACCTCTTAACATGAAAGGATGAATAGGAACGATCAAGGTTTGCAATGATATTTTAACTCTAAACTTGCGAAAACACCCGTGGCAACGCGCGGGCTCGAAACCTCGTATATTTAAAAGCTTAGTTCTTGCATTTGTTGCACGAGCCCATTCGTGATCTTTCATTTGCACGGGTTTTCAGTTGTGAGTCATGTCATGAGGGTTACATAATAAGGTAAGGGGGTATGAATAACTTCATTCTTAAAATTCTGAACTCATTTGCTCAACTAAGCCAACTTTTGTAAATTGACAACCGAAAAAAAAGTTGAGAACTTAAAATAATTTATTGAATCCAATGACCTATTATGATATTTTGCTCTACAATACTGAGATAATTGTATGCAACAACTTAATACCATTACCAATTTATATGAGTCGTGCACATTAGACCATATAAACATGCAAAATTTCTTATTTTGTCCAATGAGTGTGGATTTTGCAGATGCCATCTGTGTCGAAGAAAATGTGATGATTGTTTATTTATCTTCGCGTTTATTCACGTAATAAATTTCTACACTCTTATAAGTGTAAAAGTTCAATAAAATTCTACACTCTTTAAAATTCGAAGAAAAATGTGTGAGCACATGCCATATTTTTGTGGTGTCCGCATGTTCGTTAGGTCGACATATAAGGACCAACATGCACAAGATAGTAGCCAATAGGGCCATATACTAGCCCAAAACAAGCCCAATAATGACTAATCCACAAACCAATAATAATAAATCCTAGATTTTACTCATGTAATCATGTCATAATCAAACTCATCATATTTTCTCTAACGAAACATTTATTTGCTGAGTTGATTAAGATAGTCATGCACTTTATTACTAGAAGTGCGTGACTGTTAGGTATCTATGGTGTAGAGCCTCTTTACATTTTTGAGTAAAGGATTTTGATCTACGTAATCATATGATTAAAAGTTGAAAAATGCAAAAATGGTTGTACATTAAATCCATTGGGAGTAGTTATATACATGAGTGAGTGGTTTTATTATTAAGATACAAACATTCATTGCATTTATTAATGTCTTATACATAGCCTTTAGGGTTACGTTTAGCATTTTCATTGAACAAAATATAACAAATGTTGGTGATTTTAGTGTCATCAATCATTTTGTGTAATGATGATTTACCCGAGACTAAAGCTGCGTTTCTGTTATCACCCAAAAAAAAAATGAGTATTAAAATATTTTTTTTAACTAAATACTTTAAAACCTACTTTTGTTAGTTTTGTAGAATGACAAAGAAAAACTAAAAAAATAGAGAACTCAAATCAACTTGCACATCCATGTCTTCTGCGACAAGTTGATACTTATCCTAACGGATTTCAGTTATACACATCACAGAATATAAAAAAGAAAAATTTCTATTTATTGGTCGATGTGGGACTCAAAGCTTAAAGCAAAAAACCTGAAGTAGTCGTTTAATAAAGCAAATATAGCAAAAATAGTCTCTAAAAGATCATTCCAACCGACTAGTTAACTTACATTGCTAGTGAAAGTCTATTATCTTTTTTCTTTTCATTATCAAACAAACCTTTTATAGTTTTGGTATTACAAACTTACAGAAGAATCACGATGACTTAATTATGCAATCATATTTTACTCATTTTCAAGAACCCAATCTTCAATCATGGCTAGCCAACTGCCATCTCCTCCACAACCACAACCACCTTTTCAAAACACGCGAGACCTAAGAAATCAGGCTATGTTCCTATCAGCTCCACCACTGGTTCTGCCATCTTTTACGTATTTTATGAAAAGAACCTTTCAATATCACAAGTCCCAATTCTCATTTGTCTTCAAAGTTGCCCATGGGTATCTTGTTACGTCTTCTTTGAAGCATAGTGTGGAACATCTTACACTTAAAACGAATCCGAGTTCATGGAATAGGCTGTTTGGTCTTTTATTTCTTGAAAATCCTATAGAATCTGGTTTTAGCATTGCTTCGACGTATGAAGGGATCCCACGTGATAAAAAAATGTAGCGAAACATTTATCTATTGCAATTAAGAAGTTTATTTCTTTGAATACTTTTTTGGAAACATGACCTGTTTATATAAATGGGGAAAGTTACATGGGAAAATATGTCCCATATATTCGTTATTATATGGCAAAACGTAATAAGTATATGCCCTTTTCAGAAAGGGTTGTTGGAAATTCATTTTGCAAAATGAGTTTTTGCAAATTTTGGACACTATTTAATATATGTATATGTTATATATATCTATATTTCTTGGTATCTTTGCGTTCTCCTCGACGAGAGCTTCGCAACGAGCTAAAGTATGTCCAAAATGAAGTTAATATGAATGAGATATCGTGTCTCAAAGTGGGGCACGTGAAACACAAAATTTGGAAAAGTGGGAGTATCCCACATCACCCAAAACAAGAAGTGAAACCTTGTTTATATAGGAATCTTGATATGAACCTTCAAATTGATTTGTTGGTTTTACTCCAACACCTTCGTGCGCGCGAGGAGTGTGGGTGCAAATTTCAGGATTTCGGGGCCAAAATGGGTTCGAAGCTTCTGAACTCATGCGAGCTCGCGCGACCTGCTGACACGAATGCAAATCGTGTTTATTAGTTAACAGATTTTTGCATATCAGTTTAATATTGGCAGATATCTTGTCTTGGTGAACAAGATAGGTTTAGCCTATATAATAAGCGCCTCCTCATTCAGTTTTAGACAAAAAAAAAACGTAACTCGCAGCAATTCGTTCAATCAGAAACGCACAGCTTTTCGTGAATTTTCAGGCAAGTTTGTCACGTCCGGCTGTACATCAGCTTTGGCAGTTGTACCTTGGGAAATAGACGACGAATCTGTTTTAAGGGAATCATGTTAAACACGAGCCTCTTGCCACGACCTTTACTGCTTTTCTTTAATTATTGTTCTATAGTGTATGTCTTCTGCTTCTACCCCGTTCTGTCTGTTATTTATTATTTGTATTCTGATTTCATAAATAAAGTGTACACCGTTTCCCACAAGGGTGAATCTTTGTGGATTAGCTATAGGAAATGGGTTAGCTGACCCTATAACACAAGTGAAAACCTATGCAAAAAGTGCTTATTATCTTGGATTAATTAATAAGCAACAAAGAGCCCATTTGGAAAAACTTGAAGTTGTTAGGATAACAAAAGATCATTTGGAAAAACCAGAATCGGAACCAAGATATATGTTCGATTCGAATCTCGGTTCTTACTTTTCAAAAAATTCGATTCCCGGATCCATCGGGTCTGGTTTCGATTCCAACTAGTTCCGCACCCATGCTCATCCCTAGAATCAAACATCAAATGCAACGACATTTAAATTTAAAAATTCATATTATGAGCCTAACTCATCTTGCTAAAAATATTAGTGTATACAAAAGGAAAAAAGATTGAGAACTCAAATTGATTCTTGCACTCACTCAAGCACACCTAAAAATTTGGTCTATCAGAATGGATGTGTAAGTGCAACAATACCATGCTAATCTCAATTTATGTAAACCATGTACCTGAGGGTATATAGCCAAGGAAAGTTTCTTTACTTTAGCAATGTGGGATTGCTAACTCGAAACTCAAAATAAAAGCTAAATTTGAGTAAAGAAATCACTAAAAAGACCATAGGCCGAAACAAAGCCCTTTGAAGATAGAACTAGGAGTCGAACCCTTGACCTCTGTCTCCAGAGGCCTTTTTTGTTCGGCGCCATAATTAAATATTCTGGACCTAATAATCAACTCGCTAAACTCTATAAAAAGACCAAAAAGTTAGAAGCTCATGCGAACATTTAAAATTAAATTTTTGAACCTAATGCTCAACTCTCTAAATTTAATAAAATGACAAAAAAAATAATAAAAAAATAAGAATTCATACACATTACTACATATGACACTCTACATAGGTATTTTACTCTACCTAAGTAAGATGTCAAATGCAACAACATTGTACTAATCACAATTTATGTTAGTGATAAACATCACAGAATATAAACTACAGAAGTTTCTTTTCTTTACTCGATGTGGGATAGAAAACATAAAACAAATTTTTCTTAACTACCCATCATCACATATGGTTGCCATTTCCAAATCTATTTAAAGTATGCAACTCTATACTATTCAAATATTATAACGTTATTTAAAATTAGAGCTCTTTAATCATAAACAATGCTACCAAGTTCCTACATTCATGAAACCTACACCATACTAAACATGAAAACTACCAAGTTCCTATACACTTCTACTATACACCAACTAAAGTTGACTTACATTGTTGGTCAAAGTCATCTTTTCAAGAACCCAATCCTCAATCATTGACAGATTGATCAGCAATTCAGTAGACACAAGATTTTTTTTTAGAACGGCAAATTTATTAAACTAGCAAGGTGCTAGCAAGAATTACAAAGTCATGGAACAATCCCGACAACACCAACTCTTAAATCACATTTAGCAGAATACAACAAAATCTTTAAGTGGAAAGATTGGTTTTATTTCAATATCTTGTAAGAGGATTGCTTGTTTTTGGTGCCATCGATTTGATGTGAGTTGTGTTTGTGTGAATAATAGTTACCTTTCAAAAAAAAAAAAAAAAAAAAAAAAACTAGTGTTTAACAAATACTCAAGATACTTTGCTCTAGAGGAATCAAACAACAAATGCAGCAATATTTAACAGTATGTTTTAAGCGAATGATAAAGTAATGAAATGAAATGAGCATTTGATAAAATACATGACATGAGTTTGATGAAATGTACTAATAGCTTCAATTTGATTGTTGGAACTTCATGGACAAAAGACGTACCCACAAGGCCACAACTACTCGACCTGCGAATATCATGTTCGTAATGCTATATCTCGTAACCTTTTGAAGTTTGGGTTTCATTAGCCTATAGTGGCCTTGTTGTGTATCTTGTTGGTTTGTTTTTACAATATATGTTATATTTTCCCTTCCAAAAAAATAGACAAATAACTACTTATAAACAAACTGGACAAAAAGTGATAACACATCCGACATGAGTTGCATGCGATGTCAAAAGTGATTATGTTACCCGGCTCGCTATATTTTTAATTATTTAATAACGACAAAAAAAAAGTTGTGAACTGATATAAATTAACGTCAAATGGAAACTTATGTAGTTACGTCTAAAACTTGATTATGTCAACTTTTACGTAATATGTTTTATATTTGTCAAATTAACAAAACATAGAGAAATCGTAAAATAGAAATATCATTTTCACACGATTATTTGTATTAACAGTCTTTTTGAGTAAAGAGTTTTGCTATATGTAGCTCTACGTTTAAAAGTTTAAAGATTGTTAAAGTGGTTGTACATTGGGTTTGTTGGGAGAAGTTATATGGGTGATTTAGTATTAAGATATAAACATTGAATGTATGTCTTAATACATAGCTTTTAGAGCTCAATTTAGCATTTTCCTTAAATAAAATATAACAAACTCACTTCTTCTGAAGCGTTTTTAATGTCACCATATGATAACATATCCAATAGTTCACACAATGTCATAACAAAATATGTTGGACCCCCCAACTCGCTATATATTTATAATGAACCAAAAAAAATGAGAACTAAAATAATTTTTTGCAACTAGATACTTTAAAACCTACTCCTATTAGTTTTGTAAAATGACAGGAAAAACAGAAAAGAGAGAACTCAAATCAATTTATCATAGAACTGATATGAACTTCGCATTGAGTTTTATAAAATTACCAAGTAAAAAATGAGAGTTGAAATGATTTTATACCATCTGAAATTTCTTATACTTTGCTCTAGCATAATCAAACATCAAATGTGGCAACATTTGTGTTAAAAATTTCATATACTAAATCAAACCGAACCCCAAAAATTTGAAAACTTAACAAAATAAAATTGAGAACTCAAATCAGTTCCTTTGTCGGAAACATGCATTTTAATAATTTGTTCTATCAAAATGGCGAATCCAACGCAACAACATATCGCTACTACCAGTTTAGATGAACCATATACATTTACGTATATATGCAAGCCAAATTTCTTTTCTTAACCTACGTGGGATTGAAAACTCAAAAAAAGATTTTGAGTAAAGAAGTTGCTTAATAAAGCAAATACACCCATCATATTTAGTCGTCGTTTAACATTTTGAAAAGCATTTTTTTAACACGAGTAAGATCATTCCAAGTTCAATTATGGTATACGAGTATACCACGGTCATATATATATATATTAAGAACAACGCAAAATACAAGATAATTTCTAATCTCACAGAAAGGGTGCGCAACACCATTGTAACATGACTATACAAAGCCCAATATTGTTAAGTAAATGTAACTCTTGAAAAGATAAAGACTAATAAGCCCGACAACTACAAAACAAGGCCAATAAAAAAGTCGTAAAAGAACAAGAAGATCTAATATACAAATCTAATCAAACCCACATTATCAATAAGTGTAAGACCCTACTTTGCGATGGTAACTCGGCACTCCAACCCAATCGTAGTTATTTACGAATTATGCGAATCAGGTGTAAAGAAAATAAAATTGTAGTTCAATGTTTGATTTTGCGACTAGTTGGTCAATTCGACCAAACTGTACCTGACTTGGTTCTTGTCTTGTGTCTAAGTAAACCTAAACATATTTTGTTATCTGCTCGTCATATTAAATGCTGGCCATTTGGACAGCTTTTCAAGTGGTTGATAACGTTCTTTTTACTTGTTATCTTCTTTGTCTCTAAACTGCCGGTTTGTTGAGGTTAATCGACTATTGGTCTTATGGTTTTATTGAACATCCAAAGCCACTTGTGTTTTTAATATCTACTTGGTAGTGATGATTATTATATGACAACGTATAACAAATTCATATACTGCTATATTCAGAAACACTTAAGATGAAAAATTAAGTCCGATTTGCGCTTGTGTTTAGTAACTAGAAATTGAAATAATGCTAATAGAGAAATACAGCCGACATACAAAATGATCGCATGCATACATTTGCAAGGCGTTACCATCCCTTGTGCGTGAGAAGAAAAGTTTGTCTACTTCATGTGAAAGAATATTATACGTGAATGGCCGTGGATTGTGTAGACCAAAGGTGTCGATACCACAACAAACCTTAAAAAATTCGATTGAAGTCAAGAATTCCGTCACTTAAGTCGATACCACAACAGACCAAAGCAATTTCGAATGAAACAAACAACACCTAAATTTTCGAATCACGACAAAAAAATGTACAACATGTATTATCTATTGATGCACACTAATTGTGTATAAATTTGGATAACAATATAGTGTTATCTACTTATTGCTACATGCTCCTAATCATTTTGTTTTATAAACTCAGAGGAACCTTGTAATAATGTATTCGTGCGATAATATATCACCCATTAACTACTTATATATACACGGGGTAAAAGTGATAACTTATTCAACCAGTTTCATACGATGTCAACAGATAAAATGTTTTTGACATATCAAGCAACTCGTCAAATTCTATAAAGTGACAAAAAAAATGTTGAGAAAACATGCAAATTCTCAAAATTAAAATTTTTGAAGCTTCTAGTCAACTTGCTAGAAAAAAAATTAAGAACTCACATAAATTCATGATATGATAATCTTAAACTTGATATTTTGCTCTACCAAACCAAGATCAAATACCATAGCATAATACTAATCTCAATTCATGTGAGTCATATACATCACACTACATATACAAGGAGAATTTCTTTCTTTACCAGATGTGGGATTAAAAACTTTAAATAATCACTTATTAAAGCGAATAGGTAGTCATTTAACATTTTAAAATACATTTTTATAACATGAATAGTCCCTAAAAGATCACTTCCAACTTTCATAACATCATTTTTTAAAGAAATATAATCGATGTAAAAGAAAACGAAACATTTGTTATATAAACTTACAAAAACTTTTTGTCCCTTCACAATGATGCATAGACCATATGTTTCAATACCACACCAGACCACATTTTAACACTAACTATTATTGCATAATTGCATGATTTATTTACGGAGTAAAGATGTTGGTTTGAATTCAATAACTGAGTTTAACTTTAAATTAAAAAATAATAACTGAGTTTAACTTTAAATTAAAAAATCGTGCGGATTTAAGATCGATGATGATATATACTTACAAATACTTTTTGTCCCTTCATAACTGAAACACACCGGTGCATTTCCAAAGCCATAAACGAAAATATGCAAGTTGAGGTCAAAGGGATGATGTATTTGATGCATTCTGACCCGTGAATTTCTTATAAATGGTTCCAATTTAGTTTTATTTAATGGGGGAATTAAAAAATGCAGAAGAGGGAAATAGTTAAGGCAGTTGAAAACCATTATTCATATTGGGTGTGTTTGTTAAAAGTAACAATGAGTAATGGTAGTGAGCTGTGAGCAGTAGCAAGTAGTTGTTAGCAGTAGCTAGTAGTTGTTAGCAGTAGTTGCAGTTCACCGCTCACCGCTTCTTAAAGAAGCATTGGAAAAATGAGCACTCTTAAAAAATAGCAATGCTCACAGCTCTTTTGTCAAACGACTACTAAAAATAAAAATGCTTATTGATCACCGCTCCAAAAAGCTCCACACCACTCCGTGCCAACCATATCCAAACTCTCTTAAATCTCAACATGAAAGAGTTATTTATTACTGCTATAAATTAAGGACCAAGTCCATGTCCATGTCCGTACGTTAGTTTGGTCGACATATAAGGCCCAATATGCACATGAGAGTTATGATTAGGTCCACAACAAGCACACAAATTTTCAAAAAATTGCATCATCAAATCCACCATGTTCATTCACATCGAAATATATGAGAAAATGTATAAGTCGAGGTTCGCATTGTTTTTTTGGTTTCAAATGAGACTAATGTGGTAATATGCAAATGACAAAGTATTCATACAAGGAGTGTGGATCGAGTGAGAAATTAATACATAATAAGAAGAATGAGAACTTTTAGCAACCGTTGGATCATGTATCAATGGACTAGATTAATAGTGGCAAAATGGTAATAAAATGCAACCAATCCCTGATTAAAAAGGGGTAAATAGGTAATTCAACATATTAATGATTACACCTTTCAATTTGAAAAACCAGTGTTTACGGGAAAAGTTATTTGATATACTCTAATCCATAGACCGATTTCAACCAATAATCTTCAAATCTGGTAAACCCTAGACGGCAAAAAACTGAAAACTGAACATGCATCTTCCTGTTCTTCTTAAAGATGCTCGCATTTCTTCCATTAAGAAGGTGCAAAGGTCACCATTAAAAGGTAACTACTTTCTATATGCATCTGTTATAACTGAGGTCCATGCAACAGGTAACTAGTTTTCATTTAGAAGGTGCAAATGTCACCATTGATAGTAAATCTATTTCTATATGCATCTTTTATAACTTTTTTTTTTTTTTTTTTTTGAAAGGCAACAATATACTAAAACTCGCGAAAACCAAATACAAAGAAAAGGCGTCCCACCCCTATTAATCAAGCAAATTAAAAGGAGGAAGGGACCCAAGAAAGCAAAATACAATACTAGGAACCAAAAGGAACCATACAAAAAAAAAATGCAACCTACACTAAACTGATACATAAAGACAAAGGGAGATTCCAATTGCCAAACAAGCACAAATCACTAGATGGCTCAAACTCTTATCCCCTATTGACTATATAAACAATCTCACGGATGACAACAAACTCTTATCACTAACTGATACATAAAGACAAGGCTGCCACGAACAATTCCACAAAATGACTGCCAAATGTAGACGAAATTATAAACGAAACTCACGGATCAAAGCTGAAGGAAGAACAAAATAAATCCAGGCCCACTGAGAACTGAGAAACCACAGGAAAACAAGAGCAAACAGCAGGGGACAAAAGGAACATAGAGGTAATTGGACATAGCCAAATGACACCAAACTGAGCTCCTTAAATTCTTGTTGCACTCAATGCCCAAACGCATCAGCAACCACAGGGATCCACCAAAACAAGAAGACACTGATAAGCACCAAACACTAAGATCCAAATCTGTCATACTTAAAACTAACTGAACCACTGTGAATTGCCTGCACCATACATTTACCAAGCACCTGTTGTGAACTATCAAATTACCAGAATGCAAACCCGAATAGTTGACACTGATTGAACCAAAACCAAAGCTAATGTAGACGAATGTTCCGCGGTTCTCGAAGCCATTGTTGCCAATCTAAAGCTTTATATTTTTTTGATCTTCTAACTATCCATTCGAAGCTTTTGAGTTGAATATCTTGAAAAATCTTACTAGCACTTGAAACTTTGTTGCCAAAAACACGAGCATTTCTCTCCTTCCAAATAAAGTAACCGGAAGTCCAAATAACCGCTTGCCAAACGAACGATAGGGAGGTAGGAATGCTAACGTTTCCACTATGAGATAAAATATCGTCGATAGTAAAAATGTTGGCATTCCCCACCTCCCACCAATTGAATAATTTCACCCACACATTCATTGTAAAATCGCAAGTGACTAAACAATGAGCACATGATTCCACACTATCGTTACACAAAGCACAAAGAACCGAATCCAAATCAATGCCTCTTCTATCGAGTTCCACACGAACCGGAAGTCTTCCTTTGCGCGCTCTCCACACAAAAATGTTGACCTTCTTAGGCACTAATTTGTTCCAAAGCGTGCCAAAGCCACCACTATCTCCGTGAAGAATCTTCTCCTCAATCAAACTCGTGAGCGTCTTGACTTTGAAAACTCCATCGTCGTCTAACGTCCATCTCCATTTATCCCTACAAGAGTTAGAGACAACAACATTCCGCAATACCACAGTTAAATCGTCAAATTCTCTACAAACCCTCCCACTAATAGTCCTATTCCATTCCCACGCCCAATTCCACCCATCACTTTCCCAATATCCCTTATTCATTACACTACCCTCTTTCCTACTCTCCAAATGGTACAACCTAGGAAATCTATCACGAAGTCTCCTATTATCCACCCATCTATCCTCCCAAAAACTAATATCTCTCCCATCACCTAGAACCCCCACAAATGAAGATGTGAAATCAACCCCGATCCCATCAATCTCCATGCCAATCTTCATGATATCGGCCCAAACCCCCCTCCCCCCCTTCGGCACCCCCCCCCCGTACCCCTCATGACCACTCCCTAGACCCCCGCAAACCCCGTGAATACTTTTTATAACCTTAGCCCATAATCCCCCGCCCTCCGACTTAAACCTCCACCACCATTTACCCAACAAAGCCAAATTTTTTGCCCTAAGAGAACCCACGTTTAACCCCCCATCCCCAAGAGAAGTAAGGATCGAATCCCATTTTACCCATGAAAGTCTTTTACCCTCCCCATTGCCACCCCAAAAGAAGTTTTTTCTAATACGCTCAAGAATTTTTATAACACTCAATGGCACCCGGAACATCGAAAAGTAATACAATGGCAAGCTACCGAGGACCGATTTTACCAATGTTAAGCGACCCCCGAACGACATCGTTTTTGTTTTCCAATCTGCCAACCGATTCTTGAATTTATCCACCACTGGTTTCCATGCGTTCACCCGATTCATGTTTTCACCTATTGGTAATCCCAAGTATGTGAAGGGAAATTCCCCGATAACACATCCCATCCAAGAAGCCATACTTCCCAAATCCTCGTCACTAACACCTAAACCGTAAAGTTTGCTTTTGATATAATTCACCCGTAGCCCCGATACCTCTTCAAAACATCTAAGAATACACATGAGAGATCTAGCGTTCTCTTTGTTCCACTCCCCGAAGAAAATGGTATCGTCCGCATATTGCAAATGAGAGACTATGACTTGATCCGAACCGATCTTAACCCCTCTAAAAATGCCTTTTTCCACCGCTTCATTCATAATCGCATTTAGACCCTCCGCCGCCAAAATGAAGAGGAAAGGTGCAAGCGGGTCCCCTTGTCTTACTCCTCTCTCAATCCCAAACTCCTCCGAGGGGGAACCATTGACTAGAATGGATGTTGAAGATGATTTGAGGCACGCTTCTACCCATTTGCACCATTTATTTCCGAATCCCATCCTATTCATGATACTCAACAGGAAACTCCAATTAATACTATCATATGCCTTCTCGAAGTCTACTTTGAAAATTAAACTTTGCTTCTTCTTTTGCTTCAAGTATGCCATTGTCTCATTAGCTATGATAACCCCGTCTAAGATGTACCGACCTCTTATGAACGCATTTTGCGCTTCTCCAACCACATACCCCACCACACACTTAACCCTTTTCGCCAAAATTTTAGTAATAATTTTATAATAACACCCGATGAGACTTATGGGACGGAAATCTCCCAAGCCGATCGGGTCTTTCACTTTAGGAATTATGGTGATAAAAGAGGCATTGCAACCCTTTGAAATCGCCATAGAGTCCCAAAACCACGTGATTGCCCCAATAAGATCCGTCTTGATAATATCCCATGTTTTCCTAATGAACTTAAAATTAAATCCATCTGGACCCGGAGCCTTATCCCCGCCACATCCTTGAATTGCCTCCCATATTTCTTTTTCGTCCAATGCTCTTTCAAGGTTTCGAGCATCCTCCACTGTTATTTTTCCCATTCTGTTGCAACGAAAGTTCGGCCTCATCCTCGTTCTCTCAGAAAACAAGGATTTGTAATGTCTAGCCATCTCCGCTTTAATTGTCTTAGGATCTTCGCACCATATTCCGTTCACCATGAGCCCTCGAATGTTACACTTGTTGTTTCTCCTCTTCATATACGAGTGGAAAAACTTTGTGTTTTCATCACCCTCTACCTCCCACTTAAGACGAGATTTTTGTCGAAGCATACTAGCGTATTCTCTATCTTTAATTTCCCATTGTTTTCTCGCTTCCAGCCATGCTTGTCTTTCGGTTTCATTTAGTGGTCTTTTTTCTGCTTCAAGTTCCCACCTCATTGCTTCATTTTTGAATTTTTCTGTTTTCTCTAAATGCCCCCCGAACCTTTCTTTACTCCATATTCTAAGCGCCGCCTTAACATTCTTCATTTTATCTCGAAATCTACAATCCGGCCAAAAGCTTGTAACTTCTTTCTTCCACGCCTCAAGAAGGTACTAAAGTCACCAATGGAGCATTAGTCCAATGGTTGGAGCACTTGTGCTTTAGTCAATTGACCCAGGTTCAAGTCCCATCCTTAGCATTTGCCTCATATAGGTACCCACCTCCGCAAAACATATGGGCACACTGGAGAGACTTTGTGGAATAAGAGCTCAGGGCCGAGTCTTGGCTCGTGCTCACTCCTGTTGGTGCCCCACTAGGCTAGGAGAGTTGCCGGAGCTATTCCTTGTGGGGTGGACAATGGTTGGTGCCAAAAGTCACCCGGGATCAGGGTGTTCCCGCCAATCTACACCTTTTTTTTTTGGAAAAAGGTACTAAAGTCACCATTATGCATCTATTACAAATGGAATTCTACATGCATCTGTTATAACTAGTTTCAATTAAGAAGTTGTAAAAAGTTACCATTATGCATCTGTTACAAATTAATTTCTATATGCATCTCTTACAAATCAACTTCTATATGCATCTGTTATAACTATATTCTATTAAGAAGGTACAGATTAAGTCAACATTAAATGTAAAATACGGTATACATTTGTTTGGGCTCCGATCCAGGTAGCATGTAGGTAACTATATTCTATTAAAAAGGTACATTTGTTTGTTTGAGAAGCATCACACATGTAGTAGGTTCCTATATGCATCTGTTATAACTATATTATATAAGAAGGTACATTTGTTTGTTTGAGAAGCATCACACATGTAATAGGTTCCTATATGCATGGTTTAGTTTTTGATTTATAAAATGCATCTTCTTGTTTAGGAACAAGGTTAAGTAGTCAACTGCTTCTAAAAGGAAGGCTGAAGAAAAAAAATTCTGGATCTAACAAGAGCACGAAAGTGAACAAATGTACGTATATCAATTTAATATTTTGAAAATTTATTATGCATCGTTTTAACTATATCTTGTCTACACGTGTTAACTATTTTATGTACTAAATCTGCTAATATAGATGTTGGGCAACAACTAGCAGACGACGGTGATGACTTTGTTCCGTATGAACCCAAAATACAACAAGATGCATCCAAACAACAACAATGCATAAAACTCAACCCACACAAGCTTACGGGAATAAAAATGAAATCTGTTATACAAAAAGATGACAAATCAAATGGACTCATGTCCATTACTACAAGGCAATGCCCTACAAAGCTGTTCAATGTTGTTCGAACGTTGTCGGGTGCCCAAAAAAAGGATGTTAGGGATACGGGTTTTGAATCGATTCTGGAACTAGATATCTTAGTTAACCCATTAAAATTGGGTTATTGGGTTGTTGACATGCTCAACACAAAGACTTTATGCCTAGAAATAGACAACAAAAAGTCATTACAGATTAGCAATTAATCGGTGAAAGATATTTTTGGGTTCCCAATGGGAAAAATTAAGGTTGAAGACAGTACAAGGGCTGATACACATAACAACGTCATAAAGGAGTGGCGTCGACAATATCCACCAGCCAAAATAGGGGGAATCCAAAGCGTATATTTAGGTGATGTTGTGGAACAAATAAATAAACAACGGGAGGTAGTATGCTCAAGATGAACATGTTGGTTTTAATGATGACGTTACTGGCAGAAGGGATAACTAATGGGACAGCAAATCAAAATTTACTGCCGTGTCTTGTAAATGTTGAAGATATAAGCAATATGAATTGGTGCGGTTACTTGTTAAAATGTTTGAGGAAAGCAAGCTGAACTGGAAAAGAGAAAATGAGAAATCATGGTACACTGGGCCACTTCTGTTTTTTGATAGTAAGTCACTAATATTCTATATTTGTATCAGTAGGTATTGCACCTACTTTATCAAAACCTCCATGTATCTCTGCTATGATATTATATCCTACATTTGGACCAATGTTTCAATTCGACATTTTCACTAATAGTGTTTTATCAGAATAATTAAGCTTGCGCATGGACTTCAAATAAAGTCTGTCATTTGGATGAACTAAACTATGGTTGTGCTTCTCTTCAAAAACATAAAGCTCATACAGTCTATCGCGGGTGAAACGAATACATATTTTAGCTTTACATCCACAACGACTCGATGGGCTGTTACGTGTTTGCTTCTTGTTAGCATCCTCGTTATCATTGCCATTCTCAGATGATGTGTTTGTGTTATCTTTTTTTTTTCTCAGGTAAGAAGTCTTCTCTATTACAAACAAACCATTTGTGAGAAATTTCATGACGATTTGACCCCTGTGCAGATTTTCTAACTTCAAATCCACCTTTTTTAGCGTATTCTTTATATGATTCAAATGCAGTATCAATGGATTTAAAACGGGTAAATAGTACTGGTTTAATAGATTCATCCACATCTGGTATCCAATGTATCGTAGTTCCTTTAGGGCTTACTTCGTGAATACCAAATGTTCTTACTATGGGCAATATCTCGGTGTCTGTAAATGCATGCATTAAGGATTTTTTTCATCAAATGACCATACAATTAAGTATTAAGTATGTTAACAAAAAATATAACTAATGGGACAGCAAATCAAAATTTACTGTCGTGTCTTGTAAATGTTGAAGATATAAGCAATATGAATTGGTGCGGTTACTTGTTAAAATGTTTGAGGAAAAGCAAGCTGAACTGGAAAAAAGAAAATGAGAAATCATGGTACATTTGGCCACTTCAGTTTTTGATAGTAAGTCACTAATATTCTATATTTGTTTATACTAAGATCCAATATACGCTTCTAAATTATGCATTTTGTTTTTTAATCTGTATGTAGCCACATAATAATTATGTTGTTTTATTTGGCATCAATTTAACGATATTGTGTATTATATGTAGTTGTTCTATTTGGATTCCACAAGGTCTGTTGCATCTGATGTGAAAAAGGTGAAGCCTGCAATTACAATAAAGATTGTAGGAATTACCAACTTACAACAAATAATGATATGACTAAAATGACCTCCATGCTTTTGAAAAATGATTGGTCCACATTATTTCTCATTCTTCTTATTATAATTCTCCTTCTCATTTGATCCTTAGTCTAACATAGCAATCAAACTTAATGAATTAACTTCAAACTTTGTCCAACCAAATAACCAAAATCATTTATGGCTCCACAATTAGTTTCCCTTTATCTCTTCCGGTTAGTTTATCTAATTGTTGTTCTATATCTGTGTACCGTATGGGTTAAATTGAACTTCATTATCAGGTTGAGGTTCATCTCCATCTCACTATCAGTACTTTCACCTTCATTCCTCCCTGCATTTTTTAACTTGAAATTCATATGCATCTATATATTAACATTAAACAATTGATAATACCTGGGTTTTGAATCTGTTCAACAACTGGTCTTGCAAAAGTTTTGTTTCCAAAACCTCCTGCCTCTAACTCTTCTTTTTCAGCTTTTTTCAACATTTCATTCTTCAAGATTGTAATTGCAGGCTTCACCTTTTTCACATCAGATGCAACAGACCTTGTGGAATCCAAATAGAACAACTACATATAATACACAATATCGTTAAATTGATGCCAAATAAAACAACATAATTATTATGTGGCTACATACAGATTAAAAAACAAAATGCATAATTTAGAAGCATATATTGGATCTTAGTATAAACAAATATAGAATATTAGTGACTTAATATCAAAAACTGAAGTGGCCAAATGTACCATGATTTCTCATTTTCTTTTTTCCAGTTCAGCTTGCTTTTCCTCAAACATTTTAACAAGTAACCGCACCAATTCATATTGCTTATATCTTCAACATTTACAAGACACGACAGTAAATTTTGATTTGCTGTCCCATTAGTTATATTTTTTGTTAACATACTTAATACTTAATTGTATGGTCATTTGATGAAAAAAATCCTTAATGCATGCATTTACAGACACCGAGATATTGCCCATAGTAAGAACATTTGGTATTCACGAAGTAAGCCCTAAAGGAACTACGATACATTGGATACCAGATGTGGATGAATCTATTAAACCAGTACTATTTACCCGGTTTAAATCCATTGATACTGCATTTGAATCATATAAAGAATACGCTAAAAAAGGTGGATTTGAAGTTAGAAAATCTGCACAGGGGTCAAACCGTCATGAAATTTCTCACAAATGGTTTGTTTGTAATAGAGAAGACTTCTTACCTGAGAAAAAAAAAAAAGATAACACAAACACATCATCTGAGAATGGCAATGCTAACAAGAAGCAAACACGTAACAGCCCATCGAGTCGTTGTGGATGTGAAGCTGAAATATGTATTCGTTTGACCCGCGATAGACTGTATGAGCTTTATGTTTTTGAAGAGAAGCACAACCATAGTTTAGTTCATCCAAATGACAGACTTTATTTGAAGTCCATGCGCAAGCTTAATTATTCTGATAAAACACTATTAGTGAAAATGTCAAATCGAAACATTGGTCCAAATGTAGGATATAATATCATAGCAGAGATACATGGAGGTTTTGATAAAGTAGGTGCAATACCTACTGATGCAAAAAGAGAGACGTTTTAGCTTGTATTGGTGACAGCGATGCTAATATGATTGTTAAGATGTTGACCAAAAAGAAACAGTGTGTTCCGGATTTTTCATTTGAGCATCGTCTTATGGATAAAAAGTATTTGATTGGTTTATTTTGTGCTGATGAACAAGCGAAGCGCAATTACTATGCCTTTGGGGACATTATTTCTTTTGATGCAACTTACCGTACGAACACGTAATTCTTTTGTTTCACATTCTCTGTTAGCATTATTTTTTTTATGTACTTCTGGTAACTGTTTTCACTTATTTTTGTATCATTTTATGGTAGGTATTCAATGATTTTTGTACCGTTCACCGGCATTGACAATCATGTTGGTGTGTATTCGTCCCAAAGCAGGGGGAAGATAATCAATTCAGCAGAAATGTGCAACTCTTCAGCAGAAACAAACAAACTGTTAGTAGTAACAGATACCACTTGGTGGTTACCGGATATCACTTGGAATCGTGTGATCACTTTCCAAAGTAAACTATTCGACCCTAATGCCTGGGTATCACGAATATCTACTTGGGATAAGACCAAATGCAGTTAGAGAATTAGGCACAATTCTATAACCCTTTCGCTAATAAGTGTTTACGTTTTCTGTGTGTCTTTCATGCATGTTCAGATCTCCTATTTATAGGAGGTTACTCTTGACTGTTCCAATGGAATTATGAGTATTAATCGGCCCATTAATAGCCTCATAATTATCCCCATTATAGCCGTTAGTGGTTACATGACCAATTAAACGTGGTCATAATGATGCAGTTGTAACTGTCATTTATCAGTACTTTCATAGTGCTTTCAGTGGTTACACTGCTTCAGTGGAAACGCCACTGCTTCAGTGTAAACACAACTTCAGTGAGACACCACTTCAGTGGAAACACTGATCCTGCTGAAGTACTGCTTCAGTGGAAACACTGATAATCAGTGTTAACCACAACAGTACTTTCACCAAGCACTACCAATACATACCACTATTAGAGTCAGGGTGTTCATGGACCTTATGGGTGTACACTCCGTACCTCCTAACCTATTACAAGGTGTGAACCATCCCACAAGTGCACTAAATTTTCCAACAACCCTCCCCAAATTTAGTTCACTCCCTTTGCATGTAAAATAAACATCAAGCAAAACATGTGCATAAACAAAAATGTCCTGAGGATTGAATTTCCATCTTAGTAAATTACACGTTCAAATATTCGAGAATCAGGGTGTTCTAAGAATTGAACCCTTCAACCCATTTGAATACCTGAAGATAAAATACACACAAGTTTTCAAACACTTAAAAGCTTCTGACACTATACAAGCCATGTGTCCATATCCAAATTCATAAATGTTGTAAAGGCTAAAGTCCAAAGCTTCCTGAAGCGGCAAAACTTCAACATTTACATAGGTGGTTCCTCTTTAGTCATGCTCCTGCCAAGCACTTTTTCAAAGAAAATTAACCATTAAGAAGTAAAGACTTCATCCTCCTTTCAGCAGGTTCTGAGCACAACCTTGGGATGTAAATAAAACATGTGCTCCAGTCCACTGAATGTTCAGCTTTCCACATTGAACTCAGCTCCCAAGTTTCCTTAGGAGGGAGTTGGGTGTCCTAGCATTCAGTGACTAAGTTGGACTTAAACCCATCCCTTTAGCAGACTTTATAACCAAGTCTCTAGCCAGACCCTTCGTCAAGTGATCAGCTAAGTTCTGTTGAGATCTCACAAACTCTATAGATACCACCCCATTCATGATAAGCTCACGAATCATGCTATGTCTGACACCTAAGTGTCTAGACTTACCATTGTACATCTGGCTATAAGCCTTAGCCAATGTAGCTGCACTATCACACCGGATAGAAATAGGTGCTATAGGTTTAGGCCACAATGGAATCTCAAGAAGCAAGTTTTTCAACCATTCAGCTTCTTTACCAGCAGCTGCTAGAGCTACAAATTCAGATTCCATTGTTGAACTGGTGATGCAAGTTTGTTTCTTGGATGCCCAAGAAATTGCACCTCCACCAAGTAGGAATACCCAGCCACTGGTAGACGAATTATCTTCAGTGTTACTGATCCAACTTGCATCAGTGTAGCCTTCCAACACTGATGGGTAACCAGTATATGAGAGACTATAATCCATAGTTCTCTTCAAATACTTCAGTACCCTCTGAACTGCTTGCCAGTGATGAGCACTAGGATTGCTAGTATACCTGCTCAATTTTCCCACTGCAAAACCAATATCAGGTCTTGTACAAGTCATGGCATACATCAGGCAGCCAATTACCCTAGAATACTCAAGTTGAGATACAACCTTGCCATGATTAGGCATCAGCTTCTCACAAGTATCCATAGGTGTACTCACTGGAGTACAATCAAAGTAATTGAATTTCCTCAGTACCTTCTCAATATAATGAGACTGAGAGATAGAAATTCTTTTACTTTCATGTTTAATCCTTATACCAAGGATAACATCAGCCTCCCCCATGTCTTTCATGGAGAACCTTGATGACAAAAATTCCTTTGTCAGGTCAACCTGATTTTGGTTAGTGCCAAAGATCAACATGTCATCAACATATAGACAAATGATGACTCCTTTACCAGATTCATCAAATTTGCTATATACACATTTGTCAGCTTGGTTAAGAACATAACCACTAGACAAAACCACTTCATCAAACTTTTGATGCCATTGCTTAGGTGCCTGCTTAAGTCCATAAAGAGACTTAATCAGTTTACACACCTTGTTTTCATTGCCTGGCATGATGAAGCCCTGAGGTTGGTTCATATAAACCTCCTCTTCCAATTCACCATTCAAGAAAGCTGTCTTCACATCCATCTGATGAATAATCAGATTGTGAATAGATGCCATAGCAATCAGCAGCCTTATGGTACTGATACGAGCCACAGGGGCATAAGTATCAAAATAGTCTATCCCTGACTTTTGTTTAAAGCCCTGAATAACTAATCTAGCCTTGAACTTTTCAATAGTTCCATCTACCTTCATTTTCCTTTTGAAAATCCATTTGCAACCCAGAGGTTTGCAACCTGGTGGTAGATCAACCAACACCCAAGTGTTGTTGCCCATGATGGAATCCATCTCATCATTGATTGCTTCTTTCCAGAAAGCAATGTCCTGGGACTTCATTGCTTCTTTCCAGAAAGCAATGTCCTGGGACTTCATTGCTTCTTCAAATGTCTTGGGATCATCCTCAACAATGAAGCAATAGGAGTATTGGTCTGAGACCTCATCCCTTGTACCTTCAACTAAGTATAGTTGAAACTCATGTCCAAATGACTTTGGAGTCCTGACCCTTTTGCTTTTTCTGAGCACAGGTTCAGGTTGTTGAACCACAACCTCATCAAGGACCACTGATGGTTCATCATCAGGGACCTCTGATAAACCAGTGTCATGAGTTCCATTAGGAATCCTCATACTTGGTCTAGGGACTGATGAGAATCTATTCTCATCAAAGTCAGCATCCCTTGATTCAATTATTGAGTTAACTAAAACATGTTCATTAGGTTCAATAACATAGAACCTAAAAGCCTTGGAATGCTTAGCATATCCAACAAAGATGCAGTCAATGCCTCTTTCACCCAAAGTCTTTTGATTTGGATCAGGGAGTCTTACAACAGCCCTACAACCCCAGACCCTGAGATAGTTCAGGTTGGGTTTCCTTTTAGTCCAGAGTTCATAAGGGGTAACCTTGTTCCTTTTGTTGGGAACCCTATTTAATAAATAGCTAGCTGTTAACATAGCTTCACCCCAGAACCCTTGACTCAGTCCTGAATAGGACAACATGGAATTAACCATCTCCTTCAGCACCCTGTTTTTCCTTTCAGAAATGCCATTTTGCTGAGGAGTATAAGGGGCAGTCGTTTCATGGATTATTCCAACAGACTGAAAATACAGAGTATCCATGTACTCACCTCCCCTATCAGTCCTTAATCTTTTGATCAAAGACCCAAGTTGTAATTCAACTTCAGTTTTAAACACTTTGAATTTATCTAATGCTTCATCCTTGGTATGTAATAGATAGACATAACAAAATCTAGAAGCATCATCAATAAATGTCACAAAGTACTTCTTATTCCCCAAAGAAGGAGTGGCATGCAAATCACACAGGTCACTGTGTATAAGCTCCAAGACCTTAGTCTCACGACTAACACCCTGAAAGGGTTTCTTGGTTATCTTGGTCAACATGCAAGTTTTACACTTTTCAGTGTCCATGTCAAAAGCAGGGATTAAACCATCCCTAGACATATCTTGCATCCTTTTATAGTGAACATGACCAAGTCTAGCATGCCAAAGGTTAGAATCAGTCTGATCATATGTGGTCACAAAAGCTGAAATAACACTGTCAGATTCAATAACATTTAGAAAGAACAAATTTATCAGATTCAATAACTTGTTTATATCCATGATTATTCAAAATACTACTTGAAACCAAGTTCTTCCTGATATCAGGAACATGAATAACATCAAACAAAGTTACAATCTTTCCTGAACTAAACATAAGATCTACACAACCACGACCATGCACCAAGGCTGTTGACTCATTTCCCATGTGAAGAATAGAACCATCATTCAGTGACTCATAAGTCTTGAACCAGCTTCTATCTTTACACACATGAACTGTTGCACCAGAGTCAACCCACCACGCAACATCATCATCCTGCACATAAAAAGATTCAGATACATATGTAACATAATAAATCTGAAAAGACTTATTAAACATATTCTGACCTTTCAGTGAGTTGGCTGAACCACCACTCCCTGAACCATTAGTGCCTGATCCATTGGCTTTACCACCAACTTTAACACCCTTGCAGTCCCTTTTAATGTGACCAGTCTTGCCACATTTCCAACAAGTAGGTGTTGCCTTCTTGTTAGGATCTGCCCTTGTGTTATCATGAAATTTGCGTTTGCCTTTGTTGTCATTGTACCTGGTGGAGTTGTTATGCTCCACCATATTGACAACAGATGGTCCAGCAGCATTGCCACTCTTTGGCTTGTCATTATCCTGCACCTTGAGAGATTCCTCAATGTGCAGATGACTGCCCAACTCAACAAGAGTTAACTCCTCCTTCATATGTTTCAAGGTATGCTTGAAATCTTTCCATGAAGGAGGGAGTTTGTCAATGACACAAGAGACTTTGATAGCCTCATCCATGTTCATTTGGTGTTGTGTAAACCTTCCAAGTATTCCAAGAAGTTCATTGTATTGTTCCATAACTGGTCTTGAATCAGTCATTTTGTAATTTGTGAAATTACTAACAAGGAACTTCTTACTTGATGCATCCTCAGCCATATATTTGGCATCCAAGGAATCCCACAGTTCTTTGGAAGATTCAAAGTTCTGATAAATATCAAACAAAGAATCAGACATACCATTCAGAATAAGACCTCTGCATATGTAGTCATCATTCTCCCACTTGCTCCTCCTCCTGATCTGTTCCACAGTAGCATCATCACCATCATTAGGAATTGGAGTAGTCAGCACATAGACCACACTCATGCTTGACAGCAAGAAGTGCATCTTCTTCTGCCACCTCCTAAAGTCCACCCCTTCAAACTTGTCCAGCTTAGCAAAGTTTGAAGCCATGTGTTTCATTGTAGCAGTTGCCATTGATTATCACAAAATAGTTTACTTTGATTGTTGGTGTGTATTCGTCCCAAAGCAGGGTGAAGATAATCAATTCAGCAGAAATGTGCAACTCTTCAGCAGAAACAAACAAACTGTTAGTAGTAACAGATACCACTTGGTGGTTACCGGATATCACTTGGAATCGTGTGATCACTTTCCAAAGTAAACTATTCGACCCTAATGCCTGGGTATCACGAATATCTACTTGGGATAAGACCAAATGCAGTTAGAGAATTAGGCACAATTCTATAACCCTTTCGCTAATAAGTGTTTACGTTTTCTGTGTGTCTTTCATGCATGTTCAGATCTCCTATTTATAGGAGGTTACTCTTGACTGTTCCAATGGAATTATGAGTATTAATCGGCCCATTAATAGCCTCATAATTATCCCCATTATAGCCGTTAGTGGTTACATGACCAATTAAACGTGGTCATAATGATGCAGTTGTAACTGTCATTTATCAGTACTTTCATAGTGCTTTCAGTGGTTACACTGCTTCAGTGGAAACGCCACTGCTTCAGTGTAAACACAACTTCAGTGAGACACCACTTCAGTGGAAACACTGATCCTGCTGAAGTACTGCTTCAGTGGAAACACTGATAATCAGTGTTAACTACAACAGTACTTTCACCAAGCACTACCAATACATACCACTATTAGAGTCAGGGTGTTCATGGACCTTATGGGTGTACACTCCGTACCTCCTAACCCATTACAAGGTGTGAACCATCCCACAAGTGCACTAAATTTTCCAACAAATCACCATAGGTCGATTAACTTTGGAGCTGCTTTATTGCATAGCGAAGCAAGTGATTCATTCAAATGGATGCTGGAAAAGTTTAAGGAAGTTTTTATTCGTGAACCAAAAGTTGTTCTTACGGATCAAGACTCTGCCTTGAAAGTAGCTATTGAATCTGTCTTTAAGAATGCAAAACATCGTTTATGCATGTGGCACATAAATGAAAATTTAACATCCAAGGTAACTACATTGACATGTTAGTATAAAATGTGATGTACAACATATACTTCTTGTTTACATTATTACAAGTGTACATCTTTTTTTATCTTGCATCTGCATGTATTATGTGACTAATATACAAGTGCATGCTGATTGTTTACATTATTACAAGTGCAACATCCTTTTTATCCTACATCTACAAGTATTACCAACTTAAATACAAGTGCATGATGTGATTCTGCATTAATGACAGGTTGGGCATTCTATATCTCGTTCGGGGTTCAGAAAAAAGATCTCAAAGATTATCTGGACTGACAGACTAGATCCAACAGAGTTTGACGAAAAGTGGTCATCTATTGTGAATGAGTTTCATTTAGAGGACAACAGATGGTTGTTTGACATGTTTGAGTTAAGACACAAATGGATACTAGCTTACTTTCATGATACTCCGTGGTCTGGTCTAATTATGAGGACAATATCTCACTCTGAAAGTGAGAATCATATGTTTGGGAGGTTGATGAATTCTGACTTAACATTCGTTGAGTTTTTTAGTCATTTTGAGACCGCTGTTCAAACACAAAGATTTATACAAGGTAAGAATGATCATGACACAAGGTATACTATGTTATATTTTTCACAGGTCTTCTAATTGATATTTCCAGGATCAATATATGCACAAGATTAACAAGAAGATGATTCATTTATTATTTACAACATAACGTGGATTACATTGTATTTGAGACACACCTAACAATGATACATATGCAGCGTATATATAGGCTCACAAGCGAACCATCGTGTCCCTTCATGAAAGGGGTAACTGCCTTTTAACTACCATAACCGCCATAACCACTTTTAGCTACCCATAACTGCTATTCGGTTATTTAACTAACTTTAACCGCTATTAACTACTTTTAACCGCTTGGCGGTTATAAACTATCTAATGACCAAGTTTGGTCCTTCGTCTATCGTTATTTACATAATACAAGACTTATGCAATTACAAGGTCCAACAATTTCCCTCCTAATTGTTTAAGTCTTGTTCTTCGAGTCTTCGTGCTCTTCTCCGTGTCTCTTTCTTTTCTTCTTCCTGTCTCACCAACGTGTTGTTGTTTTTCGTTGTTTACTTCTTGTCACGTTGTCTTTCTCTTTCTTTTGCGTCCGACTTGGAACAAACGTGCCCTAGATCTCTTGGACTCGGCTTTCTTCTTGGTAAAACAACAAAGATTGTTGTTTGTTGTTTTTGATTTCAAGTCCTATTCGAACACAAGTATCCAAAATACCTTTCGGTATTTATTCAAACAAAACTGATTTGTTTGTCTTCTTCTTTACCACTAAGATGGTAGCATCCAAACATGGAGAGCGATATGCTTAAATCCTTGTTATCCTTGTTGCTTGTCCGCGTTCCACAATACCCTTTTTTTTCTTTCTTTTGTTCACACCGTATGTTTCACAACAAATACCTCTCGGTATTTTCAAGTAACAATTGATCAGATTGTTTCCTTTCGTTGTTGTCCTCGTATTGCTAGCGTCTTCTCCAAAACAATCCTAGATTGTTTTCTAACCGGTTTTTTTTATTCTCCAAGCAACTTCCTTTTTTTTCTTCTTGTATCATCCTGATCGAGGTTATTCGCGTAACGGGCGAATATGTATCAAAGTAATCAAGACCTTCTCGTTGTCTAAATCCTTTGATTACCAATCTTGCTTTGTACTTGTCAATGGTGCCATCGGCTTTCATCTTCTTCTTGAAGATCCATTTATAGCCTAGTGGTTTACAACCAGGAGGTAAATCCACGAGCTCCCAAGTATGGTTTTGTAAAATAGAATCTATTTCACTGATAACGCTACACGCGTCGTTCGGGGTCAAGGAAACTTCCTTTTCTTCGAGCAAGTTTTATAACACCCTAGGCAGTGAACCTAATCGTTGTAGTGTAGTAATTAGGGTAAGCCACGGGTATTGATATCGTTCTCTAGGGGAATAGGAATGCTAGTAGGGAGTTACTACGCTAAGGTTAAGGTTGAGGAAGATTATTTTTTATCTTTTTATATTTTATGAAAAATGGAAAGGTACGAATCTCGGGTATTGGATTTGGGGGGTTGGTATTTCTACCGATTACTCTACTATTATCTAATTATCTAAACTAAGGTTGTGGGAGTCTATGTCTAATTAATGTGTGCTCGTATGATAGTTTAAAGATGTGTTTACTTAGTTTGTATTACTCCTTAATTATCTCCTATTGATGGTTGAGTGTCACGTCTTATTCCTAGTTGCGTTGTGTTTCTAAAGTTGTAGGGTATGCGTTTCTCCCTAACTCTTTGAACTTACCAAAGGGTCTTGTCTACAAATCCACTTAGAGATTATAGACTCCTACTCTAAGGCGCTCTTCGGATGTTTTAGCCTACAATCACTCAGGTAATCATACTCTAAGGTTCACAAAGATGAATCAAGCATTAAGTACACAACGAATGACCTATCGCATTACTAGATCATTAATCAACTAAGATAAGAAACAACCAATCAATATTTAATAATTAAGTTTCATACTTCCTAAGCAAACACACAAATAAATTAGCCGGACATGGAGAACATGCAAGCATACACACAAATAATCAAAGACATAATTGAATTAATGAAGCAAAGACTTATCTTGGTGTAAGATAGGGTTAAAAACCCTAAAATACTGTACAAGACACCTTAGGTTCGGTTTTAGGTTTTTACTCCAAAGACTCTCCACACAAAGACTGAAAAATTCGGATTCTATATATAAGATTACAATTGCGACGGCGTCACCTTATGTTTAGTGACGCCGTCGTGTCGCCGCCATTAGGGTTTCGTCTTGGCCACGTTAACCTTGCGACGGCGTCACCTTATGTCTGTGACGCCGTCCTCTTCAGCTTCTGACGTCGTCTGGATCGCATCTAGGCCGTCTGAGTAGCGACGGCCTACTCTTTTACAACTAGACGCCGTCTCTTGAAAACACGAGTTTTGAGTTCTGACCCGTCACAATAATTCTCCGACGGCGTCGCAAATAGCTCCTGACGCCGTCGCCTTCTACATTCAGCGACTGTAAGTGTCTCGATTTCGACTTTGGCCATTTTCTTCATATATTCGCGCCTTTTCGTCCAAATAAGTGCCATTCCAGCATTTTGCCTTCACGAGACCTAAAAAGTGAAAAGGAACGATATTAAGCAATAACGGATACAAAAGTGATCAAATAAGGACTTAAACGACCCCTCAAAATGGTACCTTTTAAAACCTTATCAAATATCCCTACACTTGTTATTTGCTTGTCCTCAAGCAAATGTGCTTTTAGCCAATTAATTTATAAGTTAGGGGTCATTCAGCATTAATTCAAAACGGTCCACAACACATATAAGCCCCGCAAAAGTCATAACAAGCACGGAAATTACATACTAGCACCTCACATGGGGTGTTTGGATACTCACATCTCTCTCGGGTGTATAAATGAAATATAACAATATAGGAAATGGAAGATAAACACTCATTAACCGGTCCTAGTACATAGATTACCATAGGCTTGAGAATAGATCAAACCTCCATCGCTTTGGCGTAAGCACCTAGGAAAGACTATCAAAGAGGTCTTTTAAAGGGTTGTAACGTTAGGCTTACGGTAGGGAAATAAGGGTTTGGTGGGATAGGCTATATAGTGGTGGTAAGTCAAAAATCTTTATGTTAACTGCATATGAAGAATGGCGTTGCTAAGCCAAGACTCGACACTCTAAACTCTAGATAACTGAAATAAACAAACATAAATTAAAAGATAGATGTAGGATGGTAGCCCGTATGTTGTTTTTTTTTTTTTTTTTTTTTTTTTTTTTTTTTTTTTTTTTTAATCACTCTATTTTTTTTCTTTTCTCTTTTTCTATTTTTTTTTTTTTTTTTTTTTTTTTTTTTTTTTTTTTTTTTTTTTTTTTTTTCATACACTTTTACTCTACCATCCTCTACGATAACATCAAAATACTAGGGATTTACAGGCACATCCCTACACTTGAGTTTTTATTTTTTTACTCTAACACTAATTTGACCCGAATCGAAAAGATCAAAACACTTGGGGTACATTATTACGTAAACAAAGGGAATTTGAATTTAACGTTCCCTTCCCGTCATTTCATAAACTTTAACTTTTCCCATGAATCCCAATCATCCCAAAACTGTATACAAAGGATATGACTCGACTTAGCAACTTATGCAAGCAACTAGATAATTGAACTAAGGGTTTGGGGTGATAACAAATAATTGCACTAAAAGTGAGTGCATAAGGGGTAGGCTAAGGCGATTTGGGTGTGTATTTGGGGGTGGGGTGTAAACAATGCTCTTCATTGATATTCCGGAAAAACCGAAATATCACGAGAACCGCGAAAAGGATAGGCTCTGAGGGGTTAACTAGGGGTATCGTGTACTAAAAATGAGCACAACGCAAAGGGTGTGGGGGAATTACTCAACCGATGTGGAAGAAGTAATTATATTACAGGTATTAAACAAGGGTTATCCTAATGCCTCTTATCATTTAGTTATTCCTAACTACACAAGTGTAGCCTCACTTGCGATCTCGGAATGCATCACAAAACAAGTTCTAGAATCTAATATACTACCGGTTCACACTCTAAGCATTAAAGATGAATGCTTTTAATTCCTACTAATCTAAGGGCGATCATCACATTTTGGGTGGAATTTGGGTGGTAAGGGTTTTTGTGCTAGTCATATAACTTCCTATCCATGAGACGCTTTTGTTAAGACTAATGGCCCACTCTTATATGTCATGAAAAATCTTTAAATTTGGTGCCAAAATTACCCTAACCGACATTTTCTCATGGTTTATTACACAATCACAATTGGACAAAGCAAATAGTCAAGGATAAGCATAGTTTCAAAGTTCCCGTTTTATTTTCCCTCCCTACACTTAAACTGAACATTGTCCCCAATGTTCCCCGAAAGTATCAAAGTTATGATAAAAGAAGGTAATTAAAAACGAAAGAAACTAATACTCCCCTGATTAGCTCGGTAGGATCCGTGTAAAGTGGTGGTTAAATCCTTTTCAAGAAGAATTATTGCGTGAAAAGCTCCTTCCAATCTTATGTAACCTCTTCTTGACAAACTAAACCTGCACACTTGAAGAAAACAAACGAAACCTTCGCGTAAAATCGGCGGTAATAATATATATAAGACTCGATTTAAACTAGGATATAATGCTTGTGGAATGGATGTTTACAGAATTTCTAAGAAAATTAAGACCTGGAAAATTCCAAAAATTTATAAGTAGCTCAGAAAACGAGAAAAAGTTAGAAGCTGTTTCTGCTCCTCCTGACGCCGTCAGGTTGAGATCCTGACGCCGTCAGGTTATCCTGACAGAAACTGGTCTGCGATTTTCTGGAAAATATTTTGGAACATTTTTATCTTTAAAATCTGGAAAAATTTCCTACAAAACATCCATTATGACTCGATACAAGCATTTGACTCGAACAAACACACATGTATATCTTTTAAATAATTGTAATTCTCATGTTCACGTTTCTTTTGAAAACGTGTGTAATCCTCCTTACACTTATCCCTTATGTAAAATACTTTTATATGTAATTAAAGACAAAATAAAGCATTTTTACAAATTCAAACATGAGAATAAACAATTAATAATAAAAGATATACGACACACAAATGAAAATAAAAATCAAATACACATGGGTTGCCTCCCAAGAAGCGCTTGTTTTTGTTCGAGTCACGAGCCTGACTCTACCCTTATTTAACAGATAAAGGGGAAGTTTTCCCTACACTTAAGTTTAAGTGCGGGTGATAGTAGCGATACACACCCTTAGGGTGGAAATTTGCTACGTGAGGAGAGGGTGATGGGTGATTTATATGCTCAAAGGAGTGTGCTCCATTCATTATAATCTTACCTAAGTCTATTGGTGTAGCGGGTGAATCAAATCTCCCTCCTAAAAATGGATCATCTTCTATCAACTTCAAAAGATTCTTAGTTAAGGATCCATCTTGACCTAATAAACCCGGTTTAAACCCATAGTGTTTCTTGTTATCAACCATGAATGGGTGATATAAGTGTGTAAGGTCATGGGTTACTCCTATTTTAGCTTCCACTCTACATGGCCTAGAATTTTCCACCTTTATCAAGCAACTACCCGGACTATCTATTTTGATGGGTGGATTGGGGCCTAATTCAATTCCAAGATTCACATCTAAAGACGGAACATTGGGTAAGGTTTTTGGTTGAGGCTCCGGTTCATCAAAATTAGGAACTTCCCTAGGACTAAGAGAGAGGTCATGACAACAAGCATCTAAACCTACATTCTCTAGTGGCGTTTGGTCCAAAGGTTCTCTATCAATCGGGGCTCCTATAGTCTCTTCTACTTCTTCCGGGCAAGTTATAGGTGATGTGTATTCCTCAAGTGATGGTAGGGCTTGTGGGCTTGGAGTTTCCACCTTTTTCTCCATTATATCTAGACCTACCAAATGTTCATGTGTTTTAGTATGATCTGACCAAAATACACTCCTAAGCATCTCAAATCCTTCTTTAGCCATTTCAAATTCTTGGTCCGATTCATAAGAATTATTCTCAAAAATTTGATCATTATGTTCTATTTTCCTAAAGGATTCCTCACGCGTGTCATATGCTTTGAAATCTATCCCACGCATGCAACTAGGCAGTTCAACTATAACCATCTCACAATCTTGTTCGGGCTTAGGTTCCATGTTCTTAAAAACTAGGTCTTTTTGATCATGGTGCCTAAGATCATTCAATTGATGGTTTATGCATAGGAGGCTTTTCTGAAAAATTCTCCAGATGGTGTCACTAAAAGGAGTTGA
Source organism: Chrysanthemum seticuspe (assembly GCA_019973895.1). Lineage (NCBI taxonomy): Eukaryota > Viridiplantae > Streptophyta > Magnoliopsida > Asterales > Asteraceae > Chrysanthemum > Chrysanthemum seticuspe. Next base: position 50,495,788 of record BPTQ01000009.1, on the reverse strand, counting down.
TCCTGATAATGATTGTTGAATAGAAGCCACACAAGTACAAAATGTATCAAATCCATCCAACCTTACACCCATCTCCTTTTGGATATCTCTAAGTTCACTCACAAATTCATTAGAACAATTAAAACCAAACCAATCTGCGAAATTCAACTGTTCCTCATTTGTTAATGATGCAAATGCAATTTCACTTGCCATAGCGACAAATGAAAAGGGTTTTACGAACACAAACACGAAGAAGGGGGATAGACTACAAGGAAGCTAATAAAAAGAAAAAAAAATCTCACTTGATAGGAATCTTGTGAGTAGACCTAAACGAGATAGAAATCAAGCCTAAACAATAACTATTCCCCGGCAGCGGCGCCAAAAACTTGATAACGCTACACGCGTCGTTCGGGGTCAAGGAAACTTCCTTTTCTTCGAGCAAGTTTTATAACACCCTAGGCAGTGAACCTAATCGTTGTAGTGTAGTAATTAGGGTAAGCCACGGGTATTGATATCATTCTCTAGGGGAATAGGAATGCTAGTAGGGAGTTACTACGCTAAGGTTAAGGTTGAGGAAGATTATTTTTTATCTTTTTATATTTTATGAAAAATGGAAAGGTACGAATCTCGGGTATTGGATTTGGGGGGTTGGTATTTCTACCGATTACTCTACTATTATCTAATTATCTAAACTAAGGTTGTGGGAGTCTATGTCTAATTAATGTGTGCTCGTATGATAGTTTAAAGATGTGTTTACTTAGTTTGTATTACTCCTTAATTATCTCCTATTGATGGTTGAGTGTCACGTCTTATTCCTAGTTGCGTTGTGTTTCTAAAGTTGTAGGGTATGCGTTTCTCCCTAACTCTTTGAACTTACCAAAGGGTCTTGTCTACAAATCCACTTAGAGATTATAGACTCCTACTCTAAGGCGCTCTTCGGATGTTTTAGCCTACAATCACTCAGGTAATCATACTCTAAGGTTCACAAAGATGAATCAAGCATTAAGTACACAACGAATGACCTATCGCATTACTAGATCATTAATCAACTAAGATAAGAAACAACCAATCAATATTTAATAATTAAGTTTCATACTTCCTAAGCAAACACACAAATAAATTAGCCGGACATGGAGAACATGCAAGCATACACACAAATAATCAAAGACATAATTGAATTAATGAAGCAAAGACTTATCTTGGTGTAAGATAGGGTTAAAAACCCTAAAATACTGTACAAGACACCTTAGGTTCGGTTTTAGGTTTTTACTCCAAAGACTCTCCACACAAAGACTGAAAAATTCGGATTCTATATATAAGATTACAATTGCGACGGCGTCACCTTATGTTTAGTGACGCCGTCGTGTCGCCACCATTAGGGTTTCGTCTTGGCCACGTTAACCTTGCGACGGCGTCACCTTATGTCCGTGACGCCGTCCTCTTCAGCTTCTGACGTCGTCTGGATCGCATCTAGGCCGTCTGAGTAGCGACGGCCTACTCTTTTACAACTAGACGCCGTCTCTTGAAAACACGAGTTTTGAGTTCTGACCCGTCACAATAATTCTCCGACGGCGTCGCAAATAGCTCCTGACGTCGTCGCCTTCTACATTCAGCGACTGTGAGTGTCTCGATTTCGACTTTGGCCATTTTCTTCATATATTCGCGCCTTTTCGTCCAAATAAGTGCCATTCCAGCATTTTGCCTTCACGAGACCTAAAAAGTGAAAAGGAACGATATTAAGCAATAACGGATACAAAAGTGATCAAATAAGGACTTAAACGACCCCTCAAAATGGTACCTTTTAAAACCTTATCATTCACTTTTAATGGCTTCTTTCCATTGAGGCCCTTCTGAGGAAGTAAACGCTTCCCGGTATGAAGTAGGTTCGTTTTCAACCATAAAAGAAACAAAATCGGGTCCAAACGATTTCTCGGTTCTTGCCCTTTTGCTTCTTCTAGGTTCAACCTCTTCTTCCTCAGTTTGATCTTGTCTCTCATCTTGGAGATCATTATCATCTCGTTGTCTCTTATCTTGGACAACTTCGTCATCTATTCTAGATGAACTTCCAGTTTCCTTCGTTAAACAAGGAAATATAGTTTCAAAGAATGAAGCATTCCTTGATTCCATTAATGTACCCTTTTGTATATCCCGATTTTTCGAATCATGTACAATGAAACGATAAGCACTGCTATTCTTAGCATATCCGATGAATATACAATCCACAGATTTAGGTCCAATCTTTTGGGCCTTGGGAGTCGGTATAGCTACCTTTGCTAGACACCCCCACACTCGTAAGTACTGATATGATGGTTTTCTTCCCATCCATAATTCATAAGGGGTCTCTTCTTTTTCCTTACGAGGTATCTTATTTAAAAGATAAGTAGCCATCAGAATGGCTTCCCCCCACATGTCCTGGCTTAGACCAGAACTTATCAACATGGCATTAACCATTTCTTTCAAGGTACGGTTCTTCCTTTCGGCAATACCGTTCTGCTGAGGTGAATAGGGAGCAGTGAACTCGTGTCTAATTCCATGTTTCGCACATAGGTCAGCGAATGGAGACACATATTCACCTCCTCTATCACTTCGGACCACCTTGATTTTCTTACTAAGTTGATTCTCAACTTCGTTTTTGTATAGAACAAACTTGTCTATAGCTTCATCTTTACTTTTCAGTAAGTAAACATAGCAATACTTTGTACAATCATCAATAAACGTGATAAAGTACTTATTGCCACCTTTTGTGGGTAGTGATTTCAAATCACATATGTCAGTGTGTATCATATCAAGTGGTTTGGTTTTTCGTTCAACCGATTTGAAAGATGATCTTGTAAGTTTGGCTTCAACACAAGTTTCACATTTATATTTTGAGTCAATATGGAAATTAGGTATGCAATTAAATTTAATCAAACGACGCATCGAATTAAAATTTACATGTCCAAGACGGCCATGCCACATATTAGAAGACTCAATCAAGTAAGCAGAAGAATTCATATTATTGATATCTTTCTTAACAACCATTACATTGAGTTTAAACATACCATTCAGGGCATATCCCCTACCAACATACACTTGATTCTTAGAAAGAACAAACTTATCAGACTCAAAAACAAGACGAAAACCAAACTTGTTCAACAGCCAACCAGACACAAGATTCTTGCGAATATCTGGAACATACAAGACATTAGTCAACTTGAGCTCTTTCTCGGATGTCATCTTCAAGATTACATCTCCTTCGCCCTTGATTTCAGCAGTTGCAGAGTTGCCCATGTTTAGCTTCTCTCCACTATCAACCGCTCTGAAAGAGTGAAACATACTCTTATCAGCACACACATGACGGGTAGCCCCAGTATCCACCCACCATTACCTGTTGTTGGAACCTACCAGGTTAACTTCAGAGATCATGGCAATGACATCAGACACCATAGCAATCATGTCCACATCTTCATTCACCATATTAGCCTGGCGTGGAGTCACCCGCTTCGGCATCTTACAGTTAGCAGCACGGTGACCTGGCTGGTCACAATTGAAACACACCCCTTGGAACTTCTGTTTCACAATTGCAGCTTTAGGAGCAAGGTAATCAGACTTCCCTTTGCCCTTCTTGTCATTCTTTCCTTTTCCTTTGCCTTTAGCTTTGACATTGGACTTTGAAGATGACAAAACATGCTCAACCATATTTGCCTTTGCAGAATCAGGCGTATACGTGTTTTTCTGAGCCAGCTTGTTGTCCTGTTCAATACAAAGACGAACAACCAAGTCTTCAACACTCATCTCCTTTCGCTTATGCTTCAGGTAGTTCTTGAATTCTACCCAGCTTGGAGGTAACTTTTCAATAATAGCAGCAACTTGAAAAGTTTCACTCAAAGTCATTCCCTCAGCATGAATGTCGTGTAGCAAAACCTGCAGATCTTGAACCTGACTCATCACATTCTTTGAATCATCCATCTTGTAATCCAAAAAATGAGCTACCACGAACTTCTTTGTACCAGCATCCTCAGTTTTGTACTTGCGTTCCAATGACTCCCATAATTCTTTGGCAGTCTTGGTCTTGCAGTACACGTTGTACAAAGAATCAACCAAACCATTCAGAACATAGTTGTGACACAAAAAGTCTGAATGTTTCCATGCTTCCAAGGCTTGAACAACCTGTTGATTAGAGGATTGACCTTCTGCAGGAGGTTCCATGTTAGGTGGGTTCTCTTTTAAGAACCGCGCAAGGTTCAAAGTAGTGAGATAAAAGAACATCTTTTGTTGCCACCTCTTGAAATTCTGTCCATTGAATTTATCTTGTTTCTCAGCATGATTAGCAACAGTGTTAGTAACTGGCTCACCAGTCACGTTCACATAAGTAGTCACAGGAGGGGTAGTCGTGTTTGTCATCCTGAAAATCAAACACAAACTGTTTTAAATGGTATCTACTTGTACCAGATCTGATTCAACAAAACTCTAGCTTGGTTTTGATGGATCGATTAAATCAGTTTAATAGAAACTCTATCTTGGTTTTGTTAAAACTGATAATAAAACTGCTTAAAAAAAACGTTATAGATCTGTTTAATCCAAACTGTATGTATAAAACTGTTTAATATAAACTGATATCCAAAGAAACTCAACAAGGTTTCGACAGAAACAGTTATCAAAGTCCGTTAATAATTAATCTGATTTTTAACAAAGTGTAATAAATTCGGTTAAACCGAATCTGTTTTAATACTGTGGGAAACGGTGCACACTTTAATTAAATAATAAATCAGATTACAATTATTAAATAACAGAATGTAAAAACAGAAAATAAACACAGACAGAATGGGGTAGAAGCAGAAGACAGACACTATAGAACGTGTAAACGAAAGCAGTAAAAGGTCGTGAACGAGGCTCGTGTTTAACACGATTTCCTTAAAACAGATTCGCCGTCTGTTTCCCAGGGTACAACGTTCAAACTGTTGCACAGTCGGACCTGACAAACTTGCCTGAAAAATCGCTGGAAACCTGTGTGCTTCTGATCGAAAGATTGCTGGAACTCGTTAGGTCAGGAGCTGCGTTTTCTGAATTTCTCAAAACTGAATGAGGTGACGTTTAATATATAGGCTAAACCTATCTTGTTCACCAAGACAAGATATCTGCCAATATTAACTGATATGCAAAATGTGTTTAAATTATAAACGTAATATGCATATCTTTTATATACACAAAAATATTTTCTGTAAACTCTGCAACAAGTTTCATATCTATTCCTTAAATAGATTCACAGAAAATTCTGGAAAAAAGAAACACGAATCTGCAGCAAAAGATACGCACGCATGCGAGGCTTCGGAGCTGCATTCGTGCGGGCTCGCATGAGTTCAGAAGCTTCGAACTCATTTTGACCCGGAAATCCCATTTTCTGCTCCCCCCCTGCGCGCGCGCACGTAGGAGTGGGAGCATAACCAACCTAAAGGAATTTGATAGCCAAAACTATAATTTCCTTATAAACAAGCATCCACTTCTTGTTTTGGGCGATGTGGGATTCTCCCATTTTTCCAAGTTTTTATGTTTCAAGTGCCTCACTTTGAGACACGATATCTCATTCATTTCAACTCCATTTTGAACACGCTTTAGCTCGTTGCGAAGCTCTCGTCAAGGAGAACGCAAAGCTACCAAGAAATATAAATATATATAACATATACATATATTAAATAGTGTCCAAAATTTGCAAAAACTCATTTTTCAACAGAAGCGGCCATAACTCTCGTACTTGTGAAAAGAACAAATCGACTTCTAAAGGAAAAGCTCCGACTTCTAAAGAATAAAAATTTATTGTTGTTTTTCACGCGTCTGTAATTTGGATAATTATTTTTTTTGGCTTTCAGACTTTCTTTAAGTTTTTTTGGAATATCGCATTTGAATTTTCATGCGTCAAGAATTTTCATATCTGTAACTTGGATTTTAGTATATGAAATACTAGATGCATTCCTTTTATACCCCTCATAGTGTAGAGTTGATATTACCATCAGGTGCAATTGTGTATGCCGATATAGCTGCTTGGACTTGAATTTTATATGTTCTCCACATTCCAAAAACTCTGTCCAAGAGTGGGCTCTTTTGTTAATTTGTCCCCCATTAATGCCTCATTGATGAAGTTATCATTCTAGAGAAGAGTGATACTAAAGTACAAGAAGATAGTGTAGTATGATTTTTATAATGAGGCGAAGCATTTGAACTTGTTGATGAAGAGTTTCATCACTGCATGGTGTTTTTTTCGTTCTAGCTCATTAATAGAATGTGCCCATATTAATCAGGCCTGCACCTCGCACCTAGGTCTCAAAGACCCTTTTGCACCTAATAGGCCATTAACAACTTTACTTGCATTAGGATGATCTAATTCAATACATATGAGGTCCTGTGAAAGGATGTTATATATTGATGCCTTGTTGCTCACATTGTTAGTGATAAAATAAGGTCAATGGAGGAAGAAGGAATATAAGTGTATATATTATAGGGTTAATAACCTTTTAAAGCACTATACTTGTCAAGAATGCTAGTTCTGCGTTGCGAACTAAAAAAATAACTCTTTTAGACATTAATGTTGACATTTTTGTCTTTCTTTAAGTATTATGACCATATTATGACCATTTTACCCTTTCTAAATTTTTTTCGAAATACTTTTTTTTCGAAATTTTTTTTTCAATTTTTTTTGAATTTTTTATTTCGAAATACTTTTCTTTCGAAATTTCTGAAATTTTTTTTCGAATTTCTTTTTTTTTGAAATATTTTTCGAAGGGTAAAATGGTCATAATTTGGTCATAATACTTAAAGAAAGACAAAAATGTCAACATTAGTGTCTAAAAGAGTTATTTTTTTAGTTCGCTACGCAGAACTGACATTCTTGACAAGTATAGTGCTTTAATAGGTTATTAGCCCTATATTATATGCCTTGTTGCTCACATTGTTAGCATCCTCCATCTAGTACCAGAAGTTCAATTTTGCCGTTACTTTATCTCAGTTTAAGACACCAGAAGCCTAAAGGGTGTACTCAACATTCTTTTTATGAGGTTTTATGCATTCATTAAAGTACATTTTAGGTGAATTTTAATTCTACACTTCAGGTGAATTATAATACATTTGATCAGGTTTCTTTTAGGCTTATTTTTGTGATTTCACCCATTGACCCGTTAGACTAAAAACATAGCGAATAGACCCTCTTGAAGTACATGGGGTTGAAAGTGCCACTTCTATATAGGGAACATACCAGATTCTCTTGCTGTTTTGATACATACAATTTCACATTGGAGCTTTGATATTACTTCATGGTAACACTCAGAAGTAGAGGTGGATACCTCTACTTTTGCAAAATAGAAGTGACCAAGCAATGGCTGCAATAAGAACATCATATGGAGAATGAAAAGTTGCAGGAATATGGCTGGCTAAAGTGCACCTGGTGCGGCATCTAGTGTAATCAAGCTAGTTTTAAAATATGTACTTTCATACAGCCATTATAGACATTGAACAAAGTCGAATATTCAGCACAAGATGCATTCAACTAATTGAATTTCAATAAAATGTCACCGAAAATGATAAGAGTACTTGTGCCACAAGACATGAATATAACAAAACCTAATAAATCCAGATACAAAAAAACAAATTTCATTGTTCAACATCGGCATACTCCTAACCCCATAAAGCCAAACGTTCTTCGATCCTATCTAATGCATATTCACTCACCTCTGACTTTTTGTTAGGTTGCAGCCTATCATAATAATCTGCCTCAGCCAAAACCTTCTCTTTCAAAATGTTTTTTTTTTTCAAACAAGCAATCTTGTGACATACTTTTTCCGAAGATCATCTAGTTGTGCATCCTGTCCATCACCCTCGGGTTTTGACCCTGTATTTCATGAAGCTAGCGACGTTCCTTCGTAAGTTTCCATGTGTCTCATGACGAAGACACCACAATCTTTATTATTGTTAACAGTCCTCCAAGCCATTTCTAGTCTGCGGGGCCATACACGACTCATCGTTGTTGCATTTGGATGCTTCTCGATCGACAAATATTCGTAAACATTCAAACAATGTGAAACTATCAAATGATTGTTTTTTTCTTTTTTTTTTTTTTTTTTGAACGGCGATTAGATTAAAAACTCACTAGCAAGACACTAGTGAAAAAAGAAATTACAGAGTGATCGTACAAGCAATTTTAGGATCTGAGATCCAATCCAACCAACTAGGATGTAAAATCTTATTCCTATTCAAAATCCAAGAATGCGAGAAAACCATGATTTCTTCCATGAGACAAATGATTGTTTTTTAGTTGTTAAACGTTATTAGTTTAAACGCAAATTGTTGCAAACGCTAAAAAAATTCCAATATATTTTTTGTTTTTTATCGGCCTAATTTATTTGTGCATAAGGTTTCTATGTTTATTTTCTGAAAACCGGTTCATAGCCAGGTAGACCCGTAAAATCGAATCCAAACTGGAACCAAAAACTATATTTAGTTCGGTTCTCGGTTCCTACTTTTCACAAAATTTGGTTCCTGGATCAATCGGGTCCGGTTCCAGTTCCGACTGTTGGCCAGGCTTTCTGGCAACACTCTTTGATTGATACAGATGATTGTAGATAGTCATTGATGTTCTTGTGTTTGGTAAAGTAATGTAACAGTAAATTGTAAGTAAACTTGGACAGAATTTTTGCAACAAAGTAAATGATATTGATATAGAATTGATGTATGTTTTGTACAGCAAATGACCTATTTATAGGTTCCCAAACGTCACAATCATACAATGACAGTTACAAACTAATCATTGTGTCGTTTGGGGTGTAACTGCTAACTAATATAACTGCCTACATTAACTGTTTCAATGCATTGGGTCGTTTTGGTATAACCTGACCCATGCAGACTTAGGACATAAATCATTAATACATATATTGTCTTAAAAGCATATACTAAATAATAAAACTATACTATCCTTGATCTTAAACATAATTAACAGGTAACATTTCCCTCCTAATTATTTTAAGATCAAAATCTTCATGAGTGAGACTTGCTTCTTGATTCTTCACACAATGATCTCATAATCACTGCTGTCTTCACTGCTTGTGTCATGGGCTGCATCTTTCTCTTCATTGCCATACCTTTCCACACCATAGTAGTTCATCTCTTCTCCTTGTGATCCATCTTCTACTGCTTCATTCTTCCAGTTCTGTGGGTCCCTTTCTTCTGCATACTTACTGCATTCTCCCACATCTCTTGTTCTCTCAACACTGGGCATCCTAGCAGTCTCGTGGTAAACACTTATGAGGTCTATGAACTTCCTGTAACAAGCCTTTATGGCTTCATCATCATCAACTGATAATCCTTGTATGCTTGCAATGCCTTTCCATTTGTCACTTAAAGTGACTGCCACATATCCACCAAAACCTTCTACTATCTTATACAAACTCAGCAAATCTATCTCCTTCTCATGAATAACTGGTGGTATCATGTCTAATGCATCATAATTGAGATGCACCAAATAGAACCACTTTACCAATTCTATAAACTTTCCACTGAATATGCTCCAATTGTTGTAAACAAGACTGTTTTTCTTGAGTAAATTCATAAAGGATAAGAACCTATTAAAAGAATTTACCTTAAGAGCATAGAGGGTCCCATTCCAACTGATGTATTCATTGTCTACATAGTCTTGGGTGTCCTCCTTATTCCAATTCAGTTCTTCAAGTCCCTTAACCAATGAGCATTCATCCTTTGGGTCCAAGGATTCAAAGTAATCATCTAAGTATTTATTATGCTCTCTGATTGGACTCCATTTTTCTTGATTGTTGCCTGCTTCTTGTTCCTTTTCTTTCTCCACAGTGTTCTCATCAAACATGCATTTCAGTGTACACATGTTGTCTTCAATCTTCAACATGTATCCTTGTTCTTCCAAGAGATCATAACTTAGTATGTTTAATGACACCTCAGGGGTGTATTGAACATTTTGAACAATTATGTCTCCATCTTTTGTGTTGACCACTGCATCACCCACACCATAAGAAAAAACAAATTTTTTCTCTTTTTCATCTCTGCAGATCATCTTAAACTTGTATTCAATTCGTTTGAATTGAACTCTGCTTGGGCAAAGGTGATGTTTATAACCACTGCTAACAAACCAAACTTCATTCCATGACTTGTCCCTTGATCCTTCAACCATGTAGTCTAGTTCTATGTGAACCTTTTCTGGAAATTTTGTCTCTTCATCAAGTACTTGGCTGTCTATGGTTGCCTCTTGTTTCACTTCAATGGCTGCAATCTTCTTCCTTTGTTCACATGACCAATATGCATGGCCCCTTTCTCTGCAAATGAAACATCTTGGTTTCTTCTTTTTCTTTGCAGTCTCAACCTTTTGGTTTTGTGCCAACTGAGAAGTGTTATAGGCTTGGTTTTCAAGTACTTTTTTGACAAGCATCTCTTTCCCTTTAGGACTGATGCACTTCTTTCTTGCAGACCATTTGACCAGCCTTGATGGTGTTTCTCTCAACAGGTATCTACCAGTGTAGAACCCTTGATCAATCTTTGGTGTTTGCCTTTCCCATGATCGTATCTTCCCTTGGCTCTGATGCCAATGTTGGCCAGGCTTTCTGGCAACACTCTTTGATTGATACAGATGATTGTAGATAGTCATTGATGTTCTTGTGTTTGGTAAAGTAATGTAACAGTAAATTGTAAGTAAACTTGGACAGAATTTTTGCAACAAAGTAAATGATATTGATATAGAATTGATGTATGTTTTGTACAGCAAATGACCTATTTATAGGTTCCCAAACGTCACAATCATACAATGACAGTTACAAACTAATCATTGTGTCGTTTGGGGTGTAACTGCTAACTAATATAACTGCCTACATTAACTGTTTCAATGCATTGGGTCGTTTTGGTATAACCTGACCCATGCAGACTTAGGACATAAATCATTAATACATATATTGTCTTAAAAGCATATACTAAATAATAAAACTATACTATCCTTGATCTTAAACATAATTAACAGGTAACACCGACTGGTTTCGAACGTGTGCTCCTCCCTAGAATCAAACATCAAACGCCACAACATTTGAATTTGAAAATTCGGACTTTCAACCTAACCGATCTTGCTAAATTTTTTAGTGTATACAAAGAAAAAAAAATGAGAACTCAAATTGATTATTGCGCACACAAACAATTCTAATAATTTGCTCTATTAGAATGGATGCGTGAATGCAACAATACAATGCTAATATCAGTTTACGTGAAACAAGTACATGAGGCTATATAACCAAAGAAAGTTTTTTTTTTTTTTTTTTTTTTTTAAATTTATTCTTTCTTTCTTTAGCAATGTGGGACTGCTAACTCAAAAAACTCAAAATAAAAGCTAATTTGAGTAGGAAAATCACTAAATAAAACAAATACACACAACAAATTATAGTTATGTAACAATTTAAAAAGCATTTTTGATAACATGAATGGTCCTCAAAGATCATTCCAATTCTATATTGTTGGAATTATATAACATGACTAAGCATAAATATAAACAATAAGCATCAAGTACACATGCGGAAGCGTATAGAAACATATAATGAATAATTAATTAACTAAAGAATAAAGTATGCGTACCTTTCTTGATTCTAGCCAAACAAGAATCAAATCCACAAAACTAGCAATTGGATGAACCCTAATTAGGGTTTATAGGATTATGTGAATTACCCCTTACCTTTTTGTAATTCAATCCAAGATACAATCAATAGTGTGATTGTACCACGTTCTTGTACACACGTACTATAACAAATTAAAGTAATGCTAGTTTTAATTAAACAAAATAATTTGAGTTGGAAAAAGATGTGGATCGACTCCCTTAGGTGTTAGTCGACCGGTTTTAGCAAAACACACACAAAACAAATTTTAGGTTTAGCTAATGAGTACAAGAGATGCAAAACACAAGACCCCTAGCCTTGTATATATACTTAACTAAACTTGGAGATGGGTTGGGTTTCCTCCCTTGGCCGATCGGTTTGTATCCCAAGAGGAGATTCCGGAACCTTCCAAATATTAATTTGCATTCTAGTCCTTTCCAATTACATTTAACGACCGTTAGTCCATTACACTTAATTACTTAACGTCCGTTATGTTATTTCGTTTAACTAATAAATAAATATAACATGTATATTTAATTATTAACTTTAATTCTCATACGCAAAGTGTGCAATCCCTTGGTCTCGAGTTCGATCCTAACACACGTCTATTAATTTATTGTCCATTAAACCAACAGCTCCCACTTGGACATATCTTAATAGAGTGATCACATCGGTTAGCGTCTAGCAACACTTCGATGCCTCTAGTACAACTTGAGCAAGGCTCCTGGAAAACCTTTTAATGATTTCTCATTATTATTATCCTTTTGTTTCTAATACCATGTTAAATAAAGATATGGAATTAAGTCATTCTTTATTCAACCATTCTGTTTCTCGTTATTAGTGATTGAGCAAGATTACCAAATCTTCTAAACATATTTAGGGGAGATTTTGGGCATGGTCATGCAAACATCTTGTCAACCCTACGAGGGGCCCAGCAGTATTAAACTTCAAAATAAATTTGAAGAAATAAATTCTATCTTGACTACAAGAATAACCCATGAACTTTGCAACACTTCTGGAAACAACCCTTATGACTACCAGTTACGTATAGCGTTAAGTTGTTCCACAGAAGTGCACTACATTCATGACACTTATCTGGTATCTCAAGTCTGAGGATAACTATTCACAATTTACTTAACAACAATATCCATAAAGTAAATTATGTAGTTGGGATAAGTCCTATACTCAATTCATTGAATATCATCTAAAATTGGTATGCATTCTACCACATCTCTCAGATTTGTCTTAATTTAACGATACTCCCATATCATTAATCGGCAACGGACGATTTAGAATAAATAAATTTATTCACGGATTAAACATGCAAATATAGGATACAATATATTATAAAATCAAACATACCAAATATTTGATTTATTATAACAATTGTTTAACATCCCTTATCCAAATACCAAATAGATCAATGCATGAAAATTCCAGTTGATGAATTATGCCTTAATTAATGACAATCATACTTGTTGACAAGGCATAAATCAACCAACTTGATCTATCGTAATTTTGAGAATACTTATTTCAAGAATTCAATTAGTGAAATCCTTGTAGCACCAATCCACATAATAATTCATAAAGTGTGTAACATCCTCTATCACCAATTTATGACAATTTAAACTTTCAAACATTTTAAAGTTTAAAGTATTCTTATTCTTTTAATGTATAATGCAACTGTGCTTTTAGTAGCACAACTAGTTCACATGGCCATTAACAAGGATGAAATCCTATCATGACTAGTATTGAGTGTCATCTCAATTAAACAAGCATCATTGTATACAAACAACAATATGCTCATTAAAATTCCGTAAACTTTAATATCTTATTGTGTAATGTTTGATGTCTTTCAAACTTTCAAGTTTGAAGCTGATGACAATTTGCACAATAATTGACATATTGTTCATCCATAGAATCTAGGAGCAATTCAGCTGAGGATGTAATTCTATTAGAATATTTATTTGCACAAGTTATCTAATAACTTTTAGTTAGATATCAATGTTGTCAAATCATCTATCATTCAAGAATGATACAACAATTTGAATACACTACATGATGTACATGATGAATCTACAGGTCAAACTTAGACTTCATTCACGTTCTATCTTGTCAAAAGATATTTATCCATTTCCCAAATGATATATCATGTTTTATTAGAATCATTTATTTTACTGCACATGTTTATTAACAATAAACATATATTTCAAGATTATATGTTTTAATTCTTAAATCTTATAAGTGAAGTTTTATTCCAAACTAAGACTTAACATTTAGCTTATAAGGAATGTTACTTCCTATATGTTATACAACATATAAGATTTAAAAACCTTAACATAATACTCCCACTAGCTTTCAGGAATACTTAAAATTTATCTTATTTCAATTATAAATCAAAACTAGGATTTAATAATTAAACATAAGAATAATTTTATAGATGCATGCATTTATCCATTCATGAATTATTGCACTTTGTACACATCCAAAGATTAAACGAATCCAAAAAAACCTTTCAATTACTTACCGTCCTCGCTCAAGTAATTTTTCAAGAAAGAGTTTTGATATTCCATTGTCATATTTCATATTAATGAAAACAAGTATGACCATTATCATATTTATATATTTAATGTGTCTAGAAAAGAATATTCAATCATAATTAATTGCTTAAGTATAATTAATAATCTTGTCATAAAACATGCATTAAATATGTGTACAATATTGTCCATATGATTTCTACATAGAAATTCAAACCACTAGGGTTTTTCATCTCTTTGAAGAAACTCATTTCCATTCTCTAGTCTAACTATTAAGATAAACCAAATTTCCAAAATTGATTATCTTTATGGACAGCATCTTTAATATTCATAGTATGAGTAATTTACCCAATTCAATATTTGGTAATCAATCATAATGATTATCAGGTTTACTATAATCATGTAACTCATATTTCTCAGCATATAAGTCAAATATCTGAGATATCCTTGCAGATCTATGAATGAAAATTCCAACATCTTGAGGTCTATCATTTACATGTCTAACCTCATCATGATATTTACTAGTGTGTTTTAGAAGATTATGTATCTTGTAATTTTATCTTTCAAGACAAAAAAAACTCCCACTTGCCTTTTGTAATATATAGACTATTTATATATACTTAGCAGTTAGAGCAAAACTGCATTGTTCTCTTTTGGGACATTACAAATACACATTGATAATTCTTGACTTAAGTTTGTTAATAACCTATTCATAAGTAGTTTAACAAATTCAGAATCTTCAATTTTAAAACTTAATGTGATTCATCACATTCCATAATGAAATGGTGTTTTATTAATCTTCTAGGTTGGAGTCTTATTGAGTATATTCAATCCATACTCAATTTTCTAACCTTGTTACTTTTTAAGAAAGAAGTTATGGTTATCTTGAATCAAACAAATCAAATAGAGTTTGATTCTTCTAACTGAACATACCATCAACTTGTGGTATTCAGTAGAATTAATATTGTAAGACAATCTAACAATATATAAGATAAACATATTCCTTTTGGCTTACCTATTTACCAACTAAGTCAACTTAATGGTATAATAGACCTTTCAAGCCAATTGCATGCTTTATAACACAAGTACTTTTTAACCAAGTCACTTCATATCCATGTCTCATCAAGAAAACATAAATTGTTATAATCCCATTTAACGTTATAAATTATTGATCAACTCAATGACTTCTTGTATATGTCTTACTTAAAAAACATAACAAGTTAACGTCTTACTTTATTATAAGTCTTAAAAGACTTTATGTTTATGTCTTTACAATGAATCATAAACATATTTAACTAAAGTAATTATGAACACAACTCTTGGTTTCAATAGTAATTTCAAGTTAATTTATTTACTTCACAATAATGTAGGGCTACATTATTTTCCATTTATGTCATTCTAAAATACATAAATAAACAAATTGAAGTAGTATTAGATTACTTCATTTATGTCATTCTAATAATACATAAATATCTAATTTAAAGTCGTCTTATATATATCATTTTGACACATGTTCTAAATACTTGTCTAATTTAGAAACTACAAATATGTCCATGCAAGGTCTGACTTCACATAGAGATTTACTTTGTTGCTGCAATCTCGCCAAGTTCTGACATGACGTAAATTGCAACACCAAGTGTTTCTTGAATTAGATATGTACAAGTTATATTAGAACGTTAGTCTCTTACCTTGCAGTCAAGAGAATCCATTAAATCATATACCTATATGTTGTACCTTGCACACAATATAGATTTCTCCAACTTGTGCATGGAACAACATCATGTAGCTGATAAACGACACAACATATGTTTGTTTATGTGACTAATATGATTGTGTCATTGATATTAGCATAACTAGTAGATGTAGAACCACTTCATTGTCTAATAAGGAAACGTACATGACTATCCTTGAAAACACAAATGTCTACAAGTGGAAAGTAATTATCTTAAGACATTCTAGAGATAATCTGGGTTACTACCAAGACGACAAGGCTTGTAACTCCCACTGAATTATAGATCATTACATTAATTCCTTATTCAGTAATAAGATCACAATACTCCCACTGGATTTGACAACATTGTAAGTGTTTCATTAACCAGTGAAAGAAAATAGTGTTCTATTTACTTCCCTACACCTTTGAGAAAGTCCATACATAACAATTACTTATGTACTTAAAAGAATGTATTCTACTATGTAGATGATGAATTTATCCATCATTGCTATTAACTTAAAAAATTGGGCATGCAATTTCTTTCTTAATAGTTCTACTATTCCAACAATTGTAAGTAGTACTTTTAAATGGTCAAAACAAAATAACTAGATAAAATATGCTAGTTTGTCTTTTACCAATTATACAGTAATTAGTCAAGCTTCTAATTTAATAACTCAGAAATATGCAATTTTCTTAACTATTAAAATTTGCTTACGAGTTATGTATTTAGAATTTAGACAATTCTAATTGTCCTATCATACCTTTCTTCATTCATGAAAAGGAATAGGATTGAATCTCACTCTTTCTTATGAAAAGAGGACTAGGTTTATTCTTTTAGTAAGGTTGACTCTAAAAAAACCCTTACAGGTGTAGATCAATTTACCAATACAGGAATAACCTACGTTTACGGTTTAATGTTGCATTAATACATTTAAAAAATTAGCAAAATTCAATTTTAGTATTTTCGATAATTAAACTTTTCAAGAAAATAAAATACCCAAGGTAATATTCATATAACCATAGAATTTTCTCGAAAACTAGGATCCAAATTATCATAGTTCCATTACATCAGTTGATCTGCTAGTAACGAAAGCACATAATAGGGTAATTTGTCGAACAATAATTATCAAACAATTTCCAATTCCTAGATCATTATGGGATTTATATTTTCCAACGCTATTGCAAATATAAACATGTTTCATCCCATCTTATGCCTTGAGTCCAGGTCTCACTTCCTACTCAACTTAAGTGTCTAACTTAAAGAACTGCAAATATGTCCATGTAAGGTCTGACTTTACATAGAGATTTACCTCTCCATCACAATCTCGCCAAGTACTGTCATGACGTAAATTGCAACTTCAAGTGTTCCTTTTAATTAGATGGGATATAACTTAATTTAAAAGGGTAGTAGTATTGATTTTATGTGGTCAAATCAAAGATGTACAAAGATGTCATGTATTCATCTTATAGCATAAATTTAATAAAAAACTTTTTATTACCAATTCATAAAGATCAAATTATCAAAGTTTTGATTGAAGTATTGGGTTCACCAATCAAGGAATTTAGCGTCAATTATCGCCCATTATACCGTACTTTTGCATAAGTGTAAACACTTAGTGTTTCGGGTAATTACCACCGAAGTGGCGCATGGAATTAAAGCTAATTCGCCCTTAAGATGAATTTGTACATTCATGGCTTACTTAGTAGCTCCAATCGAACTCACAGGGGCAGAGGACCAGGTAAGCGCAAAAGCATAACCTTAGACATCCTTTCAGTGTGACTGTGCGCACTTCTTTATTAACCCCTTTATAGTTTGTTCTAGTGGGTGAGCCGTTCAGACCATTTGTACCAAAATCACAATCAATTAAACTATTGAAAACTTAACTCTTCAAACAAATCAAATTTCACCATTGTTTAGTCCGTGTTATTTTATTATTCAAAATTACCCTTTGCTTAAAACTGTCGCACATAATAAACAAAAAAGTAAACAAATAAAAAATAACCAACTAAAAACAATGCGCACATAACTAACAATTTAATACGTGTAAACAAGTAGCCACATGCAACTTATTCGTTAAAACCCTATTAATAATCAATGTCTAGGTTAATTAATGTATATATTAATTAGGGCTTTCACTCTCTCAATTGAAAGTGAGCCACATACATCGACGAATCGATTGCGTAAACCCATAATTAATTATATACCAAATTACACATATTTGATTCATTAATGTATATAATTGGAGTTTTCCCCAATTCAAGATTTATCATAAATATACATGTGTATAAAACTTAACAATTAATTTTCGCATAACCAATCTTAACAATTAAATATTCAAGCAATCATCCATGACGAACATGCATGTATCATCATCGATATAACATAACAATTATTCAGGTAAGTCACAAGATCGCATATAATAATTCCATGTCACATAACACTTTATTCATGAATTTATCACGTAACAAATATATTAATTCTAGGTTTCGATATTGATAACATAACAATTATAATAAACCCTAAAACAATTTTTAAAACCAATCGACTAAAAAAAATTAGGGTTTCGACCCAAAAAAAAAATTAAGTCGATCCATAAAAAATTTAAAACTCAATTAGGGCAAAAGCCCTAACCCTAAAATTAGGGTTTATATAATCATAACCAAAACACTAGAATAATCATATCAAACAACATACAATATTCATTTTTTACACATTTAGTAATTAATTACTCATTAAAACCAATGACTCGTGATACCACTGTTGAAATTATATAACATGACTAAGCATAAATATAAACAATAAACATCAAGTACACATGCGGAAGCGTATAGGAACATATAATGAATAATTAATTAACTAAAGAATAAAGTATGCATACCTTTCTTGATTCTAGCCGAACAAGAATCAAATCCACAAAACTAGCAATTGGATGAACCCGAATTAGGGTTTATAGGATTATGTGAATTACCCCTTACCTTTTTGTAATTCAATCCAAGATACAATCAATAGTGTGATTGTACCACGTTCTTGTACACACGTACTATAACAAATTAAAGTAATGCTAGTTTTAATTAAACAAAATAATTTGAGTTGGAAAAAGATGTGGATCGACTCCCTTAGGTGTTAGTCGACCGGTTTTAGCAAAACACACACAAAACAAATTTTAGGTTTAGCTAATGAGTACAAGAGATGCAAAACACAAGACCCCTAGCCTTGTATATATACTTAACTAAACTTGGAGAACAAGTTGAGCTGGAGATGGGTTGGGTTTCCTCCCTTGGCCGATCGGTTTGTATCCCAAGAGGAGATTCCGGAACCTTCCAAATATTAATTTGCATTCTAGTCCTTTCCAATTACATTTAACGACCGTTAGTCCATTACACTTAATTACTTAACGTCCGTTATGTTATTTCGTTTAATTAATAAATAAATATAACATTTATATTTAATTATTAACTTTAATTCTCATACGCAAAGTGTGCAATCCCGTGGTCTCGAGTTCGATCCTAACACACGTCTATTAATTTATTGTCCATTAAACCAACATATATGGTATACGATTATTTTATAATCACAGAAAGGGTGCGCAACACCATTGTACGAGCAATAAGTGTTAGCTGCCACTCGATAGGAAACGAAGAAACTCATACGCAACAAACAAAGAAAATACTTTTTGTAAGACCCTACATTGCAACGTCTACTAGGCCACCGATCCCAATGAAATAATAGTCAGGTCATTTACGATTTATGTGAATCACGCGCGTAGATAAGATAAAATCATAAAGTGATAGTTCAAATTGATATTATGCGACTGGTGGTCGATTCGACCAAAGTGTGACTTATTTCATGTCTTGCGTCAAGTAGACATAAACACTTGACAATACACAAACTTTTTTAAACAAAAAACTAGAGATCATTTTTTCATAATGTTGACTCACACTCAAAAAACAATATGTGAAAACCAATGTTTAGACTGATCATTCAACGGAGCTTATGCGTCTGAAAGCTAGCTCCAAAATTGATACATACAATAGTTACGACGTCCTTTTTACATCCGATTATTGAATGATTCAAATAAGAAACCTCCACATTTGCGAAAAAATATGCAAACCTGTCAGCAACTCACTCATTTAAGCAAACCTATGTTTTCTATAAGAAATCACCACATATTTAAGTCACAATGTTATCTGTATAAATTATAGTTGACTTGCACTAAAAATATGCAAACCTGTCATTATTTGATAAAAAGCTAGTCACTTTAGTGGTTTCAAAAAGTGTTAGTCTTCTAAAAATCATACAATGTAGCAATTCGTGACAGTTTTGTAATATATTTAAAAGCTTAGTTCTTGCGTTTGTTGCACGAGCCCATTTGTGATCTTTCGTTCACACGGGTTTTCTGTTGTGAGTCATGTCATGAGGGTTACATAATAAGGTAAGGGGTATGAATAACTTCACTCTTAAAATTCTGAACTCATTGCTCAACTAAGCCAACTTTTGTAAATTGACAACCGAAAGAAAAAATTGAGAACTTAAAATAATTTATTGAATCCAATGACCTGTTATGATATTTTGCTCGACCATAATGAGATAATCGTATGCAACAACTTAATGCCATTACCAATTTATATGAGTCGGGCATATTAGACCATATAAAGATGCAAAATTTCTTATTTTGTCCAATGAGTGTGGATTGCAGATGCCATGTGTGTCGAAGAAAATGTGATGATTGTGTATTTATCTTCACGTTTATTCACGTAATAAGTTTTTACACTCTTATAAGTGTAAACATTCAATAAAAATCTACACTCTTTAAAAGTTCGAAGAAAAAATGGGTGAGCAAATGCCATATATTTTGTAGTGTCCGCATGTTTGTTAGGTGGGATTGCTTATTTAAGTGCTTACCTGCTTATTTCTTGAAGGCAGAAGAAGCAGCTGTTTTGATAAGCAGTTTAGAAACACCACTAAATAAGGCATATAAGTCCATAGGAAACAGATTTTTCTTGTTATTTCTGTAGCATGAGTATAATCTTTTAAAATAATAAATACATACTCTCATCATTATTAGCTGCAACATGAATGTAACAAAAGATAATAAATTAAACCAAAATACAATTATATTTGAAGTAGTTGTAACTCATAACCTCCTCCCCATTTTTGCAAATCTTCTTGCAACACCAAATATAACCGCTTTAGTCAGTAGGCCACGGTCAATGGTGCACGCAAGTGCAATAGCCCCTCCTACAACCAAAAGCTTAGGAACGTTCTTCCCTGAAGGCTTCTCGTCGCTCAAAATTTCTTCAAAAGTTTCAATTTCTTGTGAATTGTTTGATGCGTTGGTCAAGGACCAATATGCACAAGATAGTAACCAATAGGGCCATATACTAGCCCAAAACAAGCCCAATAATGACTAATCTACGAACCAATAATAATAAATCTTAGATTACTCATGTAATCATGTCGTAATCAAACACATCATATTTTCTCTAACGAAAAATGTAGTTGCCGAGTTGATTAAGATAGTCATGCACTTTATTACTAGAACTGTGTGATCGTTAGGTATCTATGGTGTACAGCCTCTTTACATTGTGTCTTTTTGAGTAAAGGGTTTTGATATATGTAATCATATGATTAAAAGTTAGAAAATTGCAAAAGTAGTTGTACATTAAATTTGTTGGGAGTAGTTATATGCAAGACTGAGTGGTTTTATTATTAAAATACAAACATTCATTGCATTTATTAATGTGTTATACATAGCCTTTAGGTTTACGTTTAGCATTTTCCTTGAAAAAAATATAACAAACTGATTTCTTCTCAAGATGCTTTTCTGTTATCACCATTTGATAACATATTCAATAGTTTCATACAATCTCAAAACTAAATATACTCGCTATATATATTACAGTGACAAAAAAATGAGTACTAAAATATTTTTTTGTAATAAATACTTTAAAACCTACTTGTGTTAGTTTTGTAAAATGATAAAAAGAAAAAACAAAAAAGTAAGAACTCAAATCAATTTATCACAAGCATATCCTCTTTATGATACCTTGCTTTACCATAATGGAATATATTTGCGATAACTTGATACTAATCCCAATTCATATAAGTCATACACGTCACAGAGAATAAACAAGCAAAGTTTTTATTTGTTGTTCGATGTGAGACTCAAAGCTTAAAACAAAAAACTAAATGAGTAGCTTAATAGTCTCTAAAACATCATTTCCAACCAACTACAGTTCACCTACATTCCGGTGAAAATCTATTATCTTTTTTCTTTTCATTACCAAACAAACCTTTTATAGATTTGGTTTTAGAAACTTAAAGAAGCATCACAATGACTTAATTATGCAGTCATATTTTACTCATTTTCAAGAACACAATCATCAATCATAGCTAGCCAACTATCATCTCCTCCACCAGGACCACCACCACAATCACCTTTCCAAAACACGCCCAACTTACGAAATCGGGATACCTTCACATCAACTCCACAACTGGCTCCGCCATCTTTGACTTATTTTACGAAGCCAAGAACTCAAATAACCTTTCAATATCACAAGTCCCACTTTTCATTCGGCTTCAATGTGGCCAGGGTGTTCTTCCATGACTGGAAGCTTCTTCAAACTAGGCCCATATCTTGTTACGTCTTCTTTGAAGCAAAATGTGGAACATCTTACACTTAAAAAGAATCCGAGTTCGTGGAATATGAAGTTTGGTCTTTTAATTCTTGATGATCCTATAGAAACTGGTTTTAGCATTGCTTCGACGTATGAAGGGATCCCACGTGATCAAGAAAATGTAGCCAAATATTTATCTATTGTATTTCTTTGAATACTTTTTTTGAAACACAACATGTTTATACCCGTTTCAGAAAGGTTGAATCATTGTGGATTAGCTATACGAGAATACCAAAGTGATGGAGCATCATTATGTATTAGGAATAAGGCAAAATAAAAGATCATTTTTGTATTCACATAAAGGGTGCGCAACTCCATTGTTACATAACTATAGGGAGATTATTCCATATAAAACCCGAATCCATGTAAATGTAACACTCTCAAAAAGATAAAGATTAAATAAACTCGACAAGTACTAAAGGAGCTTCAGCTCATCACATCAACAACATAGCTCAGCAGAATCAGAACATAGCTCAGCAGAATCAGCAGTCAAAGTCTACTAAGCCAACAAAGCTAATGCTTCATCAGAAGGCTCAAGTGCAATATGGAATCATGTAATAAGTCAATGTATATATGTAGTAGTAGTAGTGCTTATGCCTTAGATTTAGTAGTAGTACTGTACAAGTAGCAGTTATGTAGTTTGACTTTTGTTATTTGTTTTCTTGCTCTATAAATGGAGCATTGTAAACTTCATTTCAATCTAATGAGAAATAACAACATTTCCCGCCATATGGCATAAACTCTCTCATTCTCCAAACTTCAATATGGTATCAGAGCAAATGATCATGCTCAACCACCAACCACCATCCAACTTCACCACTTCTAACTAACTCCATCATCTCTAACAAACTCCGACCACCGTAACAACCCAGAACCACCACAACAACCACCACTCATCATCTTTTACTTCATCAAATCCAATCAAAGGGTCACAAGGACTGTCAACATGGTAACTGGACAAGAGAACACATAAACTTATCACTAGCAGACATGTGCTCTTTGATGAAACTGAATTTCCCTTTGCTCACTCACCATCCAATATCACATACTCACCACCACCCATTTCATCTGATCAAACCAATCTCCTTGTCTTTCCTTCACCAATCATCAATGATACTGATCCATCTCCACTTACATCCACAACAAGCTCACCAGTTCACACCCACACCAATAATTCACCAATCACTGACCCACCTCCATCAAACTCTACACACATAGATACACCATCTACCACATTACCTAATCCACTACCGACACCTAATACTACCACATCTTCCACTTCCACTGAAACTCATCCTATCACCACTCCTCAAGAACCACCACTACCACACAGAGTATCCACCAGAACCAAACAACCATCCATCAAACTAACAAACTATCAATGCACTCTTCCAAAGTCACTTATTCATAACATCACCAAACATCACTACACTCACTACATTAATTATATCAATATTCATACACCATCCACTAGACATCTAATTCACAACATAAACACCACCACTAAACCACACAATTATTCACAAGCATCTAAAGATCCAAAGTGGGTAGAAGCAATGAAAAAGGACTTAGAGGCTTTAGAAACAAACTCAACATGGGAAGTCACCACTCTACTACCAGGAAAGATACCAATTGGGAGTAAGTGGGTATACAGAATCAAATTCAAATCAGATGGTAC
This sequence comes from Chrysanthemum seticuspe, assembly GCA_019973895.1. Classification (NCBI taxonomy): domain Eukaryota; kingdom Viridiplantae; phylum Streptophyta; class Magnoliopsida; order Asterales; family Asteraceae; genus Chrysanthemum; species Chrysanthemum seticuspe. The sequence continues at coordinate 50,471,587 of BPTQ01000009.1, read as the reverse complement.
CATAGACAAGCACAAGGCCAGTCTTGTTTCAAAAGGCTATACCCAAAAGGAAGGCATAGATTACAAAGAGACTTTTGCTCCAGTTGCCAAAATGGTTTCAGTCAGAGCTCTTCTTGCAGTAGCTGTACACAAGAACTGGTTTATTGAGCAACTAGACATCAACAATGCCTTTCTCCATGGAGATCTACATGAGGAAGTATACATGTCTCTTCCCCAAGGATACATCACTCCTACCTCACCAAACATGGTCTGCAAACTCAAGAAATCCTTATATGGTCTCAAGCAGGCAAACAGACAATGGTTCCCCAAGCTAACTACTTTTCTTCTATCCTTGGGCTTTCATCAAAGTTATGCAGATACTTCCCTCTTCACCCTCACCAAATGTACCTCTTTCACTGCTTTACTTATCTATGTAGATGACATCATTCTCACTGGAAGTGATCATTCTTTGATCCAATCCATCAAACAACATCTCCACAACCAGTTCAGCCTAAAAGATTTAGGTTCACTTCACTATTATCTGGGCATAGAGATTCTTCATAATTCAACAGGCCTTGTTATGTCCCATAGAAAATATGCCTTGGACCTTCTACAATGTGCAGATGTTCTTCATCATAAACCTTCTACTATTCCATTGGACCCACTCAAGAATCTTAATCTCACAAATGGAGAACCTCTTCCTGATCCATCTCTTTACAGGAAGCTAGTTGGCAAGCTTATCTATCTCACCATTACTAGACCTGATCTATCATTTGCAGCCCAAGCCCTCAGTCAATTCTCTCATGCTCCAAGGACTGCTCATATGGATGCTTTATACAAAGTTTTAAGTTTACATTTCCCAAGAACCAACAATCTTCAACTATCAGCTTATTGTGATAGTGACTGGGCATCTTGTCCCATCACTAGAAGATCAGTCACAAGCTATGCTACATTTCTTGGTCCTTGTTTGATATCCTGGTCATCCAAGAAACAATTGGTGGTTTCCAGGTCATCTACAGAAGCTGAATACAGGGCACTTATAGATTGTACATGTGAACTTACCTGGCTTCAATGTCTCTTCAGTGATCTGCAAGTTCATACTCCTACTCCTATCCCTATCTTTTGTAACAATGAATCCACCATAGCATTGGCTTCCAATCATTTACATCATGCCAGAACCAAACACATTGAGATTGACTGCCACTTTGTTAGAGATAAGATAAAGAATAATCAAGTTCTTCCTATGTTCATCCCTTCTAAACTCCAAGCTGCAGATGTGCTCACCAAAGGTTTACCTAAGGCTCTCCACTATACATGTTTATCCAAGTTTTGCATATGTGATCCATACACATTTCCAACTTGTGGGGGGGGGGGGGGAGGGTAAAGGAGCTTCAGCTCATCACATCAACAACATAGCTCAGCAGAATCAGCAGTCAAAGTCTACTAAGCCAACAAAGCTAAAGCTTCATCAGAAAGCTCAAGTGCAATGTGGAATCATGTAATAAGTCAATGTCTATATGTAGTAGTAGTAGTGCTTATGCCTTAGATTTAGTAGTAGTACTGTACAAGTAGCAGTTGTGTAGTTTGACTTTTGTTATTTGACTTCTTGCTCTTTAAATGGAGCATTGTAAACTTCATTTCAATCTAATGAGAAATAACAACATTTCCCGCCATATGGCATAAACTCTCTCATTCTCCAAACTTCAATAAGTACAAAAAGATGCCAATTAATAAGAAGTTGTGAGAAAACAAGAAGATCCTATATGCCTTTCTACTCAGCCCCGTATAAGAAAATCTTTCGCTTCATTTTCTTGATCAAGAAACAAAAGACCAAACAAACCTATTCCAAGAACTCAGATTTTTTCTTAGTGTAAGATGTTCCACGCATTATCTTTCAACGAAGACGTAACAAGATACTGGTCGAGTTCGAAGAAGTTTCTTGTCATGAAAGAGCATCCTGGGTCACCTTAATTAACAAGTAGTAATTAAACTTATAATGACATAAGTATCGTCAGGTTTCATGTGGATTTTTTGTTTAATATATACCATCTTTTTTATGATTGATATTTGTAACTGACTATTTACATCTAAGTTGATTTTATGTAAATACTTATTGCACAATGTTATTCTTAAGAATGCAAAAACTTAGTTATACAGTTATAAACCATGTGTGACATCTTTTAGCAGAGCCATTTATTAATGCAAGATTTACCTTCTCTTATCTTTATATATTAACTTTAACAAACACTTTATCATTTGACATGTCAAAAGACTTTTAAATGAACTTAACTCATATTTATGTATGTTTAATATCGTTCTTGGATGGATTGAATTTGACCATTTCATCTCGACAAAAATATTTATTACTACTAGAAATGATGGACTAAGTCCCATGCAACTCCGTAGGTTCCATCGGCCACATATAGGTTGGGCTTACCCAACTAGCTATATTTTTTGGAGGCACGCGAGAGAAAATTATGTTTAATGTTGCCTTGATATGTTTAGGTTGGGCTTACCCAACTAGCTATATTTTTCGAAGGCTCGATATTTTTAATGTTGCCTTGATGGCGTCGCATATTTGGAAGCTCCTTAATCATAAAGAGTCTCTTTGAGTTAAGTGGATACTATTGAATATTATGATTGATTGCCTTTCATTGATAACAAATACAGAATATATAAGTTACAAGGATAGTTCTAGAGAATGGGCTTAGGCCATGATACATAAATAATACAAATGGGCTTCTACAATAATAACGACTAATACTCCTCCGCAGTTGGAGCGGGAGGAGGCCGAACGCTCAAACTGGATCGAAAATCTTCAAACAAAGTAGAAGGTAAACCTTTGGTGTAGATATCGGCGTACTGATAGAGGGAGGGTACATGGAGCACACGTACCTGTCCAGCTGTAACCATGTCACGAACAAAATGGATGTCGATCTCAATATGCTTGGTCCGCTAATGTTGTACCGGGTTGGCAGACATGTAAATGGCGCTGACATTATCACAATACACTAGAGTTGCAGAGGATAAGGGAGAGTGTAACTCACGTAGAAGATTACGTATCCAAGCAGTCTTGGCCACAACGTTCGCAACACCCCGGTATTCAGCCTCTGCACTGGAACGGGAGAGGGTGTGTTGGCGATTCAACGACCAAGATAGTAAGTTATCACCCAGAAAAACACAATAACCTGACGTGGATCGCCATGTAGAGGGGCACCCTGCCCAATCTGCATCTGTATAACTGACAAGGGAGGTGGTAGCAGAAGAGTATAAGTGAAGACCAAAATCGAAAGTTCCCTGAACGTATCTTAGAATGCGTTTGAGAGCGGCTAAATGGGGCTCACGAGGATCATGCATGTATAGACAAATCTGCTGAATTGCATAAGATATATCTGGTCGTGTGAACGTGAGATACTGTAAACCACCCGCAAGGCTGCGATATAAAGTGGGATCCTGAACAGGAACCCCTGCGGGACCCTGTTTGGAGTCCGTGTCAACTGGAGTGTGAGAGGGGTTACAGTTAGTCATGTGAGCACGCTCAAGAAGCTGAAGAGCGTACTTCCGCTGAGATAAGCACAAGCCTATAGGATGTCGAGTCGCAGAGATACCAAGGAAATAGTTAAGTGCCCCGAGTCATGTCAAACTCATTATGTAGGGAGATGATAATCTGCTGAAGTAATGATGTAGAAGATGTTGTGAGAATAATATCATCCACATTTATAAGTAAGTAGGCAACCTCAGATCCCTGTCGAATTATGAATAAAGAGGAGTCACACCGGCTATGATAGAAGCCGACCCGGGTGGCATAAACTGCAAAATGCTGAAACCAAGCACGAGGTTCCTGCTTTAGGCCATATAAAGACTTCTGCAAAAGACAAACATGAATAGGAAAACGAGAATCCACAAATCCCGGAGACTGGTGCATGTATACAGTCTCAGATAAATCACTGTTAAGAAATGCATTCTTAACGTCCAACTGATGAATAGGCCACTTGCGAGACACCGCAAGACTGAGAACAGTGCGGATGGTCGCTGGTTTGACAACCGAGCTGAATGTCTCGTCACAATCAATACCAATCTCTTGACTACTCCCATTAGCAACCAAACGAGCCTTATAATGGCTCAAAGTTCCGTCAGCATGAAGCTTATGTTTAAATAACCATATAGAGCGAACCATATTAACACCAAAAGGCCTCGGTACAAGAATCCAAGTACCATTTTTGACTAACGCATTAAATTCATCGTACATAGCATTACACCATTGAGGGTCTTTGAGAGCAAGGAACGGAGATCTAGGAATACGGGAAATGGAAGAGGTATGTAGGGATAAACGATCGACGGGTTTGACAATACCCGATTGAGACCGAGTGACCATGTGGTGAGAACGATTAGGTTCGGTATTGGTCGGATGTTGTCAGGAGATATATGGGTTGGCGAGGGATGATCGGATGTAGGGGTTAGTTGGACTGGGGGGTGTTAGGGTGTGATGGTTCGTGAGAGGGTAGGGATGTGGGTGTATCGGGAGTGTGTAACATGTGATTGAAAAGTGAAGGAGAGACGGGATCTAAAAAGGTATATGAGGGTGGAGATGTAGGTGTCATGGATCGGTAAGGGAATTGTGTTTCATCGAAGGTGACGTGTCTAGATATAATGATTTTATTGGTTTCAAGGTCTAAGCAACGGAAACCGCGGTGATAGGCGGGAAATCCGAGGAATATGCATGGTGTAGCGCGTGGGGAAAGTTTGTGAGGTGAGTGAAGGTGACGGTAGCATAGGCATCCAAAAATGCGTAAACGGGAGTAGTCGGGTTCTTTGTGGAAAAGTTTTGTAAATGGTATTTCGTTGTTTATAGCGGTTGAGGGGAGAAGGTTAAGTAGGTAAGCGGCCATGTGAAGGGCCTCGACCCAAAAGGAAGGAGGTAAGTGGGCTTGAAAGAGAAGAGTACGAATGACGTTGTTAATGGTTCGTATCATACGTTCGGCTTTGCCATTTTATTGGGAGGTTTTAGGGCAAGAAAATAGAAGTTGTATATCGTGGTTGGCAAAACGTGTGTGGAGACGGTTGTTGTCGAACTCACCACCGTGATCACATTGGAAGCTCTTAATTTTGCATTTAAATTGATTTTGAACATACTTACGAAAATGCAAAAATTTATCGAACATGTCAGATTTAGAACGTAAAGGATATATCCACAGATAATGAGAGAAATGATCAAGAAATAACACATAATATTTAAAACCACTAGAGCTCACAATAGGAGAAGTCCATAGATCAGAATGAATAATATCAAAACATTGTTCAACTTTAGAGTCCGAACTGTGGAAAGGAAGCTTCACATGTTTGCCAAGTTGACAAGCGTGACAAACATGTGGAGTCTTTTCTTTATTACAAGAAATAAAATGACGAGAAGTAAGAGACCGAAGCACTTCGTCACCGGGATGACCGAGACGTTGATGCCACGTGGAGGAACTGGTGGAGAGAAGAGCGGTAGGAGTAATCGATGGCTTGGTAACTGGGTAGAGATCGCCTGAGCTGTCACATCGAAGGAGGATATGGCGAGTCAAGAAATCCTTTACAGAAAAACCAAAAGCGTCAAATTCAATGGTACAATTATTATCTCGAGTAAATTGACGAACATAAATTAGATTTTTAATTATGTTTGGGGTGACAAGAACATTATGAAGGTGGAGAGGACGGTGAGTGGAAGGAATAATGTTATGTCCAGTATTGGTGACGGGAATAGAATTACCGTCGGGAATAGAATTACCGTCACCAACATGTACGGATGGAAATAAACGTTTGTTAAAAATGGTACTTAAATTACTTGCATTAGAATTTAAATGGGATGAAGCACATTTATCCATATTCCAATTGGGGTCTTCCAAAGTCATCGTGCTAAATGCGCTCAGGAGGGAAGTAGCTTGGGACGAATACGCAGTCGGGGGAGGACGGGGAGGACCAAGGATACTAGTACTCGGCTGTGATTGTGGGTTTTGTTGTTGGGCCAGGTAAACTATGTGGGCTGCTAGATAATTAGTATACTGTTGGTGATATAAGGGGGTTGTGAAGGCCATTTGGGTGGGCTGTTGAGGGACTGGTCGTGGGTTGTTATGGGCTAAGTACTGGAATGTTGTCCGCTTTGCCCGGAGGCTCACGGCTTTGTCCGCTTTGCCTGCAGGCTCACGGCTTTGTTTTTGTGGCCTCATTTAAAGACTTCCCGGCAGGTCACCCAAGCCAGTACTACTCTCACATGAGCGCGCTTAACTGCCAGTTCCTAAGAACTCCACCCGCAGTATAACACAAAACGCGTTGTGTCATTGTAAGGCGAATGTTATCTTATGAGCCTAGCATCTCTCCAGGCCACGACAGATGTAGGATTTGCCTAGGGTGTTACATTCACCCCCCTTAGGGACTCATCGTCCTCGATGAGGTTTGCCCCACCATCCCGAACGGCTCAGGAGTGGCTCTGATACCATATTGAATATTGTGATTGATTGCCTTTCATTGATAACAAATACAGAATATATAAGTTACAAGGATAGTTCTAGAGAATGGGCTTAGGCCATGATACATAAATAATACAAATGGGCTTCTACAATAATAACGACTAATAGATACACTCATACAAGCTTAAACATAGAACTTTTTGGGATGTTTGTATCCCGTCTAACGTAAGCTGGGGTTGGCGAAAGATCTTGCAGATTCGAAGACTCGTTCGTCCTTATATATGGTACAAGCTAGGGAACGGGAAACAAGTTTCAGTTTGATTTGATAAGTGGGATATAAATTGCCCATTAATATCCCAATTATCGTATAGAGCTATTACTAACGTGTGATTTAATTTATATGACAAAGTAGCGGATGTGGTGTCTAATGGGGCTTGGTCGTGGCCTGTTTCTTAGTTTAACACATTTCCCGATCTAATGAACGTTCCTACCCCTATCCTGAATGACGAACATGTTTGAGGGATGGTACCTTCAGGTCGTTTTCTGTCCGAGACGTATGGGACTCAATCCGAGAACAAGGAAATGCAGTTGAGTGGTTCCGGTTGGTGTGGTCTCATTATATCATTCCACGACATGCCACTCATTTATGGCTCGTTATAAGAAAGCGTCTCAAAACACATGATAGAATGAGGCAATGGGATGTTGACAATGATGTCGAATTAAACCTGCTTCGTTGTTTGTTATGCAAGACCCAACCCGACTCACATGATCATTTGTTCTTTGAATGTTCGTATTCTTCACAGGTTTGGTTTTGTGTTTTGCAAGTGGCTAAATTCAGTTTGCTTATGAGAAATGGAGTGATATTATGGCCTGGTTATTACCCATTTCTAATCAGAATAATGTTGACACTGTTGTGGCTCGTCTTATCTTGGCTGCGATTTCGTATTTTGTATGGCAAGAGAGGAACTATCGTGTGCATGGAAAAGGCGAGAGGAATCTCGAGTTTCTGTCCAATGTTATTGTTGATATGGTTAGATTAAAGCTTGCCTCTATTCAATTCAAGAAGAAGCCTCGGTAGACAAGATGCGAAAGACATGGCGGATTTCAAGCATTCTAATGGATGCAGGCTGACTATTTGCATTTGGTGAGCTAGAGGGCTAGTGTAGTTTACTGTGTTCGTGTTTTTTTGTTCTTTGTTCTCTAGCTTGGTCTCATTGGGTGTTGTGTTTTTAAGCATGTCCAAAACACATAGTTTTTATATCGAAGGGTAGATCATGACCACTCTTCCATGTACGTAAACTCCTAACATTTTTTAATTTATTCACAAGGTATAATCCCTTTACCCAAAAAAAAAAAAAAAAAAAAAGCTAGTTATATTTTTTAAGAATGAAAAAAAAATGTTAACTCGTATGAACTTTTGTAATTAAACATTTTACCTTATTTCCCAATTCACCCTTAATTTTAAAATAAACCGAAATAAAATTTGAGAGTTCAAATGAATATACAACATCTGAAATTTTATGTCATACTTTGCTTTATCGGAATCAAACATCAAATGCGACAACATTTGAATTTAAAAACTCATATACTTGATCTAACCAACTTTCAAATTTTGAAAATTTAACAAAAAAAAATTGAGAACTCATACGTCATAGTCGCTTCTTTTGAAAATTTCCAATGAAAAGTTGCTCAATCAAAATGGCGAATGCGACACAACAACATAATGTGAATCTCAATTTAAGTAAATTATTTACATCATAATATATAAGCAAGCCAAGTTTCTTTTCATTACCTACGTGGGATTGAAAACTTAAAACAGAACTTGAGTAAAGAAGTTGGTTAATAAAGCAAATACACCCATCATATTTTAGTCATTTAACAATTTAAAAAGTATTTTTATAACATGAACAAGATCATTCCCGATTCTAACCATAAACAACGCTATCAAATTCCTGCACAATGTTATCTCCATAAACTAAAGTTGACTTGCATTAGTGGTCAGTGATCTCAATTAACAGATTGATCAAGATGACCAGCACTAAAGATAATTTACCAAATTTTGAACATACCTTGCAAGTTGACTACCCCGTATCATCTTTTTAACCCATAATTCAATCCCAACAGCACCAAAATCGCTATTTTTAATCACATACTTAACAACAATCCTAACAATTTTCAATAAGCCCACGTTTACGCGGTTGGACCCTTTAACGCGATGCGAGACTACGATCTTAATAAACTATGGAGTCATTCGTTTTCAAGATTCTTTTGATGTCATTATCGGATAAAAATCTAGTCACTTTCGTGATTTCACAAGGTGTTAGTCTTCTAAAATCATACAATGTAGCTATTTGTGACAGTTTAGTACTTTAAAAAACTTAGTTCTTGCATTTATTGCACAAGCAGGGACAAAGCTTTTCAAAGGCAGGGCGGGGTTGTGGCCCACCCAAAAATTGATTTTCAAGCTTAATTTGCAGTGTATTTTTTATATATAAAATTTTAATATAGAATTTGGCCCCCCTAATAATAAATAAATCTATTTTGGCCTTTCCGATAAAGTAGTTCAAGCTCCGTCTCTGTGCATGAGCCCATTTGTGATCTTTGTTTAGCGAGCACTTTTTGCGTGGGTTTTCAATTGTCAGCCTTGTCACCCGGGCTACATAATAAGGTAAGGGGTATGAATAAATTCACTCTTAAAATTGTGAACCCATTGTCACGTAAACCAACTTTTGTAAAGTGACAAATGAAAAAAAAAATACTGAGAACTCAAATTAATTTATTGCAAACGATGTCTCAGTATGATATTTGCTCTACCATAATGAGATATCATATACAACATCTTAATACTATTACCAATTTATATGAATTGTGCACATGTTTTATTTTTTAGCTAGAATTTCTCATAATTATATTAAATAATTATCACATATTCTTTCGATTTACATAGAGGTGTAAGGCAAACGAGCAATAAGCTGCGCCGCTAGCCTTTTTTGAATTGTAAAGTCAATTCTTTTAAAAACTACGTTTTAACTTGTTGGACTCTATTGAGGAGCTCTACAGCCTCAGGTGCAAGGAAACCAAATGTATCAAATGCGAAAGGAATAAAAACATGTTGATTTTCAATGCACGCTTTCTCATGTTTAGCCACTTTGTACGAGGCAGCTTTTAAAGCAGCTTGTTCTACTGTAAAACCCCGGCTACTCAAACCTACGAGAAGAGAAACCCATGTTAGATCCACACATACATGTTTCCCTCCAACCTATCCAAACACCAAACGTCTGCCGATCTGAGTGTGAATCTTTCATCTAACAGGTCAGTTTTATGTGGGACTGATAGCACAAAACAAAAGCTAATGGCATCTCTTAATAAAGACATTAGTTTGTCATTAGGGGTGGAAATGAGCAGAGCCGCTCGTGAAAAGCTCGGGATCGGATCAATAAAAAGCTCGAACGAGCCGAGCCTAAACGAGCTCGAGCCCAAGTTCGAGCCTAAGTTGCGGCTCGTTTATTAATCGAGCTCGAGCTTTACATACAAAGCTCGTTTGGGCTCGCGAGCCTAAACGAAATTCTATTATTTTAAGTATTAAACATATATACGAGCCGAGCTCAAGCTTATTAACGAGCTCAATAAAGATATATTACGAGCCGAGCTCGAGCTCGAGCCAAGATTTAACTTTTCATGGCCAAATTGTATAAACGAGCCGAGCTCGAGCCGAGCCCGAGCCTATATAACATACTACGAGCCGAGCTCGAGCTCGAGCCTTTTAAAACTTAAACGAGCCCGAGCTCGGGCTCGGCTCGTTTCCACCCCTATTTGTCATCTAATCATATTATATAAAAAAAATTTGTAACATGAATATTCTATAATTGATCATTTCCGATTTTCATAACATGAAAAAAAAAAAAAAAAACAAAACAAAAACTGACAAGACTCATAAATAAATAAATAACTAAAATAAAGTTTTTTTATGTAAGGCTTAAATTGTTTACCACTCGACTTCATTATATTACCTCTTGGCCGAACAACATCCCATACTGCATGATTAGAAAACAGGTGTGGATTTCCATTCAAATCTTTCCAAACCAGAACATCATCTCGATCAGGCGTAAGGTTTGGAACTGTACACAAACTCAGATTTGGAGCCATATCATGCCAAGATTGTCAGCATGCATAAACAATGTCTGACACACATTTAGTTAACAAGAAACCATCACGAGCAATAATTCGGGCAGAAACATATTGGTACAATGGGCAATAATCAGCCCATGTATCTCTTGAGAAACAGAGAATATGAGAAAAAGTGAATTGTATTAATGAAATTGTTAATCACAAAAGTGAGATACAACATGTATTTATACACTACATTATGTAAGTAGAACTAACTAACTAAACTAAGCTTCTATATGCTACTTTAACTAAGCTGTATTACATATAGATCACATCAGTTGACATTTGTACAAGCTTTTCTGCATTGTTTGTTGGTTTTATGGATATAAATTAGTAGACGTGAGTTAGGATCGAACTCGAGACTTTGGGATTGCACACTTTACGTATGAGAATTTAAAGTTAATAATTAAATATAAATGTTATATTTATTTATTTATTAAACGAAATAACTAACGGACGTTAAGTAATTAATGTAATGGACTAACGGTCGTTAAAGGTATTTGGAAAAGGATCAAATTGCAAAAGTTGGGAAGGTTCCGGAATCCCTTTGGGACTCCTAGAACCGATCGGCCATCAAGAAAAGGAAACAATCCACAACTTGTTCACCAAGTTAGCTTGGGTATATATACAAGGCTAGGGGTCTTGTTTTTCCATCTCTTGTGCTCATAAGCTAAACCCTAAAATTGTTTTGTGTGTGTTTTTGTCTCCAAAACCGGTCGACACCTTCATTAGGGTCGATCCAAAGCTTTTCCACAAAACCAAGTTTTTCGTTTGATAAAAACTAGCGGTACTTTAATTCGGTTTAGTACGTGTGTACAAGAACTTAGTAATAACATACTTTTGTTATTATTTTGGATTGAATTACAAAACGGTAAGGGGTAATTCACATAATCCTAACTAAATCAAATTACGGTTCATCCATTGCTAGTTTGTGGATTTGATTCTTGTTCGGCTAGAATCAACAAAGGTACGCATATTCTTTATGTTAATTAATTATTCGTTAATACATCCTATACGCTTCCGCAATATTACTTTGATGTTTTGGTGATTATTTATTTGAATGTCTTGATATTTAATTCCAACAGTGGTATCAGAGCCATTGGTTTTTAATGAGTAATTAATTACATAAACGCGTAATAAAACAAATACTTGTATGTTGTTTGCTATGTTAATCTAGGGTTTATGCTTATTTATGTTATTGGTCGAATTTTTTTTTTAAAATTGGGCGTACCATATTTTTTATAAAATCGACATATACATAAAATTTTTTAGGGTTTTAAAAATTGTTTGCTAACCTTATTAAAACCTAGAATTAATATTGATTACGTGATTAATTCATGAATAATTTGTTATGTGTCATGGAATTTTATATGCGATCTTGTGACTTACTTGTATAAATTGTTATGATGTCCATGACTATACATGCATGTTAGTTATGGATAAGTTGCTTTGATATATTGTTTAATTGTTGAGACATATTTATTTATGATAAATCTTGAATTGGGGAAGACTCCAATTAATATATTAATGAATCAATTATGTGCAATTTGGTATAAATTAATTAAGGGTTTACGCAATCGATTCATCGATGTATGTGGCTCACTTTCTATTGCTGAAGTGAAAACCCTAAATTAATCTATACATTAATTTAACCTAGATATTGATTATTAATAGGATTTTATCGAATAAGTTGCATGTGGCTACTTGTTTACACGTATAAATTGTTTATTATGTGCGCATTGTTTTTTAGTAGTTTATTTTTTATTTTATTACTTGTTTGTTTATTATGTTAGACAGTTTTAAGCAAAGGGTAATTTTGAATAGAAAAATAATACGGACTAAACAATGGCGAAATTTAATTGTTTTGGAAGAGTTAAGTTGTCAAAATAGTTTAATTGATTGGTGACTTTGGTACAATGACTGAACGGCTCACCCATGAGAATGAACTAATAAAAGGGGTTTAAAGAAGTGCGCATAGTCACACTGAATGGATGTCTTAGGTTGTGCTTTAGCGCGTACCTGGTCCTCTGCCCCCTGTAAATTCGAGTGGAGCTACTTAGTAAGTCATATAATGTGCAAGCTCATCTTAAGGGCGAATTAGTGTTAATTCCATGCGCCACTTTGGTGGTAATTATCCGAAACACTAAGTGTTTACACTTATGCAAAAGTACGGTATAATGGACGATAATTGACACTAAATTCCTTGATTGGTGAACCCAATACCTCAATCAAAACTTTGATAATTTGATCTTTATGAATTGGTAATAAAAAGTTTTTTATTAAATTTATGCTACAAGATGAATGCATGACATCTTTGTACATATTTGATTTGACCACATAAAATCAAAACTAGTACCCTTTTAAAATTAAGAATATGCCATCTAATTAAAAGGAACACTTGAAGTTGCAATTTACGTCATGACAGTACTTGGCGAGATTGTGATGGAGAGGTAAATCTCTATGTAAAGTCAGACCTTACATGGACATATTTGCAGTTCTTTAAGTTAGACACTTAAGTTGAGTAGGAAGTGAGACCTGGACTCAATGGCATAAGATGGGATGAAACATGTTTATATTTGCAATAGCGTTGGAAAATATAAATCCCATAATGATCTAGGAGTTGGAAATTGTTTGCCAATTAATGTTCGACAGATTACCTTATTATATGCGTTTGTTGCTAGCAGATCAACTGATGTGATGAACCTATGATAATTTGGATCCTAGTTTTCGAGAAAATTATATGGTTATATGTTTATATTACCGTTGGGTGTATTTATTTTCTTGAAAAGTGTATTATCGAAAATACTAATACTTGAACTTTTTTCTGTAGAAATGGCTCAAAACACCGATAACACTAACACTGCTCTAAATTCTGCGTTCAAAAGTTTTTTTGATCGAGAAAAGTTGACTGGCTCTAAGAATTTCAATGATTGGCACCGCTCTTTGAGAATTGTCTGTAGAGTTGCTGATCGTATGAAATATCTTTATGAACCTTGCCCTGCTGAACCAACTGGCCCTGAAGCTACTCAAGCTCAAAAGGACGAGTGGAAACTGGAGTATAAGCGTCATAATGATGTGGCTTGTCTTATGTTGGGAACAATGGAATCTGCTCTTCAAAAGCAGTTCGAACATTATTTCCCATATAATATGCTCAATGAACTTCGAACTATGTTTGAGAAACCAGCTGCCGTCGAGATTTATGACTTGACCGACGCGTTACACAGCTGTAGGCAGGGAGAGGGTAAACCCGTAAGTGCTCATGTGCTGGAAATGAAAGGTTACATGGACCAGCTAAAAGCACTTGGCAAAACTTATGAAGATGACATGGCTGTGAATCTGATTAATCGATCCCTTAACAAGGATTTTAATGGTTTTGTCAGAAATTTCAATATGCACTGCGTGGGGAAGACAGTTACTGACCTACACGCATTGCTCATTGATTATGAGAAAGGGTTGCCTCAAAAGGTTCCTACCGCCCAGGTACTTGCTATTCAGGGTGGAAGAATTAATAAGCCAAAACCGCAGCGTGCGAACAACAAGAAGGGGAAGGGTAAGGGCAAGGTTGACAAAGGCAAACAGGTGATGGCCTATCAACCTCAACCCAAGAAGAACCCTACTCCTAGGAAGGATAATCCTAAAAAGGATCAAGCATGCCATCACTGTAAGAGTGTTGGGCATTGGAAGAGAAACTGTGCTCTCTATCTTGATGAATTGCGGGCAAATAAGATGAAGTATGAAGGGTCTGCGGGCGCCGGTACTTCTGGTAATTTATTTGTCATTGAATTATTTACTCTAAATCATAATAATTCCTGGGTATATGATACGGGCTGTGGTATTCACATTTGTAATACACTGCAGGGGTTTAGAGTGAAGAGGAAGCTTGCCTATGGGGAGCAATATCTGCACGTGGGAAATGGCGCACATGCAGCTGTTGAAGCCATAGGAACGTTTAGTTTAGTATTGCCTTTGGGCTTAGTACTGTTATTAAACAATTGTCATTACGCACCTTCTATAATTAGAGGTGTTGTTTCCTTTTCAAGTTTGTTGGATGATGGTTTTACTCATACTATTTCAAGTAATGGAATTGATGTTTCTTTAAATGGTGTATTTTATTTTAAAGCAATTACTGTGAATGGTGTGTTTGAAATTGATATGATTGGAAATGAATCTAACAATAATAATAATTCGATGTTTAGCATTAACAAGAAGATAAAGTTAGACTTGAATTCTTCTTATCTTTGGCATTGTAGACTTGCTCATATAGGCAAGGCTCGCATGCATAAGCTGCAACAAGAAGGGCTTTTGCAAAATATCAATGATGAATCATTTGATAAATGTGAGTCATGCATATCTGGGAAGATGACTAAGAAACCTTTTCATAGCAATATGGAGAGGGCTTCTGATCTACTTGGTCTTATTCATACTGATGTGTGTGGACCACTTAGACATGTGTCAAAGAGAGGTGCTAGCTACTTCTTAACCTTTACTGATGATTTCAGCCGTTATGGTTATGTTTATTTACTTAAGCATAAACATGAGGTGTTTGAAACATTTAAGGTTTTCAAAGCTGAAGTAGAACTGCAATTGGGAAAGAAGATTAAAGCTCTTCGATCTGATAGAGGAGGCGAGTATCTAAGCCAAGAGTTTAAAGATTACTTAGCTGAGAATGGAATTGTCCAGAATCTCACTTCTCCATATACTCCACAACAAAATGGTGTATCTGAGAGAAGAAATCGTACATTGTTGGACATGATACGATCTATGTTTAATCTTACCACTCTACCTTTATCCTTTTGGGATTATGCTTTAGAATCTGCTGTTCGTATTCTAAATATGGTTCCCACAAAGAAGGTTGATAAGACACCATATGAAATATGGCATGGTAAAGCTCCTAACCTGTCTTATTTAAAGGTCTGGGGTTGCGAGGCGTATGTTAGACGTGACTCAGCAGATAAACTCCAACAAAGATCTGTAAAGTGTATCTTCGTAGGATACCCTAAGGAAACTATGGGTTACTACTTTTACTATCCAACTGAAAATAAAGTAATTGTTGCTAGGTATGGAGATTTTCTTGAAAAGGATCTCGTATCTCAAGAATTCAGTGGGAGAGTTTATGATCTGGAAGATGATCAAGAAGATGCATTACCTTCTGAAAACACTAACGTACTTCCGGTAGAACCTGATAGTCTGGGTCCTCTACCAGAAGTTGAAGTGATTCCCGTTCGTAGATCCGTAAGGAATATACGTGCACCTGAACGTCTATGTCTTAACGTAGAGGTTGAGGAAACTATGTTAGGAGATCTTGGAGAGCCTACTAGTTATAAAGCTGCCATGGCAAGTCCTGACAAGGCTAAATGGCAGGTTGCAATGAATGGGGAAATGCAATCCATGAGAGAAAATGAAGTCTGGGTAGAGGTTGACTTACCTCCAAACGCCTCGGTGGTTGGGAGTAAGTGGCTCTATAAGATTAAGACTGACATGGATGGCAATGTACACGTCTATAAAGCTCGTCTAGTTGCGCAAGGTTTTACTCAAACTTATGGCATTGATTATGAGGAGACCTTTTCTCCTGTAGCGGACATTAGAGCTATTAGAATTCTCATAGCTATAGCGGCATACTATGACTATGAGATATGGCAAATGGATGTCAAAACCGCCTTCTTAAATGGTCGCTTAGATGAAGACATCTATATGAAGCAACCTGAGGGGTTTGTGAATCCACAATTTCCAAACCGTGTATGCAAACTTCAAAGGTCCATTTTTGGATTGAAGCAAGCATCAAGGCAATGGAATAAAAGATTTGATGAAGAAATCAAAAGGTATGGATTTGTTCAAAATCTTGATGAGCCATGTGTATATCACAAAGTTAGTGGGAGTGATGTAATTTTCCTAATTCTTTATGTCGATGACATATTAATTATGGGAAAAGACATTCCAAGCATGCAAAATGTTAAGGCATATCTTGGGAAGTGTTTTTCCATGAAGGATTTAGGAGAAGCTGCATACATTCTGGGAATTAAGATCTACCGAGATAGGTCAAAGCGGTTAATTGGTTTAAGTCAAAGCGCTTACATTGATAAAATATTGAAGAGATTCAGTATGCAAAATTCCAAGAAAGGATATTTGCCGATGGAAGTAAAGCATGGCTTATGTAGCGATATGTGTGCTTCAACACCTGCTGAGGTGGCACGCATGCAGAAAGTTCCTTATGCTTCGGCTGTAGGATCTATTATGTATGCTGTGAGATGTACAAGGCCAGATGTGGCGTTCGCTCAAAACATGACCAGTCGATATCAACAGAATCCGGGTAATCTTCACTGGATTGCTGTTAAGCATATTCTGAAGTATCTCAGAAATACTAAAGATATGTTTTTAGTGTATGGTGGAAATCCAGACACAGAGCTTGGTGTTACAGGTTACTGTGATGCGTCCTGGCAATGTGATAAAGATGATACGAAGTCTCAGACGGGTTATGTCTTTGTCATCAATGGAGGAGCAGTCGACTGGAAGAGCAAGAAGCAGAGTACGATTGCGATGTCTGCGACAGAAGCCGAATACATAGCTGCTTCGGAAGCTGCAATGGAGGCTGTTTGGATTAGGAAATTCATTTCAGGGCTTGGTGTTATGCCTTCAATTGAATCGCCTATTGATATGTATTGTGACAATTCTGCTGCAATCATATTTACCAATGAACCTGGAGTCATGAAGGGCACCAGACATTTTCTACGGAAGTATCACTATGTTCGGGAACAAGTCCAGGAAGGTGAAATAAATCTACTGAAAGTTCACACAGATGATAACTTAGCTGACCCGTTCACTAAGGCTTTAGCTAAAGACAAGCTTGTAGGACTTGCCAATGGAATTGGACTTCGTTTAGCTAATAGTTTCATGCATAACTGTGATTAGTATTTGGATAAAGGATATTGTAAAACATTTATTATTTTCAATGAAATAAAGTTTGGATTATGTTTATTTTCATTTATAATATTGTTGTCCTATATTTGCATGTTTAATCCGTAAATAACTAAGTTATTTTAAATGTCCGTTGTCGATTAATGATATGGGAGTATCATTAAACTAAGACAAATCTGAGAGATGTGGTAGAATATACTTGAAAGTATATTGATGAGAATGCATACCAATTTCAGATGATATTCAATGAATTGAATATAGGACTTATCCCAACTACATAATTTACTTTGTGGATATTGTTATAAGTAAATTATGAATAGTTATCCTCAGACTTGAGATACCAGATAAGTGTCATGAATGTAGTGCATTTCTGTGGAGCAACTTAACGCTATACGTAACTGGTAGTCATAAGGGTTGTTTTCAGATATGTTACAAAGTTTGTGGGTTATTCTTGTAGTCAAAATAGAATTTGTTCCTTCAAATTTATTTGGAGTTTAATACTGCTGGGCCCCTCGTAGGGTTGACAAGATGTTTGTGCGGCCGCACCCAAATCTCCCCTAAATATGTTTAGATGATTCGGTAATCTTGGTCAATCATTTACAAACGAGAAACAGAATAGTTATATAAAGAATGACTTAATTCCATATCTTTATTTAACGTGGTATTAGAAACAAAAGGATAATAATAATGAGAAATCATTAAAAGGTTTTCCAGGAGCCTTGCTCGAGTTGTACTAGAGGCATCGAAGTGTTGCTAGACGCTAACCGAATGTGATCACTCTATTAAGATATATCCAAGTGGGAGCTGTTGGTTTTATGGATATAAATTAGTAGACGTGAGTTAGGATCGAACTCGAGACTTTGGGATTGCACACTTTACGTATGAGAATTTAAAGTTAATAATTAAATATAAATGTTATATTTATTTATTTATTAAACGAAATAACTAACGGACGTTAAGTAATTAATGTAATGGACTAACGGTCGTTAAAGGTATTTGGAAAAGGATCAAATTGCAAAAGTTGGGAAGGTTCCGGAATCCCTTTGGGACTCCTAGAACCGATCGGCCATCAAGAAAAGGAAACAATCCACAACTTGTTCACCAAGTTAGCTTGGGTATATATACAAGGCTAGGGGTCTTGTTTTTCCATCTCTTGTGCTCATAAGCTAAACTCTAAAATTGTTTTGTGTGTGTTTTTGTCTCCAAAACCGGTCGACACCTTCATTAGGGTCGATCCAAAGCTTTTCCACAAAACCAAGTTTTTCGTTTGATAAAAACTAGCGGTACTTTAATTCGGTTTAGTACGTGTGTACAAGAACTTAGTAATAACATACTTTTGTTATTATTTTGGATTGAATTACAAAACGGTAAGGGGTAATTCACATAATCCTAACTAAATCAAATTAGGGTTCATCCATTGCTAGTTTGTGGATTTGATTCTTGTTCGGCTAGAATCAACAAAGGTACGCATATTCTTTATGTTAATTAATTATTCGTTAATACATCCTATACGCTTCCGCAATATTACTTTGATGTTTTGGTGATTATTTATTTGAATGTCTTGATATTTAATTCCAACATTGTTAACTTCATATTGTGTGGAGTGAACTTGGTAGCACTGAATCCTTTGTTGGCCACATATGTTGAGTTAACTGAATGCTTGGTTGAGTTATCAGCATGGTTCCCATTATCCCCCTCACAAGTTGACAGTGTGTAAGGATTACACATTGTCAACTTGGATAAACAACTGTAGTGTAAAGGACTGCTCAGACCCTTTGTTAGAATATCTGCTAGTTGATTTTTTGGTAGGAACATAGGTGGGTAAGATTTGTCCAGCTTTGACCTTGTCTCTCACAAAATGGCAATCAAGTTCAATGTGTTTTGTTCTAGCATGATGAATAGGATTAGAGGCTAGTGCTATGCAGGAAGCATTGTCACACATCCTGAGAATAGGAGTTGGAGCTTGAACTTTGAACTCCTTTAAGAGACATTGAAGCGATGTTACTTCACAAGTGGTGTCTGCAAGTGCCCTGTACTCAGCTTCTGTTGAGGACCTGGAAACCACTGATTGCTTTTTAGATTGCCAAGAAATGAGACTGGAACCAAGGAAAACTCCATATCCTGTTACAGATCTTCTGGAAAAAGGACAGCTTGCCCAGTCACTGTCACAGAATGCTTTGAGATGGAGAGTGTTCTGAGCAGGAAAGATCAACCCTTGTCCAGTGGTGAGTTTGATATATCTGATGACCTTTGTTAGAGCTTTCATATGAGGAGTTCTTGGATGTTGTAGAAATTGACTTAGTGTTTGAGCTGCAAAAGCCAAGTCTGGTCTGGTGATAGTAAGATAGATGAGTTTCCCAACTAGTGTCCTGTAGAAAGAAGGGTCTGGTAATAAGTCTCCATCATCCATTGTGAGTTTAACAAGAGGATTGAGAGGTATAGCTGAGGGTTTTGTGTCAAGGAGGCCTGCATGTGTTACCAAATCAATAGCATACTTCCTCTGAGTCATAGCCAAACCATCTTTGTTTCTTAAGAATTCAATTCCTAGGTAATAATGCAAGGGACCAAGATCTTTGATGCTGAACTTCTCATCAAGGTTGTGCTTGACTTGTTGAATGAGGGGCTTATCATTACCAGCAATGATGATGTCACAATTCTCAAATTCCGGTCATTTCTTAAATTATATATATGCATCATATTAATTCATTCATGGCATTTCATTTCACTTTAATCGCGTAAATTTTTATATTAAATAAACTTTATCGCGTGAGTTATTATTTTGTATATTTAATCCGTTACTTTCAAAAATGATCCCGATATATTTTTATACTTACATTTAGTTATAAAAACTATATTTTGACTTTACCTAGTGTTTTGAATTTATTTGGTACATAAATCGTTAAATTTATATTATTACGACGTGTTTCTTAAAAATTATACGATAATTATTTTATCACTCAAATTTTACAAGGAATGTATTTTTACAATTTTTATTATCTCATTACATCCTATTTTGAGCTATTAAAAACTTACTTGTACTAAAAATTCCCATTTACCTTTTACTTGTACATTTTCTACACTTTACTTACCTTTTCTTACAAAATTTCACAAATATTATACAAGTATATTTATATACACATTTTAGAAAAAAAAAAAAATACCCTTGAGGAACATGATCCCTAAATTTCGGCAAGGGGGGATTTCATTTAAGAGTTTGGTACAAAAATTTCCAAATTATGTATATGTATACACTTCATCTTAACTTCATTTCTCATTTCACCTCAATTATTACACATGTGCTAGAAACTTTCTTTCTCTCTTCCTTGGGTCTTCCATAACCGGTTCTAACATCAAAGAGCAAGGGATCAAAAATTTTTTGCAAAATCAAGTGTGTTTATCAACCTAGATCATATCCTTTTTATGGTTTTGAAATAAAAACCAAGGATATTTAAGTTAATCCTTGTTACCTACACCTCTTCATTTTCACTAGTAAGCATATTCTTATCATTTTCAAGTTTCCTTGTCATTTTCATATGTTTCTTATCATTTTTGGAGCTTATATGCATGTTATGTGATTTATACCATTTATTTCATGATTTTAGAGGTTTTATATACTTATAGTCATCCTATAATTATTCCCATGGTATTCTTTGGTCTTGATGGTGATTAGGAACCCATGACACCCTAAGAAGGTGTATGGTAGGATTAGAATAGCTTTGGAGTTGATTTGAAGGGATTAGAATAGGTTTTGTCCGAGAAAAACTATTTTCGATAACTATATTTTAAGGTTCTGTCCTTGTTTCAGTTTTCTGGAAAATCCGACATTTAGTACGAAACTTTGGCCTTGATTTTTAGAAAATATACTTTAAAACGAATCCGTGGCCTTTTGAACGGATAAAAACGGAGTTATAACGAAGCCGTGGTGAATTTTTAAAGTTTGACGACGAAACGTATTATTTTCAGGATTTTCAGCTTGCTGTTTTTAGTATTTTCGGGTCAAAAACGAGCCTTAAGCTTCACAAATTATTTCGACTTATCAAAAATATATTAGTTTACTTCGATACGAAGCTAAGGACATATTATACGTAGAAAACGGATTTGAAACGACAAATATATGCACGTTTTTATAAAGTTGCCGTAAATATTATTTTCTGAAAAACTATATTATTTTTACGTTACAAGTATTTCACTAACTGTAACGTCCATGTTTGCGGCTGTTTTTAACAAGGTTGTGAAACTTTTTAGAACGAAATGTCTTCTAGTAAAATCAAGTTCACCGGCCATATTTTTCAAAACAAAAAGCCGTTTGTACAGCGGAGTCATAGTAAATTATTTACGGATGTTCAAAACTTGGCCGAAACTTATTTTCTGCACACAATTAGCCAAAATCACTATCTTTAGCCCTTGATATCTTTATGATCGAGACCTTTTGAACGAAAACTCCTGAACTGAAACTTCTAGATATCGATACAAACTTTCCAAAACCGTCGAGTTCGTCCTCTAACGATCGACGTACACCATTTTACGACTACTTTTCCGAAGCCATTTTTGTTACTTTTATAAAAATTCCGACGACATTGTTTTGCGACGAAAAGTGGTAATTTCACCAAAAATCATTATAAAACCATTGTAGGATGACATTTTGACGTAAAAACTGGTAAAGTCATTTTTGAAGGGTCTAGACGTCAAAAGAGTATTTTCCGACAACTAGTAATATTTTCAAAACTTGCTAATGGTATAAATAACATACGAAGTGCATGCATAACATTACATTGCAACTCATTGCATATCATATCATTCGTGATAGGTCCCGGTTAACACATCACATTATACCTCGGTGTACTCACTTTTGTCATCGCCTCAGTTTATCAAGTGAGTAATCACATCCCCTTTTTACCGCTTTACTATATTTCGGGGCTGAATGCATGAATCATAATTGAACTAAATTGATTCCTACTTTTGTGAACTCTTTTGGCTTGAACTTTTGAACTTGAATCAATCCTTGAACTTAATTACGAAATTATGACTTATTTGAACTTGTTGAATCGTACGTGTTATGAACTTGTCCTAAAGTCTCCCTTGTTCGGAGCATCACTATAATTCTCACCTTGTCGGTGGAGTGTTCTCAATAATTCTCGCCTTAATGATGGAGTGTTCTCAATAATTCTCACCTTGTCGGTGGAGTGTTCTCAATAATTCTCGCCTTAATGGTGTAGTGTTCTCAATAATTCTCGCCTAGGTGGTCGAGTGACAAAGGAGTCTCCCTTGTTGGAGCAGTGCAAAGTCTCCCATGTTCGGAGCATCCCTGAATTATTATATACTTGGTACTATATTGTGAACTTTTATGACCGCTTACACTTGACTACTTGACGCACTATATTTTTGTGCAATGGGTTGTGTACACACAGGTTGCAAGTTTTGTATGGGCGGAACTTGGAACTGAGTGGATACACAATGCCTTTGCTTTGTGGACCATTTTCATTTACCGAAAGCTTAGAATATTTCTTACGAGTTTTCTTATTTCACTAAACGTGTTTACTCACCAACTATTTTCATAGTTGACCCGTTTTTCTCTCATGCATTTCAGGTGATCGGTAGTAAGCTTTTCTATCAAGTCTTGCATATAGAAGTTTTCACTTGTCGCTACAAGTCGTATGTAATAAAACTCGATATTTTGGAATCTAAACTTTGTAATATATTTGCCGATGACGGCTAAACTAGTATTGTAATGGAGTATTATTTCTTTTTAATCTTAATGTTGGTATGTTCTATTATCTTGTGCTTATGTTCCCTTCCGTTACACCTCGTGTTTCCGCCTCCGGCGAGGGTGTGACAGATGATATCATCCACATATACCAATAGACTGAGGAATTTGCCCCTGACTGAAAGGTGAAGAGAGAAGTATCCACATAGCTCTGCTTGAAGCCCAGTGAAAGGATAAATTGAGTAATTTTGTCAAACCATTGTCTGTTTGCCTGCTTCAGACCATAGAGGGATTTGGTTAGCTTGCAAACTGTATTGGGAGGAAGTGTTTGGGAGTAGCCTTGGGGAACTTCCATATAGACATCCTCATTAAGGTCACCATGGAGAAATGCATTGTTTACATCTAACTGTTCAATGATCCAACCAAAGTGGATGGCAACTGCCAGTAAAGTTCTTACTGTAGTGATCTTAGCCACTGGTGCAAATGTTTCATGATAGTCTATTCCTTCCTTTTGATTGTAACCCTTTGCTACAACTCTGGCCTTGTATCTTTCTATTGTGCCATCAGCATTAAATTTAATCTTATAGACCCATTTGCTGCCAATTGTTGCTTTTCCAGGTGGTAAAAGGGTAAGGATCCAGGTTTTATTCTTCTCTAAAGCTGTGATTTCCTTATTCATTGCTTCAATCCATTTTGGATTTCTGGATGCTTGTTTAAATGTGGTGGGTTCAGTGATATTGTCAATGGAGTGAACTAAATGCAATGATTTGGTGCATAAATTTGAATATGAGATGTAATTTGAATGATGATGTTTGTGTTTGTGTACAGTATGAATGTTGGAGTGTGGAAGTTGACAGTGATAATCTTTGAGTTTAGTGGGAGGTTGTCTGTTTCTGGTGGAGGTTCTGGGTGGTGGTGGTGGTATTGGATCTGGAATGGAAGAAGGTGATGAAGTCTGTGAGATCAGGCAGAAGTTGTGGTTGTGTTCGCTTCATGTGAAAAAATTATTTAGCACGAATGAGTGTGGATTGCAGATACTGTGTGTGTCGATACCACAACATACCAAAATGTTTATCAAGTGCTACTAGGAAGACTCATTGCTTGAGTAATTTGGAACATGTTTATCTGCTTGCGTAATTTGGAACATGTTTATCTATCACATTAGAGTCCAATCTTTAATTAGTTGGCTGGGAAATCTAGCTAAGTTTAGAACCATAGATTGACAGTTTTAGCTTTAAGAATAATTATCTATTAATTGCAATGATTATGCTTAGCTTTGATGTTATAACAATGGTTTGTTATAAACTTCAGATGTTATAACAACCGTAACTAAATTAAGGCTTATACTAACGAGTACCAAAACAATAACCTATTTCTCAACTAGTTAAATTCTTATGTAATGATATATACCCGGTAACTACTTGTATAGAAATGGACAAAAAGTGCTACGAAACCAACCAATTTCATATATTGTCAAATTTAAATATTTTGGATTTGCTACTCAACTCGCTAAATTTTGTAAGACAACCAAAAAGTTGAAAACTCATGCACACTTTCAAAATTAAAATCGTGAACCTATTGCTCAACTCGCTGAAAACTCATGCACACTTTCAAAATTACAACATTGTACTAATTTCAATTTACATGAATTATAAACCAGCATCACCGAATATAAACAAGCAAATATTTTTTTCTTTGCCCAATGTGGGATTAAATGAAGCAAAGATCATGTGAAAAAAACTTTTACCTGTGAATTGCAAAGATCATATCTCGTGGAAATGTTTTATTTATTTTTTTCTTTTTTTTTTACACTTTTCAAGAATATTGATCTTTTTATTCGATCTCCTCCCATGATGTGAGTATCCTAAGGTTTCATGGTATAATTTTTTTGTTTTATATATACTCTCATTATGTATGATTGATATATATTCATAACTTATTATTTAAATTACTTCTAAGTGGGGTACATAGCAGGTAAATGGATGAGATTTTTGCTGTTTAGATAACTCGGAAGATACCATCTTGAACTCAGATGCACGCAACTAGGGATGGCAAAAGCACCCGAGACCGATGGAGAAAACCCAAACCCGAACCGGTTGGGTCGGGTTCGGGGGCGGGTTCGCGGGTTCGGATACGGGTTCGGGTAGATATATTATTTTCTTTTCGGGTACGGGTTCTAGTAATACCTGCCTGTTTACCCGTACCCGTATACCCGAATTTGTACCCGTTTTTTTTGCTAGTTTATATAAGGTCCTAATAAGTTTTGAGCTCTTAACCTTGTACATTGTTTTTTATACTCTACTCCTTAATAGCATATATCTTGGTAATTACAAACTATTAAATTAACACTTACGCTTGACGCTTTAATTCTCGCACACATGACGCATTAACTCTTTAATCTCCAAACATTACGAATATTGAAGTCATTTTCTTTAACTTCTAAAAACTTTTAATATATATTAGGGTGTTTTGGTTTTTTTTAGGTTGAGTTGTACAACGATGATTTTAATTGGGGATAACCGATACCCGCGGAGAAAACCGATAACCCGATGGA
Organism: Chrysanthemum seticuspe; assembly: GCA_019973895.1. Taxonomy (NCBI): domain Eukaryota; kingdom Viridiplantae; phylum Streptophyta; class Magnoliopsida; order Asterales; family Asteraceae; genus Chrysanthemum; species Chrysanthemum seticuspe. Next base: position 50,445,825 of record BPTQ01000009.1, on the reverse strand, counting down.
TAATAATAATCGGGTACCCATCGGGTATTGGGGCGGGTTCGGGTTTGGATATTATAAACGGGTACGGGTACGGGTTCACTAAAACCCGCCCCGAACCCGACCCGTTGCAATCCCTACACGCAACTTAACTGGAGTATCTCCGTGACCGTCTCTTTCCTCGCAAAAACTCAGTTTTACAGTTATAAACCATATCGACATTGTGGATTAAAGCAATGACCGATTTACCTTTTCTTAACAAGTATATATCTTGCAAAAATTCAATATCTAGTATTTTTAACTTTAACGAACACCTTATCATATCACATGTCACAAGTCTTACACACGAATTCAATATAATTCATGTATGCTTAATATCGTTCAGGATGGATTAAATATGACCATTTATCTCGACAAAACTATCTATTATTGCTAGAAATGATGGACCAAGTTCGAAGTCCATACGTTCATTTGGTCGACATATAAGGCTCAATATGCACAAAATAGTTACGAATAGGGCCATCTACTAGCCCCACAACAAGCCCGCTAAAGACTAATCTACAAACCAATAAAACTACATCCTTAGAATTTATTCATTTAATCAAACTTGTCATATTTTCTTGAACAAAATATGAATTTTCCTGATTTGATTAAGATGTCATGCACTTAAATACCAGAAGTGTAGGCTATAAGACAGGGAAAAGGAGTGTCTGGTTGTTAGGTATCAAAACTTAGGTGTGAAGCTTTTTGATATCGTGTTGTTTGGAATAAAAGATAACCTACCCACTTTTTATATGCCGGTTTCTTTTCTTATCAGACACGATTGTCTTCGCTTCTTATCACATTGTGTTCATTCTCTTTTGAATTGATTTGAAATCGGTTATCGCCTTTTTCATAACACTCCAAATTTGCATCATCAAATTCCACCATGTTCATTCACATTAAAATAGATTTGCAAATACATAAGTTGATAACGCTACACGCGTCGTTCGGGGTCAAGGAAACTTCCTTTTCTTCGAGCAAGTTTTATAACACCCTAGGCAGTGAACCTAATCGTTGTAGTGTAGTAATTAGGGTAAGCCACGGGTATTGATATCATTCTCTAGGGGAATAGGAATGCTAGTGAGAAGTTACTACGCTAAGGTTGAGGTTGAGGAAGATTATTTTTTATAAGAGTGATCGTAAGGATAAGGGGATCTCTTACTATAGTTATGGGCACCGAATGGGATTAATGATGTGATGTTGCTAATCCAAGTGACGGATCCCACAATATTTTGAACGAGCTTCTTTTCCTTCAAAGGAACTGGGGCTTGCTGCGCACATCGCAATAGTTGAATACATAAACGTTTAGATAAAATTACACTTACTTGTACCACCTTAAACTACTACGTTTAAACCTCACAATACTTTTTCCGCTATTGGCTAAAGTTTAGTTAAGTTTTCTCTTACTTGTGTTACACTATTCTTCGCTTCTGTTAGCACAGACTATTCTTTTCTTTGGCCGTATATTTTTCACCCATCCAATAGAAAATAAGGTTTGTTGTGCTATAGTTTTTCGAAGTGTGGATT
>BPTQ01000009.1:50304100-50439362 GCA_019973895.1 Chrysanthemum seticuspe | reverse complement strand
TCTGCCGCAGTCTCGACTTCCCCTGCCGCAGTGTCAGTATTCCACTGCGGCAGTGTTCCAAATGCACCGGTTCTGCTTTGGGATTACTGCCGCTGTGCTGCCGCAGTGCTTTGTATATAAGTATCAACCAATCAATGTTCAATAATTAAGTTTCATATTCCCTAAGCAAACACACAAATAAATTAGCCGGACATGGAGAACATGCAAGCATACACACAAATAATCAAAGACATAATTAAATTAATGAAGTAAATACTTATCTTGATGTATAATAGGGTTTAGAACCCTAAAATACTGCACAAGAAAGCCTTGGTTCGGTTTTAGGTTTTTACTCCAAAAGACTACACACAAAAACTGAAAAATTCGGATTCTATATATAAGATTACATCTGCGACGGCGTCACCTTATGTTTCGTGACGCCGTCGTGTCGCCGTCATTAGGGTTTCGTCTTGGCCACGTAAACCTTGTGACGGCGTCACCTTATGACTGTGACGCCGTCCCCTTCAGCTCTGACGCCGTCTTGGCTGCATCTAGGCCGTCTGAGTAACGACGGCCTACTCCTTTAGAACCTGACGTCGTCCCTTGAAAACATGCAATTTCGCTTCTGACCCGTCGCAAAATTCCTTCCCGACGGCGTCGCAGATATGCAGTGACGCCGTCGCCTTATGTTTCAGCAGCTTTGAGTGTCTCGATTCTGACTTTGGCCATTTTCTTCGTATATTCGCGCCTTTTCGTCCAAATAAGCATCATTCCAGCATTTTGCCTTCAAGAGACCTAAAAAGTGAAAAGGAACGATATTAAGCAATAACGGATACAGAAGTGATCGAATAAGGGCTTAAATGACCCCTCAAAAAGGTACCTTTTAAAACCTTATCATAAGTCCAGGTTCACATTTGTTGTTCTGGTTTCGAATTGACCACACTAATCAAAAGTTGGAATCGAGCACGTTATAATAGGGTAATGGAATGCAAATGTACTAATAACATCAATTCAATTCTTGGAACTTCATGGACAATGTAAATTATTCGTAATGATATATCCTGTTAACTTTTTGAAGTTTTGGTTTTATGGGCCTAAAAAACGTTATAATAACAAAATTATAAGTTGCTATAGTTTTCACAATGACAAAAAGGTTGGAAGTTCATGTGAACATTCGTAATTACATATTTTGAACATATCAGTCAACTAACTAAAATTTGTAAGATAACAAAAAACAATTGAGAATCGATATGGATTTGTAACATTTGAGATCTCATTCTAATACTTTGCTCCAGCTCAATCAAACATCAAATGCAACAACCTTTGAATTTAAAAATTCACATTTTGAACCTAACCCACCTAGCTTGCTAAATTTTTAATATATACATAAAGATAAAAAAGAAATAAAAAAAAAAGTGAGAACCCAAATTGATTATTGATTTAACTAATCAGAAAGGATGGGTAAATCCAATAACACAATGCTAATCTCAATTTTGGAGAACCAATTACACGAGAGTATATAAGCAAAGAAAGTTTCTTTTCTTTAGCAATGTGGGACTGATAACTCAAAATAAAAGCTGAATTGAGTAAAAAAGTCACTTAATAAAACAAATATACCCACATCAAATTTTAGTCATGTACAATTTTAAAAAGCAATTTTTTTATACATGTATAGTCCATATAAATCATTCCACTTCTATTATGGTATAGGAATATACGGCAGTCATACCATTGTCATATACTAGTTATAATACCCGTGCACGCACGTGGTTTTGACAAAAAAAAAATTATTCTCTATTAATACTGAATATTGTGTCTTTAAAGTTAGTTGCATATAATTATATAGTTATAAGTTTCGTGCACGCACGAAGTTTACACATAAATCAAATTTATTTTAATATTTTAGTTCAGTATATACACATATAAGAATTTGCTCATTAAAATTGTGATATAAGTACAACTAATACTTATGCATGAGTTTTTCATTATGTATTAATATCCATTAGATTTTGGTAAAATATTTGTAAAAATTTCTGATAGGTAACTCAAGATTTAATTTTTTTTAGTTGACAAAGATTTTGATGTTGTTATTTAAATTTCACTACTGATACTATGTTATACACATGATGCAAGTTTAATAGAACATAATGAGCATTGATAAAGTTAAAGTATACTCCTTAAAGTTATTTAAAAATGTTTTTCTAGATATCCTTATATAAATAAATAAGAATTACATGAGTCATTGTTATAAGTACAATCGCGAATATTTATTTTTATATTAAAGTAACCAGTGCTTACAATTTGATAATTATAATCATGTTTTCAGTAATTTAGCCGTATTTAAAATTTAAACTCGTGCTATTAAAGTAACCCGTGCTTACAATTTGATAATTATATTCCCGTTTTCATCAATTTAGCCGTATTTAAAATGTAAACTCGTGTCCACATAGGTTAAACTTTTAAAAATGAAATACATGAGTCCTTATTGAACGTATATAGCAAAAAAAATTGATACTTATAATCTTATGCAAATTTATATGTTATTATTTTAAAGTATAAAGGGTATAAAGTATAAGGGGGTATTTGTTTATAATCCAAAGTTAATAAAAAACATGGAGGCTTATAATATTACACTTAACTCTATATAGTTTTTAAAAATTCAACCACTAAAGTTTTATTAATTACCTCCTCTTTTTTTAAGTTTTTGTTTTCACAAATTTGACACATATACTTTTATGTGTTTTTTTATCAACCAAATTTCTCCACCAAATTTATTAAAGTTTGACCAAAATCAATTTAATTTTGACTTTTATTAGCCAATCACATCACACGATTTTGCTTATATGGCGAAATCGAGCTCTCATATTGGCCCAATTGTTTTTTCAATAAGAATGAATTGACAAAATCACTCCGAAATGATGTAATTCCTTTATTATATAAATATAAATGATGTAATTCCTTTATTATATAAAAGACTAGCCTATAAACCCGTGATAAATCACGGGTGGCTAATAAAAGTTTACTTAATAAAAATTTAGAAGTTGTGAATATGAATGTAATAAATTGAGTAGTAAAATAGAATAATCATATAACTTAGTTTTCTTGTTTAGTAACAACAAATTGACTCGTTCAAAACAAAATCAAAAAATTTATAAATGTATAACTTTCGTCAATATTCATAGTAAAAGAAAACGTTAAAAAAAATGTTATTTTGAATAGGTTGATTTTAATTCAAAGTAATATGTATTTAAAGATATATGTTTGACGAATGAGCATCTAAAGTTCCAATAAACATTTAACATCCACGCCAAAATATATTTTTTAATACTAAAAACAACATATCAGTCTTATTTTCTCCACATCAAGTGTAACTTCTACTTCCTTTTTAACCACAATTGTCTACCATAAACATGCATCAGTTGATAAGAACTTTGACATTAGATATTAATAGTAGCGAGATCTAAACATTGTTGTATTATATCCTTAGCTGCGGGACGAATGCATCATTAAATCTTAATGTTGTACGGACGTACGTACATGATGTAAATTACTTTTTTCATCCCATATAAAGAAGCTAATTCATTAGTCTGTTGCATCTCCAAGCTCAAGATGCCCGATCTCACCATGTGTCAGCATCATTTTTTCTTAAACTGTACAAATAAAACCAAAGAACGTAATCAAGTTGCATGTAATCAAGTTCCTTCACACATCCAAATGAAACATAGTTCATGCACATTCAAATAAACTACAATTAGTTGGTATTTGGGTTTGCATATTAAAACTGACCAAGTAGACCTTGTCAAATGAAAATAAAACTCAAAGCAAAAGGATCAAATAAACCGTGTACAAGTCAAAAACAGTGTATTCCATCAGCGTCACTTAATTTAAATGGTATGGTATTCATAGTTTATGATACCTTAAAAACGCATCTTAACATTTCTTAACATGCTCAAAATGTTGTAAAAACATCATTATGTCCTTTTAACACGTTCGAGATGAAACACAATCCAAGTTGACCCATTCGATCATTTAACAATAAGAGTGACGGAATTGACGTACTTTAAAAAAAATGGTCAATTTATACATCCGCTTGAGGATCAACATCCTACAGGAAACATCGTGATTAGAAAATACAGCTAGGCACACAATCTAAACTTTCTAAAGTCAGGTACATAGAACTAACCTCTGTAGCCAAAACTTCTTATGACCAAATGTATATCCAAATTAATATGAACGACATGGGAGATTCTAAAGAAATCACAACCGTAATGCAAAACAACTTAGGAGCTAGTGAATTTGAAATATATTGCAACCATATGATAAAACGAAGTATTGACTAAATTATATCCTAACAATTTTTGCTTTTACAAAAGGTAATTAATCATAACATGGGCATACATCATGTACATATCATAGAATAATCATAACAAACGCCGAAATATTAACATAGTGACTATAGTAACAGTCATAACATATAAACGGTTCCCAAAATTCATAAACAATCACGATTCATTTACTAAAATAATGAGATGTCATTACTTATAATATAATATCCATAGGTGATCATATGTTAACTAACCAAACTCACCTCCAACTAACAGGTCAATAGGTCATCTTCCAAAAGATGCATTTAACCGTGAAGTTCTGTAAAAGACCATTTATCCCTGGCACTACAAATCCACTCCCATGAAAGTTTATTTTCATCTTAAGCTTACTTTTCCGCTTCCACTTTCTTCTTCGGAGACTAAATTTGTAGCATTGTCTGCACTTTTAAAAAACTGTAAAGTTTAGACTTGTCTGAAGCTCAGAAAAATAACTTTACAAACTTAATTAAGTACTTTTAGCATTAGCATCATAATTATAATGTATGAATTTGCATTTGAGGAAAACATAATTTTGCATTTAGCTTGAAGCTATCTGGAAAGTAAAAGTTTAAATTTAAAGGCGTGAAACTATTATACTAAGAAAAAAACCATACATGTTTATCATAACACTCATAGGTCAACAAAGTGCTAACTGTTTGTAAGTATGAATAATAGTTCTCCTCTCATAAGGGCTCGTGTTTGCTTAGACTCTTATTGATGAAAGGTAATTTGATGATTATGTGTATTATATGTAACTACATTATAGAAACCACAATTATAACAAATGATTTTTAAGGCATCATAGTCATAAAAATATTTCTATTAGAACATTTCAGTGAACACGAAAACGGAACACCTTTCATTCACTCCTCTATTAGACTTGAAATCATGAAAATAATATCAAATGCAATTCAAAAAAAATTATGAATATAGACATTTAAACAATTAAGAAATTGTTTATTTAAAATATAAGTAAGCAACAAAAGATATTGATTTTACTCGAATGAACCAAGCCAAACCTGAGTTGGAATAAAAGAGACATCTTGAAATTCATTCTTCAATTGGGTTTATCTCGACACCTTCAAATAAACCTGTCAAACCTAAAAGGTATTAATAAAAAAGAAGATCAAAATATTAATTGGTGAATTTAAAAAAAAAAAAAAAAAAAAAAAAGGTGATATCAACGAATATATACTCTTGATGACTAATCGTTTGAATTTTGAACCCATGATACAATTAGTGTGAATGAAACGCTTGATTTACTGGAGAATTATTTAATGATATTGAAATTGAGAGGAAAGGAAAAATATTGAATGATATTGAAAGAAAAAATATCATAGATGGTAAAGATCGCTTGATTCTTGGTTGATATTGAAGTTGGGTTGAAAGTCACAGAATGTCGCCTAAATGGCTGTGGGAAATAAATTATATATGTGACATGGCAATAGTGAGGTGGCATTAGTGATGTGGATTAAGTGCCAACATGGCTTTAATGACATGGCAAAATTCAAATAAACTTTTGTTTATTATATATATAGATAGATAGATAGATAGATTTGGAACAAGCCAAAATACATGAATTGATAATAAGTGTTAGTTGCCACTTGATAAGAAAAGAAGAAACTCATACTCAGCAAAAGAAGAAAGTAATTGTATATGCGTTTGCCTTTATGTTTTAACTACTCGTTTGTATAAAGATTTTTGAACATAGATAAGTGTAAGTGCCTACTTCGCGATGGCTACTTAGCAATCCAGGCAATCAAATACCAGTTGAGCTATTTACGAATTTATGTGAATCAGATGTAGAGAAGATAAAATACTAGTTCAAGTTTCATTATAAGACTGGTTGGTCAATTCGACCAAACTGTACCTACTTGGTTCATGTCTTGAGTAACATAAACGTATTTTGTTAATTAACGTCACATACCATGTGAACTAAATGCTGGACATTTAGACAACTTTTCAAGTGGTCGATAACGTTCTTTTGTCTTGCTATCTTCTTTGTCTCTAAACTCATGGACGGAACTAATAGGTTAACTAGTGGGTGTTGAGCCACTCATAATCAACCCCTTTCATTCATTTGTTATATAGACATAAGCCGTTTTTCTACTAACTTTTTACATTCAACCCTTTTACTCAATAGACATGTCTACAAAATTGAATAATAAATAACTTAAACAATAAAAGAAAACGCTATAGATTAAACTTTTAAAACGATATCTATCACTTTGACTTTTTGCGTTAAGCACTGGCGGCCCCCTGAACTAAATATCATGTTTCCGTCTAAACTGCCGTTTGATGAGGTTAATCTATGATTGGTTTTATGGTCTTATTGAACATCCAAATCCACTTATGTTTTCCACTTATGTTTTAATATCTTCGTGGTGGTATTTAGAAACACTAATTAAGATGAAAAATTAAGTCTGATATTAGTAAGTAGAAATTGACACAATTTTATAGAGAAATATAGCTGAAGTAGAAAAAGATCAGTGCCGATAAACATACATTTGCATAGCATTACCATCCCTTGTGCGTGAGAGGAAAAGTTTGTCCGCTTCACGTGAAAGAAAATTATACGTGAACGACCATGGTTTGCGTAGACCAAGGCTTCGATACCACAATAGACCAAAATGTTATCATTTGAAGTAAAGAAGTTCATCACAATAGACAAAAAATATATATCTTATCTATTGAAGTTTGGTCTAAATCTTTCACCACCATTTAGCAAGTAACCCAATTAAAAGCTTTCAAACTACCATTTTTTTAGACCTCCTATACTACCTTTCTCCATAGCCTTGTCTCATTTCAACTAGGGTGGAAATCAGCCGAGCCGCTCGTGAAAAACTCGGGATCTGATTGATAAAAAGCTCAAACGAGCCGAGCCTAAACGAGCCCGAGCCTGAGCTCGAGCCTAAGTTGCAGCTCGTTTATTAATCGAGCTCGAGCCCGAGTTTTACATACAAAGCTCGTTTGGGCTCGCGAGCCTAAACGACATTATGATATTTTAATTTTTAAATATATGTACGAGCCCGAGCTTATTAACGAGCTCAATAAAGATATATTACGAGCCGAGCTCGAGCTCGAGCCCAACTTAACTTTTTTTTTGCCAACTCGTACAAACGAGCCGAGCTCGAGCCTATATAACATATCACGAGCCGAGCTCGAGCTTAAAATTTACGGCTCGAAACGAGGCGAACTCAAGCACGAGCTTTTTAAAACTTAAACGAGCCGAGCTCGGGCTCTGGCATGCTCGGGCTCAACTCGGCTCGTTTCCACCCCTAATTTCAACCATGCCATCTTTCTCACTTCGGTGCCACCTCATAAAATCTTTTGTCTTAAGCTTCTAACTTTTTAATCACCTCCATCGGATTGAGATCCTCCAATATTGAGTTCAACATGACTAGTCATGTTGTCTCACATAAAATTTTAGTGGGTCCCTTACTTAAATTTAAAGTGGGCCATTTTGTGAGGGCTACTATCTCTTATGTGAAACAACATGACTAGTCATGTTAAACTCAATAGGATAAGGATCATCTCATGTTCATTTGTTATGATTCTTGTGATTGTACCAGTAAAATTAAAATAAATTAAATGTGTGTGCAATAATGACAATGTACAATAACAAGAAGCATAACATTACCTCTCATGTTTAAATGAACATGAGAGAATCCGTATCTAACTCAATATTAGAAGATCTCAATCTTCCTCCATTGGTGCCCCAAAAAGAGAGAAAATGTTTAAGAAAGTACTTCCAAGAACTGACTTAATCAAAGTGAATCTCCCACCAAAAGAAATCGATCTACGCTTCCATTATTTAATCTTTTTCTAAAATTATCAATAACCCCATTCCAACTTGAACTCCTCCTCATATTTTCCCCAATCGGAATGCCAAGATAAGAGAATGCTGTTTTACCTTGACTAACACCCCATTCCATTCACGAAGAATGCAACCTCCTCATCACTACAATACCATAAACCTTGGGCGTATTCATGAAAATTTTAAAATAGAAACTTGCTGGAGACACTTTATGATCCTCATAAGGTTCCTAGCACATTTTGTAATGAGGTCATTTTTTAGAAGTACCAATACCAAATTCTAATAGTCAAGTAGAAACTTTTTATCTCATAATGTGTTAAATTCTCTTAACTACCATAACCACAACTTAAATATATTTTTAACCTATTGCTCAACTTGCTTAGTTTGGTAAAATGACGAAAACTAGTTTGGTAAAATGACGAAAAAACTATTTGAGAACTCATATAAATTTATGGCTTCGGGTGTCTGTTTGGTAAGTTGCTCTACCAAACTAAGAACCAAGAGCAACAACTAATCTCAATTTTCATTAACAAGAATTCTTCTCGTGAACCGATGTGGAACATAAAACTTAAAACAAAATTTTCTTAACTACCCATCATCACATATGGGTTGCCACAAACAATAAAGTTATTCCTTGTTTTGGACAACCATATAATCAATAAAAAGCAGCAATTATCAAAATTTTCTAGAGTATGCAAGTCTACACTATTCAAATAATACAATATTGATTTTAATTACAACTCTTTAAACATAAACAATGCTACCAAGTTCCTACATTCATGAAACCTACAAAACAACCCATTTTCAAGAACCCGATCTTCAATCATTGATCGATTGATAAGCACGCACAAGATGACCAGCACCAAACACTACAACATTCATTAAATTCCCATATTTTTTTTATCATATCTCTCTTTCACTCCTTATAATCTTTGACACCATCCCATATCATATTTTTAACCCATGATTCAATCCCAACAACACCAACTCTTTAGTCACATTGACCTGAAAACAACAAAATATTTACATCACTATTGTTTAACAAATACTCAATTTTTTAATCTATTACTCGACTTGCTAAATTTTCATAAGCAAGATTTCTTCTCATTCTAATCTTTGTTCTAGCAGAATCAAACAACAAATGCTCCGTGTATACGAGTATACCACAATCATATGTTGAACCTAACTCATGAACTCGTTGAATATTGTGAATGAAATAACAAAAAATTTGTGAACTTAAATTAGTTGTCGCATATAAAATGTCATTTTGATACATGTTTTATCAAGAGACATGCCAACTGCAACACATAATATCTTTATCAATTTAGTGAAACCATATGCCTAAGAGTATATATATAATAAAGCAAAAGTTCCTTTCGTTACCTATGTGAGATAGAAAAATCAAAACAAAAGTTAAACATGAGTGAAGGAGTCGCTTAACAAAGATATACACACAACGCATTTTAGTCATATACGAGTAAAATTCTAAAAATCATTTTTTTAAACATGAATAAGATCATTGCTATCAAGAAGACTCATTGCTGCTCGTGTGAGTTGGAATATGTTTCCATTATTTCATAAGCTGGATGGGAAATCTAAGTAAAGAAGTGTAGATTGACATTTTTTTGCTTTAATTTGGATAAGAGTAATATTTAATTTAGTGTTATATATTCATTGAATTGATTCCGGTTAACTTTGATGTTATAACAACCATAACAAAACAAAAGGGTTTTCTAACTTGTGCCATAGGGGCACGGGTTTAGAAGCATTAATTAAACATAATTATTTTTTAAATTAAATTATTTCCATGTAAAATGATGTTAAATTTGGCAAGTAAAAGAATTTTTGAAAATCAATAATATCAACCTACATTTAATTATGGTCATTTTAGTTCATTAAATGTTTTAAACATGTACCATCATGGCACATCGTAGAAAATCCCCTAAACTAATACTAATAAAAAACATAACATTAACTAACTTGTTTCTTAATTCGCTAAATTTTTATGTAAGCATATATTACCATCAATTACTAATACGGAAATGTACAAAAAGTGATAACATATCCAACTTCATAGAACGTCAAAATTAGATATTTTTGACTTATTACTTAACTCGCTAAACTCTATAAAATGACGAAAATTTAAAGTTGAAAAATCATGAAAACTTTCAAAATTAAAATTCTGAACCAATTGCTCAACTCTTTAAATTTTGACATGACAAAGAAAAAAAATTAAGAATTCATATACGCCATTGCAGTGAAAGTTCAATTTAGTAATTCACTCTACCTAATTGAGATTTCAAATGCAACAACAATGTACTAATCTCAATTTATATGAATCATAACGATCACAAAATATAAATAAGTTAGATTTGTTTTCTTTGTCCAATGTGGGACTAAAGGCTTAAAAAAAACAAGTTGCTTAATAAAGCAGATAGTAAGTAAGTCACTATACTTGGAATAACTATTTTATAAAATGAATAGTCCTTAAAATATCATTTCCAATTTTCAAAATGAGAAGGAAATTTGTCCGCTTCAAGTGGAAAAACATTCTCTATATTCATGGTCCTCAATCACTATGTTTATTCACTCGAAGTGAATATGAAACTCTACAAGTCTAGCTTAGCATCTGTTGTTTCAAGTTGAACACAATGATCAAAAGTTGGAATTCGATCCACATTTGTTATATTGTGCTAATAGTAATTCGACCTACATGCTATAGTTTTAACTCATTCACGTAAAACAAGCAACATATTCAGTTAGGTAATGAACACCGACTAATATGTCATATGTATACGTCATATATTCGCATTGGGTTTTGTGCTTTGATCTTCGACATGAAAAGGGATAGATTTCATAACTTATGGCTAACCGCAGAAACTACAATGTAGTTGCAGTTAGGCGTCAGACAAACAAAACATATATATTTAATATATTGAAGTACACTATGTTAGGGGTAATTTTGGCATTTAATTTTTTTTTTTTTGTTTTCTTAATATATATATATATTTTTTAATTGTTTTAGCAATATGTCAAAAAAAGTAATTTAAATTGTTAATAAATGTCATCTTGAGTCACAAAAGTGCTATTGATTTCCCTAACAATTCTATGTAATCATATATTAACCATTTACTAATAATAAAACGAGACAAAAAAAAAGATAACAGCCCAACCAGTTTCAAACAATGTCATTTTTAAATATTTTAGACCTATTACTTAAATCGCTAAACTCTATAAAATTACCAAATAATTAAAACCTCATGCAAACATTTAAAATTAAAAATTTGAACCTTATGACCAAGTCACTAAATTTTATTGAATGACAAAATAAAAAAATAAATAAATAAAAATAAATAAATAAAATAGAATTCATACTTTTGTTGCATTTGATTCACATAGACCATAGTATTCTCTATGAGTACATGATATCAAATGCAACAACATAGCAATCATCCTAATTTATATCCATCATAAACATTACATAATATAAACAAGCAAAGTTTCCTTCTTTACCCCATGTGGGATTGAAAGCTTTGGATAAAAGCTAATGGAGTCCATGACAAAGCCAATAGCTAACCATTTAATATTTAGAAAAACACTTAATCAACATGAATGGTCCTAAAAGATCATTCCCAATCTATATGACATGACTTATTCAAAGAAATAAAACCTAAAAAAAACTAAATTTGTTCTATATGATAGTTTTGTATGAGAAAAAATTGTGTTCCATATGTGTATAGCACACGAGACCAAAATGTATACATCAATTCCTCTTAAGAAGACTCATTGCTCGAGTAAGTTGGAATATGTTTCACTGAAGGCAAAGCTAAGTTTAGAACTGTAGTTATAGCTTTGATTTGAAAACAAATGACATCTCATAAACTTATAATGATCTCGCTTAACTTTTGATGGTATAACAAATGTAGCGGGCATTTCAAAAGGTTTATAGAAATGACATGTCATAAACTTGTAAAACCTTTAGGAATTATAAACGTATTTCTAGTATATAGAAACTAAACTAACACCGATATAACTAACAAGTACCAAAAAACAACTAGCCTAAAATGATGCACGAATGATTGTAATTTATATTGAGGTATACCAAACACATTTTATAATGAGGTAATTTATAAGAAGTACCGATACCAAAATTCCAAATAGTCTAAGTGGAAGAATTTCATCTCATAATGAGGCATACCAAAGCACATTTTCTCTTAACTACCATAATCACAAATTAAATATTTTTTTAATCTACTGCTCAACTCAATAAATTTTGTTGATCTTAGTCCAAAAAAATTGAGAGCTCATGCAAATTCATTGATGTTGAACTCATTTTTTGATATTATTAATTCTCTACCAAAATAAGATGTCAGCAACAACAATATAATATACTAATCTCAGTTTTAGATTTTAGATAAATTACAAAAAATAAATAAGCAAGATTTCTACTCGTGACCCGATGTGGGACATAAAACTTAAAACAAAATTTTCTTAACTACCCATCATCACATATGGTTGGCATATAACAAGAAAGTTATTCCTTATTTTTATCAATACAAGCAGCAATTTCCAAATTTTTCTAAAGTATGCAAGTCTACACTATTCAAATAAGCAATACAAGCACAGACAATGCTACCAAGTTCCTACGTTCATGAAACCTGTACAAAGTAATTTCAGAAACATAACATACCATGTTTCTATACACCAACTAAAGTTGACTTACACTGTTGTTCAAATTCATCATCTCAATCATCTTTGCATCAACAACCCAATCATAGCTTGCGAATTACTCCGTAACAGCTTGCTAATCAATCATTCGGGCATTGACTTTACGGAGGCCTTGTGCATTAATTTTTTTATTTAACGGCAAATTTTATAAACTAGCAAGAAGCTAGAAAAAACATTACAAGGTAATTAAATAAGGGTTTTTCAACCAATACTCCCAAGAAAAAGAGCTACGACATCTATTAATGCACCAAAAGAAGGAACGCGAGACAATATCATCAAAAAGCACCGAACGTCTTGGAGGAGCCTCATCAAAGATAAAACGATTGCGGAAAGACCAAATGAACCACCAGGAGATATAAAAAACTCCCTCCAGCATGATCTTTAGCTTCGAGGACAACCGGATAGAGCCGAACCAAACATCCCAATCTTCAAACGAAGAAACATCAACCCAATGAAGATCCCACCAACGACATATCCGATTGAAAATGAGCTTAGCCATGTCGCAACGAAATAACACATGCTGAACATCTTCTAAAGCCAAGCCACAAATCGGACATAAAGAAGAGTCAAGAAAAACCCCTCTAGAAACAAGATTACCTCTAGTCGGGAGGCGATTAAGCCTAACACGCCAAGCGAAAACATTAACCTTAACCGGAATATACTTCACCCACCTAGTAGCAACAGTCATAGACGGAAGAAAGAGATCGTCTAAGGAATAACAAATATCTTTAACACGAAACTCGCCATCACCATTAAGATCACAAACCCATCTATCAATGGCGGAAGAGAGGGTGATTGAACCTAACGTCGACAACAGATCCAACCGTTGTTGTCGTTCATAACCGTCCCGAACCTGTCTACGAAAGGAACCATCAAGGGAAACATCACCACATTTCACAGCAACGGAAACATCTTTAATCATTTCTAAAGCAAATAAACGAGGGTAGCGAACATAAAGAGGCATGTCCGAAATCTAGTTGTCTAACCAGAACCTGGTGTTAAGCTCATTCCATATTCGAATCTTACAATGGGAGAAAAAATCAAAACCCTTTGAAGATAAAACCTGAACCTCACGCAAAATGGAGCACCAAATCGAAGTGGTATGCATCGAGTGACAATCTAAAGAAGCACCATAGATAGCACCAATAACTTGCGACCATACCGAACCATCACGAGAAAGAAATCTCCATACCCATTTGAGAAGTAAGGCACGGTTCAACGCATGAAAGCTGGAGACCCCAAGATTGCCATTTTTCTTAGAAGCAAAAATTTTATTCCAAGTAACCCAAGTAATCTTTGTCTCTGAAGAGTCTGCGCCGTTAAAAAAATTATTACGGATCATTTCCATCTCATGTAAAAGCCCCTTAGGAACTTTATAAATCGACATATTGTATAAAGGAACAGCACCAAGGACCGATTGAATAAGAGTCAATCTACCTCCAACTGAAAGGGTTTTAACCTTCCATTTGGATAAACGAGTTTGGATTTTCTGAATCGTATTAACCCAAGCGCTTTGACGAAACATAGTATCACCAACCATAACACCAAGGTATTTAAAAGGGGTTTGCATAACGGCACAACCAATAAGCGTAGCACCTTGATTAGCAACATCCCGAGAAACTCCAACTCCCAACACTTGACTCTTTTGAACATTAATTTTCAAACCTGATGCTAGATGAAAACAATTAAGGATTCGGATAAGATTTACCAAATTGTCGTCGGACCATTCTCCTATAAACACGACATCATCCGCAAAGAAAAGATGAGAAATAGACACTGATTCTTGAAGTTTGAAAACTCCTTCATTAACAGCTCTAGAAACTGAAATATGAAGAGACTCCATAATAAGAATGAAAAGGAGAGGGGCCAAAAGGTCACCTTGTTTAAGACCACGGAAGAACGGAAATTAAGTGGTGGGACTACCATTAATCAGAATCAATGCCATGGCCGAGCTAAATATACCACGAATCTACTTACACCAATTCAGACCAAAACCAAAAGCATGAAGAACGTCTAATACGAAATCCCAACGGACGGAATCATAAGCCTTAGCAAAATCAACTTTAAAAACTAAGGCTTGCTTCTTTTTCCTTTTACACCAAGAAATAATTTCGTTCAAAATGAAAGGACCGTCTAAAATTTGCCTGTTCACGACAAAGGCTGATTGGGTTCCTGAAACGAGATCGGAAATAACCGCGGCCAAACGATTAGCAAGAATCTTGGTAATCACTTTATATACGCTACCAATCAAGCTTATGGGTCTGAAATCCGTGACAAATTTAGCATCCGACACTTTAGGGATCAAGGAAATAAAAGTCGCATTGCAACCTCTCGGAAAGGATCCACTTTCGAAAAAACATGTAACAGCTGAGCAGAAGTCCGGTCCTATAAAACTCCAGTAGTGCCTAAAGAATTCAAAGGTGTAACCGTCCGGACCAGGAGATTTGTTCTCGCCACACTCCCACACAGCAGCTCGAATTTCATCCAAAGATATGTGGCTGTCTAAATCAACAATTTGGTCGGTAGACAACAGGTTAGGGAAAGAAATATTCAATTTTAACCGAGAACGATCAGGTTGTTTAAACCTAGTGGCAAAGTGATCCTTGAACATATCTTTAACCATTGTCGGATCGGTATGCCAATCGCCATCTGCCAGAACGCCACGAATTGATAACTGAGATCGTCTCTTATTTATTATACCATGAAAGAATTTTGAATTTTCGTCACCCTCAACCACCCATTTAATTTTGGCTTTTTGAACAAAATCTTTGACTTCCAACTGATTTATATCTTGAAGTTTACATGTTAACTCCATTCGCTCAAGCAACAATGTATCCGAAGCGAGACCACTATCCAACTTCTTGTCAATAACAACCAAATCATCAATAATGGCTTGTTTCGCTCCATATTGAGATATATTCTGGTCTTTAATCCAACCTCTAATAATCTTCTTCAAATCTTGTAGTTTTTTCTTGAATCTTATCAGCCTATTAGGATCTGAATGAGTAAAAGAAGTCCAAGCTAGTTCTACCATAGCATCAAAACCTCACCGTTTGAACCACGAGTGATAAATCCGAAAAGGAGTTGGACAAAAATCAGTGTGAACCTGATTAAGAAGAATTGGGCGATGATCCGATAAGTGGGGAACAAGGCAAATAGCCGTAATAGCGGGAAAGGCAGAAAAAATTCCATCCGAGACTAAGAAGCGATCCTAGAATAGATGTTGGAATCACTCCTAAACCTAAATCAAGTGTTAGTGATTCATATGTAATAGTTAGCTTAATATGGCCTTTATGTTAGTGATTAGCCTTAGGCTTATGTAGAAGGCCCATAAGCCTAGGCCCAAGCCCATAAGGAAAAGGATGGAAACTAGGAGTGTTGCCCTAGCTTCCCACCTATAAATACTCTTGTAAACCTTCAATTGAAGGTTGGTTGTTCAATTCATTTCACTCTCATACTCTACGCGTAACTGTCTTCATTCTAACGTGTGTGTTTGTGTGTGTTATTGTTCATCCGCCTCTCTTCTCTTCTCTATTCTTTCTATTGATGCTTGTGTTGTAAAACTAGTGACCTAATAGTGGTATCAATCGCCAAATAGTTGGGTAAACGTATTGTTTTGAAGTAGGTTTTGGTCCTACGCGTAAACATACGGTTCGTTGGTTTGATATTTGATTTGCTTAAAAACTCAATTTTTACACTTTTTAATCCAAGATTCTTGTACTTTTAACGTTTTAAGGTGTTAAAATAACTGTTTTTGGCATCAAGTTTCAAACTTTACGCGTAAATCTTTGGTTTTAAGCTTGGTTTTGTACGAGGGTTTCTGTCTACGCGTAACCGTTTTAGACACTTTGGATCATCAAATTTCACACTTTTGTGTTATTTTGGTGATATTGAAGCTATTTCATCACAAAAATCTGGTTTAGAAACATCTTTGGGCAAAAGTCATTTTTACGAGTAGAACTATGCGTATCAAAACCCTAGTTCTACGCGTAACTCACTCCTTGGTTTGATCTTCAGTTTCGTGGTTTACTCCGTGTTCTCTTGCTTGGATAAGCCTGAAAATACGTCGACTTGGGATATCTTTTGCACTGTGATAGTGTAAAAGATCACTTAGGCTAAAAACCCTAAACTTATGCATAAGCTTAAGCTTACGCGTAGAACCTCTTACGCATAAGATTTTTCTTACGCCTAAGCTCTGTCTTACGCATAAAGAAATCCTACGCCTAAGCTTTCTATGCGTAACTTACTGTTTACGCATAACTTTAGTCGTTTTCTCCTTACTTACGCTTAAGCTAAACCTACGTGTAACTCTTACTGTTACGCGTAACTTTGGTGTTTTTTACGCATAAGTGCTACTTGGCTTTATTGTGATTTCTACGCCTAAGGATACTTCATCAACAAAGGTTCATTCGACTACAAAGATCCATTTAACAACACAAGTTTTCAACATGTCACAACCAACATACTCTAGTTATTTCCCTTACACTTATCCTCAACAACAACAACAACAACTAAGTCAACAACATCAACAATGGAATCAACAACAAGCAGTTTATCAACAACAATTTAATCAACAACATACTCCACAACTTGCAGCAGTTCCACAACCTCTAATGGTTCAACCACCACCAAGTCTTCAAGTACAACCTTACTCAAACTTCTACAATCAATCCAGGAATACTATGAAGGAACCGGCATGGTTTGGCAAGATGTGTGAAGCCTTGAGTAGCCAACAATCAATTCATGAAGCTGGCTCACTTGATAGACCTCCAATGCTCACTCCCGGTAATTATGATCAATGGGTGATTAGGTTTTTTAGGTTTTGTGATCTAAAGAAGCCACATGGAAAGTTCTTAAAGAATGTCATCATGGAAGGTCCATTTCAGATGCCTACTGTCATTACACCCGGAGATCCAGATGCTGTTCCACCAAGAGATGATGTCGCCAACATTGCAACTATTACAGACCTCACTGCTGAACAACTTCTACACTTTGAAGCTGATGAACTTGCAATGCAATATATCCTTTTAGGATTACCCAATCCAATCCTTCGAAGTATGGATGCTCAAAAGACTGCAAAGGCAATGTGGAACAGATTCATCTTCTTATACAAGGAACAACACTCAATCAGGAAGACATGGAATCCAAAATCTACTTGACTTATGAACACTTCAATATTGAACCAGGAGAGTCAGTAGAATCTTATCATCATCGCTTTTCAGACAACATTAATGATTTGGACAAACACAATATCATCATGCCACGAATTGCAGTCAACACAAAGTTCCTAAGTAGTCTTGGTCCAGAATGGGAGAAGTATGTCATTTTTCTTCGTCAAGCTAAAGATATGCATCATGCTACCTACGGATTGTTGTACGACTATCTGAAGCCTTACCAAAAAGAAGTTGATAAGGAAAGGATTCTCCGTGGTCAAACTGTTTCACCATCACTTCCGGACAATCAACAACTTGCTTTGTGGGCTCAAACTAATATTCCTCCTCAACAAGCTCCTCAACCAGCTCCTCAAACAACTGCAACCATCAAACCTTCTGATCCGTCACAGCAACAACCTCAACAAAATCAATTGGTTCCATACAACAACAACACTGCTCAAGCTCTTTACAGTGAAGCTGATGAGGACTCCGATGCCTTCGATGAATTGCAACAAGGATTTGTTATGATTGCTAAAGCATTTGGTCGTTATACAAACAAATCCAATAATCGCATTAGTTCTTCATCTAATACAAGGAATCAGGCTGTTGTGAACAATGGACGCGTTGAAGTTCAAAATCGTGGTTATGGTCGTCAGATGGGAGGTGGTCAAGGGTTCAATGCTATGGGAAGGAATAACATGGGTGCTCCGTAGCAACAAAGGGCTCAAGTGGTTGAACAGGGGAATGCTCAGAATGGCGTTAATGGTCTTTGATGCTATAACTGTAATGAGAAGGGTCATCTGGCTAATGCATGTCCTAAACCAAGGACAAGAGGCAGTGCTTATTTCAAAGAGGCCTTGCTCTTGGTTCTTAAGGATGAAGCTGGTGGTACTCTTAACAACAAGGAACAGAGCTTTACGGCAGATGCAGACTCAGATGATGATATGGAGGACTTGCAGGCTAATGCAGCAGTGATGTTGATGGCACAAATGCAAGCACTTAACATGAGTGATACAGGCCCAGTGTATGACACTGACGGCTTGTCTCAGGTACCTGAACAAACAATTATCATCAATGATCTGATATCTCCGCCACTTTCTCTATCTGACAAGGATCAGAGTGTTCAACATGGGTCTTCCACATCTCATTCCGATGATTATCAAATAGATCCCGTAGTTATATTTGATGATCAAGATGACCTTATGGTTAATATTGATAATCAAGTTGACTCTTTGGTTATATTTGAGGATCTAAATAATGATCATGTTGAGACTTACGTTGAACAAAATGAGCTTTTGTCTGACAGAGAAACTGAGCTCCTGACCTTAATTAAAGACCAACAATCCCGAGTGGAACGTTATCATGATGATAATATAAAATTAAAAGCAAAAAATGCACTGTTAACCAAAGATAACGATTGCTTAATTCGCCAACTCAACGTTTTCAAAATTCAAGAAAAACGGGAAAAAGGTTTTGAAATCGCTTTTGCTAAATCTCACCAAAACGAAAAATCTTTAGAACGAGAGATACGTGATCTAGCCGCATCGAAGAATGCTTTGTTGTCTCAAATAGAACAACTGCAACATGAACATAAAAAACAACTTAACGCTCTTACTTTGGAAATCAAAAAGCCAAGGCTGAGTTGTTAACTTGTCAACAAAAGTTCTCTGAGTACAAAAAGCATTCCACGAAATGAATAGATAACTATCTTGAAGAAATTGTCGACTTACAACACAAAATCAAAGAGTTTTGAAATGTTGTTTATATACATGGTGAGTCAATCACAACCATTCAAAAGTTTACTTTTAAACCAAATCCAAATGGATATGGTCCGATTCTTGCTGATTACAAACCTAAGTTTTCAAACAGAGCATTCAAACCAAATCCTGAAGTTTACAGTGCAGAACATAGAATTGATGATTCAATTATGACTGTTGTTGAATATAATCGCATGGAGGAATTAGATGCAGATGACGAGAGTCGGTCTAAAATGGAAAATGTCGTTTATAACAAACCATTTAACTATTCGAAAGCCGTAACTTTTGTCACACAACAAGATACTTCAAACACACCTTTGGTTGTCACACCAGTTTTTGAAGTTAGTCCCCAACACAATGGTGCACAAATAAATGGTCCTTTACCTTCCCTTGAAGTAAAAACAAAAGCCGAAAGTTGTCGTGTTATCAAATACTTCGACACTTTCTTATCTAACATCAAACTTTTGGAACGTGCAATTGAATTTCATTCTGAAATAAAAGTTGAACATTTTACCTCGCCATTGGCACGAGAACAACGTGACATTTTTCAGAAAAGAATTTTACCACATGTCAAAAATTTGAAAAACTGTGCACTTTATTATGAAAGGGATTTTCACAAGGAACTTGATCCCATGAAATCAGTTTTCGAGAAACCAAAAACATCAATTTCAAACACTAAACGCAAAAAGAAATTATTGAGAAAAGATGTTAATCGACTCTTGGAAGATATTATCTGTACTGATATCCATAATGTTGTGTTATTGCATTCTTTGACATATGCATCTGATTCTATATCTGCTGATTCTGTTGATTCTGTTGAAATTGTTGAGAATACTGATAATGTGCTTCAGATCGAGTCTTTAAAAGTTGAAAATGAACGATTGTCAAACGAGCTTTCAAATGCAAAACGTCGTCTTCAATGGTGTCAAAAAGATATTCATAATCAACAACTTGCTTATCAAAACAAAATCGCCCAGTTGCATTCAAACAATTTTAATCCAAAACTTGAGCAACTGGATGATCTAAACGTGTCTGTTAAGTGTTAAATCTCAAAATATGAACAAGAACTTGCAAAAGTTAAAAAGGAAAATGGTGTCATATCTGATTTACTCAAACAGACTTGTGATGAAGCATCTAATGAACTTGATCATTTTCTTGCACACACTAAAGAAGTCATGCATTTTGCTGAAAATCTTCGCTCTGAAAATCAAGATCTGATTCACACTATCTTTAAGTTAAGAGAAATGTTAGGAAAGTATGAACAAGTTCAGCCTAGCATCATTAAGAGAGTTGCACCTGTAACACTTAGCAATCATGTCCCCAGAATACCAACTGACAAAACACAAGTTACTAATGTGCTTCCCTCTACTGAAACAGGACTAGTTGCCTCTTTTCCAAACATCCGCACTTCACAGCCTAGGAGAAATACAAGGAAGAATAGGAAGTTGCGACCTAAGAAAAGACAAATAAAGAATGCTGAAGTAGAAGAACACCGTAGGACTTTGAATAAGACTCCAGTTGCACCCACTTTAGATATTGCGTCTAGCAACTGTAATGGAAAAAGTGTTGTAACTAATGCTGAACCTTTAAGTACTTTTGATATTCAATTTGATGCTTCTTGTGTTATATGTCGTAAAGGTATGCGTTCTGATTGTCATGATAAATGTGTTGCTAAGGCTATCTTGTCACGTTTAAGGAATCCTAAGACCCGGAATACCTCTAGGCCCACTACTACTTCTAAGTCTGTGCTTGGTAAACCTCCCTCTTTAGATTCTAAGAAACGAATTGATGTCCCGGTAGCTCCAATATCACCTCCAAGGAATGTAGTACCACCTAGTGCATTCACTAAGACTAAAGCTAAGACTAGTTGGAGATGGCAGAAATGGATACATAATACACTAGGATTTAAATGGATGCCTAAAATCATTGATGTGTGTATTTCAACTATAACTGCTTCGGAACCCTCTAACTCTTCGGGTTCCACATCTACTTCTATTCCATCTGTGTCGTCTGTATGTAATGCAGGTGATACAGATCATCCTTTGGATTGTTGATAGCGGATGTTCCCGACACATGACAGGCAACCTTAAACTGTTATCAAACTTTGTTTCAAAGTTCATTGGCACTGTCAAATTCGGGAATGATCACTTCGCAGCTATCATGGGCTACTGAGACTACATTAATGGCAACATCGAAATTAGCAGGGTTTATTATGTGGAAGGCCTCGGTCACAATCTCTTTTCTGTTGGTCAATTTTGTGATGGAGATTTAGAAGTCGCTTTCAGGGAGAAAACTTGTTTCATTCGTGTTCTACAAGGAAATGATCTTATGTCTGGCCAACGCTCATCCAGTCTATATACTATCTCAATGCAAGACATGATTGCTTCATCTCCCATATGTCTACTCTCAAATGCTACATCAACAAAATCTTGGCTATGGCACCGTCGTCTCTCACATCTAAACTTCAAA
Source organism: Chrysanthemum seticuspe (assembly GCA_019973895.1). Classification (NCBI taxonomy): domain Eukaryota; kingdom Viridiplantae; phylum Streptophyta; class Magnoliopsida; order Asterales; family Asteraceae; genus Chrysanthemum; species Chrysanthemum seticuspe. The sequence continues at coordinate 50,417,095 of BPTQ01000009.1, read as the reverse complement.
CCATCACCAACCTTGCTCGACACAAACTTGTTGAAGGTCTCCCATGATTCCGGTACTCTAAAGATCACTTATGTTCAGCTTGTGAATAAGGGAAAAGCACTCGTGCTCATTTTCCTTCAAAGGTGGAACACAGCACTCAGCATGTGCTTCACCTTCTTCACATGGATTTGTGTGGCCCGATGCGCGTGCAGACGATAAATGGCAAACGCTATATCTTGGTAATTGTTGATGACTACTCAAGATGGAATTGGGTTTATTTTCTTCGAAGTAAAGATCAAGCTCCACAAATGATCATCACCTTTCTCACGAAAATTCAAGTTCAGCTCCGGAACACCGTCGGACAAATTCGAACAGACAAAGGAACTGAATTTGTTAATCAAACCCTTCGGGAATATTATGAGAAAGTGGGAATTGAGCATCAAACATCTATTGCCCGCACACCAGAACAAAACGGAGTTGTTGAAAGACGAAACCGTACGTTAGTGGAAGCTGCCAGAACGATGTTAATCAATGCTAAACTTCCAGATTACTTGTGGGCTGAAGCTGTCTCAACTGCATGCTACACTCAGAATCGTTCAATGATTACAAAACGCCACAACAAAACACCATTTGAGCTTCTCCATAACCGAAAACCGAATCTAAAACACTTTCATGTATTTGGATCCCTCTGTTATCCGAATAATGATCGTGATGACTTTGGAAAGCTCAAAGCCAAAGCTGATATTGGAGTCTTTATTGGATATTGTGAGAATTCTAAAGGTTATCGGATCTGGAATCGTTGGACAAAGCAAGTTATGGAAACGATTCATGCTCATTTCGATGAACTTACAGAAATGGCTTCTGAGTATAACAACTTGGAACCCGGTCATAACCGCTTAAACTTCCCCCAAACCCTATCATCAGCTGAAACAAGCCCTCAGCTTACTCGTCAACAAATGGAAAGGCTATTTGCTCCTCTATTCAATGATGATATTGATGAACGTGCTCCAGGTGTATCCGCTGTTTCCGCTGCTCAACCTGATCATATTCTTATACCTGATACACCTGCTACAACAACCACTGTTGAAGAAGCACCACCAGTTGACTCTACTACAACAGTTGAACAAACTGCTTCCAACGATGCAGAACCAGCTGATGATGTTCTTAATCAAGTACCCCCACCTGCGGATTTTGATCCAAATGCGTTCTTCAACCCGTTTGCTAATGAAACTGTTGCATCTGATGTCGCGGAATCATCTACAAGCCATTTGAATCCTCATAATCTGCACAATGTATACCAACATCAACCCTCTACACATCGATGGACAAAAGACCATCCTTTGGAAAATATTATTGGAAACCCGAATCAACCAGTCGTCACGAGACAACGTCTTCAAACAGACGGTGAACACTACATTTATGCACTCACTGTCTGCCAAACTGAACCAAAAACATTAACGATGCAATGACAAAAGATAACTGGATTGAATCCATGCAAGAAGAACTCAACCAATTCAAACGTCTTGAAGTATAGGAACTGGTTGAAAGACCAACAGGGGTCTACGGCATTGGTCTTAAATGGATTTGGAAGAACAAATTGGATGCTGAAGGGAACGTAATCAGAAACAAGTCACGTCTGGTGGCTAAGGGTTATCGACAGGAAGAGGGTATTGACTTTGAAGAATCATTTGCTCCGGTTGCTCGGCTTGAGGCTGTTCGGATATTTCTCGCGTTCGCGGCTCATATGAATATAACGGTCTTTCAGATGGACGTCAAAAACTGCATTTCTGAATGGTCAACTGAAAGAAACGGTTTATGTTAGCCAGCCAGAAGGATTCGTTGATCCCGCATTCCCGAACCATGTCTACAAACTGAACAAAGCTCTGTATGGTCTCAAACAAGCTCCTCGGGCGTGGTACGATAAGTTATCATCTTTCCTCATTGCCAACAATTTTACCAAAGGTGCGGTTGACCCAACTCTTTTCATACAATATCACGGGGGAACATATTTTAATTGTTCAAATTTACGTGGATGACATCATTTTTGGGTCAACACATAAAAAGTACTCAATCGCTTTTGCAAAACTAATGAAGAAACATTTTGAAATGTCAATGATGGGTGAACTTACGTTGTTTCTAGGACTGCGAGTTCATCAATCACCCCGTGGTATTTTCTTGAGTCAGTCCAAATATGCCCTTGAAATTCTGAACAAATTTGGGATGAACACTTGTGATACTTATGCCACACCAATGTCACATACCAAGAAGCTAGATGCTGATTTGCATGGGAAATTGGTTGACCCTACCAAATACCGAAGCATTATTGGGTCTCTCATGTATCTAACAGCTAGCAGACCTGATATTGTATTTGCCGTATATCTTTGCTCCCGTTATCAGTCGAGACCAACTGAAACCCACCTCTCAGAGGCTAAAAGAATCCTCTGATACATCAAGGGAACCATTAATTTAGGGATCTGGTATCCGAAGGATTCTGGTTTTGAACTAATAGCTTTTTTAGACGCTGACCACGCAGGATGTTTAGACTCTCGGAAAAGTACTTCAGGAGCACTACAATTTCTTGGTAACAAACTGGTGTCGTGGCAATCGAAGAAGCAGGATTGTACATCGCTGTCCTCAACAGAAGCAGAATATGTAGCCATGTCCGCGTGTTGTGCTCAAGTCATTTGGATGAGAACACAACTCAAAAACTATGGTTACATCTTTGACAGAATCCCGATGTACTGCGACAATCAGAGTGCCATTGCTATCTCGTGCAACTCAATTCAGCACTCGAAATCAAAGCACATCGATCTTCGGTATCACTTCATCAAGGACCACGTGGAACAGGGTACTGTTGAATTATACTTCGTGGGTACAGAATACCAATTGGCAGATCTTCTCACCAAAGCCTTAGCTCCTGCTAGGTTTAATGAGTTGGTCCACTGGATTGGTATGCGGTGTTTGACTCAAGAGGAATTGGATGAACTCTTAAAACAGTCTTAAAAACCAGTCAAACACCAAAATCTCTTTTGTAAATATTTTTTCAAAAACAAAATACAAAAATATAAAACCTGATAAAACAACAAAAATATTCTTCTATCTATTTTTCTGTTAGGTCACTAGTTTTACAAACACAAGTTATAAGAGAAGATATGAAGGCGATTGAACAAGTAAATCACACACACACACACGTATAGTAAGACCGGTTATGCAAAGAGTATGAATGAGAAAAAAACTTGAACAACCAACCCTCAAGTGAGGGTTATTACATGGTTTATATAGGCAAGGAGCTAGGGCAACACTCCCTCTCCTTCCCTATTCCTTATTGGGCTTGGATCAAGCTTATGGGCCTTCTACATAAGCTTGACCTTAAACAAACATAAAGGCCATAATAAAGCTACCTATTACATATGAAATATAAATACTTGAACTACTGTTTAGGAGTGATTCCAACAATCTCCCCCTCAAGTATATATGAATGTAAACGGTGAAGGCATTGATGTAGTAGTAGCTGTGACGTCTTCTGACATTCTTCTTTCTTGTGAGAGGAATTGTCTTGATTCGAACAATCTCCCCAGTGTAGAGAGATAGTTATCTTTGAACAGTTATGCTTCGACGTCATCTTTAACTTTGTTCTTTGATCATTGTTCTTTGTGGTGAAAGTGATAGTATGTTGTTGTCTGCATCAATCTGCCTCAGGTCTGCTTCGCTGCTCCAGTGTCTTCACGTCATTCTTCAACATGCTCACACGCTCTCTGACGTTGGAATTTAATACTGATGAAGTTCTTTAAGTCTTTAACTTTGTAGATTCTTTGGTTGACGAAGAATCATTCTGACTGTTGTGTTGCATCTGAATAGAACTTCCATTAGTGTTGATGTTGGCGTGAGCATGAGAAGAATCAGCACGATCATCCCGCTCCGGAGCTTCCATAAGAAGAAAACATTTCAAACGGTTAGTAATAAGCGGTTTTCGGCACTTACAAGTTTGAACTTTGAGAGTGTCAACAGCATAGTGTGAAGACACAACTCTAATTCTTACAAAGGCCGTTCCTGAACTGGAGTCCCACAAGTGAGATAACGCGATGTACCGAAGTACATCTACAGTTCAGATGAGTCGCTGAGGTACACCGAAGCATCACCTCACGACTGTAGACCGTTTGAGACACACTCCGCGTAATCCACGGGGAGTTACCGAAGTGACCTGCTGTCAGGGTTGTTTGATGTTGACCCTGGCAGGAGTTTCCATTCAATCACTGAGTATCACAGATGTGAACCTCTCATAAATTTTCTCGACAGATTGCTAAGATCTGTGAAGGACTCGATATGAACCACTGATGATCTTATTTGTTGATCATCAAGTGATTAAATGTCAAGTGTTCCTAAGAGATCTTTTGATGAATCTCGTGGGTCTAGACTCAATAGTGCGTTTTGGTTTTCCTGAGCGGAGACTGGGGAGAGGGTCTCCTTCTTCAATACCAGCGATCTCTAAAAGAAAGCCAATAGTTTACGTAGGGTTCCCTGTGAGAATGAAACAAGCTTTTGTTGAGAAAAACTTGAGTGGCTAAGAAGGTTTAGTGCATGCGTCACTGGGTCCATGACGACTTTTAATCTTCAATACCGGTGTCACTAAGTGACAACCAATAGCATATGAATTGAACCCGGTGTCTGCCCTAAGTTGAATAATCTGGAGGGCTATTTCTTTTCACCCTTTACTTTACATTTCTTTTTGATTCTTCAACTCCTTCTTTCTCCGATTCTCATTTTCTCCCTTTTACAATCATTCCTAAGGACTTCTAACACTAACTAATGGTAGTGTCCTTGGGTAGATCCCTCCGGCTCTGGCGGATCATAGGACGGTTATTCCTAACCTTAGTCACCTTATAACTCCATGACTAACCTATGTTTGCCATTAAAACCACTGTATGTGAAAATATCTCTCAAAGGGTTTGTTAATGAAAAACATGTTTGAACCACTGTGAGAGATGATGTTTTGCATAAATACTCCCCCTCCACATGTGCTTAATAGTTTTAATGGTTAAATGCACAGTGAGGAAAGAGCGCGCACTTTTTGAATTGATCCACTGAAGATAGACAATCCCCCGCGAGACACGGTTACGTTGCATAGTTAAAGAGTTACATTGTCAGCTTTTAGGTGACAACTAGCTCTAATAACTACCTTGAAGGTGTAGACAAACCTTAAAAGGTTGTCAAACCCGTCAGAGTTCATGTCTATCAAGAGTTTCTCGAATGGTACATTCTACTCGGACAAGTCCTTTGCGAGACACGTTTACATCACTAGCGAACTAGCTTGAAATTATTACCCGTCCAGGACAAGTCTTTTCGAGTTACTAACAGTTTAGTACCGTCAATTCGTTGGTAAAGTCTGAGGTACACAGATTCATTTGCATTAAGCACAACATATTTCTTATCACACAATTTTCTCCCTCTCAAAAATGGCATATAAAATGTTATTTTTGAACGATTTGAGAATAAATATGACCATTTTGAGTGTTGCGGGAAGATGACCACTATGAACAATTTGTGAACAAAGTTTTCATTCAAATACTCCCCCTCAACTAGTAATATAAACGGTTGAGGTGTTGAAAAATCATGTGGGGAAGTACTTGTCTTTTTGAGCAAAACCTTGAAAAATGAAAGGTTTGATAGGTTTTACTCAAAAATAAGAAGCTTTCGCTCCTTTTATAAGGATTGTGGCACTGAGGCGTACCACAGGGTCCTTTCTTGACCATTACGGGTTGTACACTGTTATTTGTGCACAAGCCATTGCCATATATAATCATACATCCAATATTATATGAAGGAAACAATTCAAGGGGTACCAGGAAGTGCAGTGATGTTCCCAGGAGTGCGAACAGGGCGTTGAAAGCCGGTGATGTTTCTCCTGGGTCGACCACCAACATAGCTCTCCAATCGTCTGAACTGATCCCTTCTGAACAACCGTTCATCAATCATGGTGATGATTCGTCTCACATCCCTCCTTTCTTGAGAATTCCAGCGCTTACGAGACCCAACTTTCAGGCGTATATCCTTCAACCTGTACGCCAATCCATCCCTAACCAGCTTCAAGGTATGATCCCCGAATTTGTGGAGCTCACTACACGCCATTAAGCAGTTTCTTTGAAGTTCACTATGGTAAACAACGCCGAAAGGTTTGCTGATGAGTGTATATTGAGATAGCTGGTTGAGATCAGGAAGAGTAAGCGTTGGAGGAGTGAGGTTGACACGCGTCTGATAAGATTCAACAGCCATCTGGATATCTTCAACACGTTCTTTGATCACGATGCGTCTAATGAAGATGAGAAGTGACTTGATAAATTCGCGTTGAACTTCAGTCGAGAATTGTCTCATACGACCCTGTACTTTGGCAAGGTACATGTCTTCGATGTCGTTGAGGGACAAGTTCTCAAAGTCAGCCTCGGAGAATCCATAGTCCTGTTCATCTTGTCGTTTGACTATGATATTCTTTAAGAATGTGTAGTCCCACTTAGACTTGAGATCAATGTGTTTGATGGTCACGATGTCCTTAGAACTATACACTGCATGTTGAGACTTCTGAACCAGGCAGCTTCTGTAGTAGATTCTTCGGCGTTCAGGCCAATGATGAATCCCATACAATGCATCATGGTCGTATGCTTGCACGTTGTCAGAAAACAAGTGATTTGCACGTTCCTCGATAGCTATGCAGTTTGAGTAAATAGCCGCTGGGAATGGAAGAGTCAATGATGTAGCGTATTTTCGTGAACCATCGCTACCGTGTACGAGAAAATCCAGGTCTCTGTTAAAGAAGTATCGGAAGGGAATCCGTGGTTCGTCTGTTTGGCCAATGGTCGGTAGAGGTTTGGTCCAATCGGTGTAGTATGGAGGGTTGTCCCTTTGTGTGAAGTCAATGTTTGCTTCCGGATTGAGCCAATCCATGTTGTTAGACATAGCTCGAGCGATGTTCTCAAGATGATATTCGACCTCGAGGGCGCTTTCAGAGCTGTCTTTCCACAGTTGAAAAGCTTCATTCTTGATTCGCTTCAACTCATATTTTGTCATTTTCTTCACATGGAACTTTTCTTGCAAAAGTTTTGCGTGCTCCAATGTAGAACCATCTACCAAGTCTTGACCTTCATCAGGGTAGGGAGTTTGATTTACAAGTGTGGAGAACCATTCAAACTCTTCGGTTTTATCGTCATCTAGCCATGATACGACTTCAGGCTGAGTCGTCTTCTTCTTCTTTTTGGTAGGCCTGGATGATGATACTGGTTTCTGCACTTGTTTGGGTGAGGTGGGTTGTTGTCGGGGCTCAAGGACCTCTTCATCGTCACCACCCGTATACTCAAAGTAATCACCTGTTTTATAAGTCAGGGGTGGTAACTCGGAATCGTCCCGAGGTTTATCAGTAGAAGACCGAGGTGGAGGAGACTTTTGTTGAGAAGAAGTTCGTGGTGGAGGAGGTGGCATTGAAGTAGATTTACCAGACTGCTTCTGACGTTTAGGTGCAGAGTCCTTGTCCTTATCATCGTCATCCCTTGGTCGTTTGGGTTGATCGGCTGACTCCTTACATGATGATCTGAGTTGAAAATCAAGTAGATTTTTGAAAAATTTAGCTTCATCCGAAGTAAACGTTCCAGATCGCTTTGACATTTGCATCACAAGTTTAGCGATTAACTCAGATTCAGAGAGATCAGCTTCTTTGGCCATTGTATGTTTAACCAATGCGACGATGTTAGGGGTGAGTTGTCTGGAAAATACTTCTCTAGTCACACCGGGGACAGTGTCGAGAAGAAACTTGTGAGTATGATCTCTTGCTGTCTTTTCCAGTTCCTTTTGGACTTTAGGAACGATATCCTGAAGGTACTTGTTAGTGTAGCCTTCGATCATTTCGTTCAGTTCCTCTTGTTGATGACTCTTCATGAACTTCTGAACAAATTCCCTTTCTTTCTCCATCTTGTCTTTCTCATCATTTAAGTACTGAATCTGGTCAGCAAACCAATTCAGTTTTCTGTAAAGTATGTCCTTCTTTCTGACTTGTTGGACAGCTTTCACAATCCTTTTATGAGACTGAGAAATCCAAGATTTAGGTTGTTTCTTCACTGATTTGGATGATGATCTGGTTGACTTCGTTGATGGTGGTGGTGATGAGTGAGATGAAGAGTTTGATGATGAGGAGACATGAGGAGACTTCAGGTCCTTAGGAGTTTCTGAGGTTTTCTCCTTTGAGTGTGTTGGACTGTCTAGAAGAAACTTTGTATAATCATCCTCGTCATCCTTTGACTTTTCTTTCTCAGTTTCCTGTTTCTCAAAATCATACACGATAGTGTCCTCAATAGGCTTTTGTTGTTGCACAAGAGTGATGGCACCAGATCCTTTATCGGGTCGATTAACCGCATCAGGATCTGGAGAGGAGTGGGCAGTACCACTTGATCCTCCTGGGCCACCCATTTGATCTTTAGCAAATTCTTCGGCCTTTTGAAGATGTCTGGCGATGTGAAACTTCTTCCTGTATGATTGATCCAATTGCTCTTCATCTTCTTCAGAGCTTTCATCTTGTGGCACAAGTGCAGGAGTCTTCCCTTTTCCTTTATTAGTTTGAGGACTTGGAGATTTTGGTACTGAGGGATTTTCATCCTTTGCAGTTTCAGAGTATGTGATCTCTTCATCTGTGTCAGTAGCCTCAGAGTCCTCGTCCCTGAGCTGTCTTTGCGGTTCAAGTGAAAGGATCGGAGTGGCTTCTTGAGAAGGAACTTTCTTCTTAGGGGTGGGTTTCCTCTTTGGAATAGGTTTCTTCTTTGGAACATTCCTTTGACTATCTGTACTTGTGACACTTCCAGCACTTCCTTTTCTGGTTCTCCTTACAGGTGTTCCAGAAGATTTTTCGTCGAGATGACCAACTTTGCCTAGTTTGACTGCTTCCAGATACCTTTTGTACGTGTCGAGCTTTCTGACATCTTCAGTTAGAAGGAAATCTGGCAACACAGCACCTTGTTTCTTTGTAGACGTTTCCTTGATTCTGACAGAGAGAATGGGTTCCGTCAACATGTCGTGATTGTCGGGGTCATTGAGCCTCTTGGGAATGTCAAGATAAAGTCCAAGTGCTCTCTGGATCAACAATTTAGTATATCTGATGTAGGGAATCTTTGAGCCAAGTTTGTTGAGAAATGACATCATGTCATCCCAAATCAGAGCTTCGATAGCGATGTGTTTCTTGTTGACCAATGCCCAGAATATTTGCAGTTCCATGAGCTTAGGGTGCTCATAGCCGCTGTCACGACCAGAAACAGACTTGGTGATGATCATGTAGAGAGTTCTCCAGGGTTGAGGAATACTCTTAAGCTCTACGTGAGAATGCTTGGTGATTATTCCTGTAGCCTCGTCATAACCGATATTGATTAAGAATTGGAGAGTGAGCTCTTCAGCAGGTGTGGCATATAGTTTGGTTTGATCGACATCAGGAATTAGGAGAACAGCCCTTAAGTCTGCAGGTGTAATGGTGACTTGTTTGTGATTCAGAGTCACCGTCACAGCAGTTTGTCCTTTGACCCTTTCCATAGTGTTCCAGAACTGTTGGATGTAGATCTCAGGAACAGTTGCAGAGTGAGTAAGCATGTTCTGATACGGATGAGTCCTCAGAATGTCAATAGCAATTAAACACGAAGATTCAGAGCAAGTGAGGGTGTCAAAGTCAACACGGAGATTGTTCTTTCCTATCTTCATTGGATAGCCATGAGGATAGATATCAGCAATGGAGAGAACTTCAGGTGCATCCACATTCATTTGTTCAGCCATGTCGTGATCTGAAATAACATTAGCCAAAAGAACCAACATATCGAAAGACATAATGTTAGTCAACAGAAGGTCTTATTGTCTAGTTATTGAATGTACAGTGTCAATGATTGTTACGAGTCCTAAGTCACTTGTATGTTCAATAGTTCAATGATGTCGTGAAATGTTTCGTGAGTTAGTTAACTTTTAAGTTTTAAAGTTTATGTTATCACTTATTGTTCACAGCATATTAGACGATTAAGTTTATTAGTGACATTATTGGATTCGTGACGTTATGATTAGTTTATTTACAAGTTTGTACACGTAACAATTCATCATGAAGGTCAATCCAGGGTTAAGCGTAGTTTTGGCAAAGTTATGCGTAGACAGGAATGATATATGCTTAGGCGTAAACTTACGCGTAGAATCCTAACTTACGCGTAAGAAGTGTTACGCGTAGGAAAAAGAGACCTTATGCGTAGAGCTTATGCGTAGGCATATATTAACCTTACGCGTAAGGCTACTCGTAAGAGTTGACCTTATGCGTAGAGGTCACTGTTTACGCATATCCTTCACAGGATATGCGTAGTCCCTTATGTAGAACCTTATGCGTAGAAGCTACGCGTAAGACTAATCTTACGCATAACAAGCTACGCGTAAGGTGATCCTTATGCGTAGATTGATAACAACCTTGATTCTGAAATTTACGTGTTGCAAGCCTGAAATAAAGCATCATATCATCAAAGTTAAACACATAACATTCGTTTAAAACAAATCAAACCACATTTGCACAGTTTAACAGTTACGCGTAGAACTGCATACGCGTAGTCTAAACCCTAAATCTACGCGTATGAGATCTAGCCATGGAATATGCATACAACTGATTCTGGGAGGACTAAGAAGCATATAGAGTTGTTTTGGTCAAGTTTTAACATCAAAGGTGTCAAGAATCAAAAGTACCCAAACCGTATGAACACAAAACCCTAATTTCCATTTAAGAGTAATTAGTGTTTCTGGGTGAAATCTGGGCCTGGATATAATCAATTCAACTTGATAATAACCTTATATAACAATCTCTTTCACCAAAAGCGTTCTCATTTGGAAAAACCCAAATCCACGCATAAACCCTAGTTTTCAAATACACTCAATTCGTGTTTCTGGGTGCATTTTGATGATTAAAAAGGTATCATTGATGTTTTAAGAACGTTTTGACACAGCCCTTTTAACCATAAACACCCTTTCATGATTTAGTGTTCTTGTGCTTACGCGTAAGATACACAAATGTTAATAACTTAAGATTAAACCGTTGGATTTTTGAAAGATTGAAAACCATTGTTTAAAAACTTGTTACAAACACGAAATCACTTACAAATTGATGATCTAAAACACGGATTTGTCAAATGATTATGGATCGTGGATTGTGTTTGGTAAGGTAATAAATGTGATGAATTTAATGAGGTTGGTAGGGTATTTTATTTAAAGTAACTTTAAAGTTTTGACAGTTTTGATCCCTCCACCTTTTTCTTTTTCATCCAAAGCCATTTAACTTCCGTTTTGGTTATCAAACAAAGATTTTAAGAAAGACACTTGACGACACTTCCCCTCGACTTAAGAAAATAATGAAAGGTTATAAATATTAGTCCGAGGAGTGTCATTGAACCAGAAAAATTCACCACCATTGATAAAAGAAACAACCGGGATTTGATATCATGCAAGTACACAGATGTTTTGAAACAGTTAAGAGTTTATTTTCTCCCCCTCAACACTTGATCGGAAAAATACTGAATTTTGAAAGATTAAAGTGTTGACGGAAGAAATGTACTTGCCATGTTGAAGAAATATAGAGTAGGAGAATATTTTTGTTGTTTTATCGGATTTTATATTTTTGTGTTTTGTTTTTGAAAAGATATTTACAAAAGATGTTTTGGTGTTTGACAGGTTTTTAAGACTGTTTTAAGAGGTCATCTAATTCCTCTTGAGTCAAACACCTCATACCAATTCGGTGGACCAACTCATTAAACCTAGCGGGAGGCAAGGCTTTGGTGAGCAGATCTGCCAATTGGTATTCAGTACCCACAAAGTATAGTTCAACGGTACCCTGTTCCACGTGGTCCTTGATGAAATGATAGCGTAGATCGATGTGCTTTGATTTCGAGTGCTGAACAGAGTTGCACGAGATGGCAATGGCACTCCGATTGTCGCAGTACATCGGGATTCTGTCAAATACGTAACCATAGTCTTTGAGTTGTGTTCTCATCCAGATGACTTGAGCACAACACGCGGACATGGCTACATATTCTGCTTCGGTTGATGACAGCGATGTACAATCCTGCTTCTTTGATTGCCAAGACACCAGTTTATCACCGAGAAATTGTAGTGCTCCTGAAGTACTTTTCCTTGAGTCTAGGCATCCTGCGTGATCAGCGTCTGAAAAAGCGATTAGTTCAAAACCAGAATCCTTCGGATACCAGATCCCCAAGTTAATGGTTCCCTTGATGTATCGGAGGATTCTTTTAGCCTCAGAGAGGTGGGTTTCAGTTGGTCGCGACTGATAACGGGAGCATAGATAAACGGCAAAGACAATATCAGGTCTGCTAGCTGTTAGATACATGAGAGACCCAATGATACTTCGGTATTTGGTAGGGTCAACCAATTTCCCATGTAAATCAGCATCTAATTTCTTGGTATGAGCCATTGGTGTGGCATAAGTGTCACAGGTTGTCATTCCAAATTTGTTTAACAGTTCAAGGGCATATTTGGACTGACTCAAGAAAATACCACGGGGTGATTGATGAACTTGTAGTCCTAGAAAGAACGTAAGTTCACCCATCATGGACATTTCAAAATTTTTCTTCATTAGTTTTGCAAAAGCGATTGAAAACTTTTTATGTGTAGACCCAAAAATGATGTCATCCATGTAAATTTGAACAATTAAGATGTGTGCCCCGTGATATTGTATAAAAAGAGTTAGGTCAACCGAGCCTTTGGTGAAATTATTGGCAATGAGGAAAGATGATAGCTTATCGTACCATGCCCGAGGGGCTTGTTTGAGACCATAAAGAGCTTTGTTCAGTTTGTAGACATGGTTAGGGAACTCAGGATCAACGAATCCATCTGGTTGGCTGACATAGACTGTTTCTTTAAGTTGTCCATTGAGAAACGCCGTTTTGACATCCATCTGATAGACCGTCATATTCATATGAGCTGCGAACGCGAGAAATATCCGAACAGCCTCAAGACGAGCAACCGGAGCAAAAGATTCTTCAAAGTCTATTCCTTCTTCCTGACGATAACCCTTAGCAACTAGCCGTGACTTGTTTCGGATGACGTTCCCTTCAGCATCCAATTTGTTTTTCCAAATCCATTTGAGACCAATGACGTAGACCCCTGTTGGTCATTCAACCAGTTCCCATACTTCAAGACGTTTGAATTGGTTGAGTTCTTCCTGCATGGATTCAATCCAGTTGTCTTTTGTCATTGCGTCTTTAATGTTTTTAGGTTCAGATTGGCAGACAGTGAGTGCATAAATGCAATGTTCACCGTCTGTGTGAAGACGTTGTCGCGTAACGACTGGTTGATTCGGGTTTCCAATAATGTTAGCCAGAGGATGGTCTTTTGTCCATCTATGTGTAGAGGGTTGATGTTGGTATACATTGTGCAGATTCTGAGGGTTCAAATGGTTTGTTGAAGATTCCGCAACATCTGGTGCAGCAGTCTCATTAGCAAACGGGTTGAAGAACGCATTTGGATCAAAATCTGCAGGTGGGAGTACTTCATTCAGAATATCATCAGCTGGTTCATCAATGTTGGAAGCGGTGTGTTCAACTGTTGTGTTGGAGTCAACTGGTGTAGGTGCATCTTCAACAGTAGTTGTTGTAGCAGGTGTATCAGGTATAGGAATATTATCAGGTTGTGCAGCGGAAACAGCGGATACATCAGTAGCACGTTCATCAATATCGTCACAGAACAGAGGAGCAAATAACCTTTCCATTTGTTGACGAGTTAGCTGAGGGCTTTCTTCAGCTGATGATGGGGGTTGAGGGAAGTTTAAACGGTTGTGACCGGGTTCTAAGCTGTTGTACTCAGAAGCCATTTCCGTGAGTTCATCAAAATGAGCATGAATCGTTTCCATCACCTGTTTTGTACGACGATTCCAGATCCGGTAACCTTTAGAATTCTCACAATATCCAATAAAGACTCCAATGTCGGCTTTGGCTTTGAGCTTTCCAAAATCATCACGATCATTATTCGGATAGCAAAGGGATCCAAATACATGAAAGTGTTTGAGATTCGGTTTATGGTTGTGGACAAGCTCGAAAGGTGTTTTGTTGTGGCGTTTTATGATCATAGAACGGTTTTGAGTATAGCATGCAGTAGATACAGCTTCTGCCCATAAGTAATCTGGAAGTTTAGCATTGATTAACATTGTTCTTGCAGCTTCCACTAACGTTCGGTTTCGTCTTTCAACAACTCTGTTTTGTTCAGGTGTACGTGCAATAGATGTTTGATGCTGAATTCCCACTTTCTCATAAAATTCATGAAGGGTTTGGTTAACAAATTCAGTTCCTTTGTCTGTTCTGATGAGTCTGACGGTGTTGCGGAGCTGAACCTGTATTTTTGTGAGAAAGGTGATGATCATTTGTGGAGCTTGGTCTTTCCTATGAAGAAAGTAGACCCAAGTCCATCGTGAGTAGTCATCAACAATTACTAGGATGTAGCGTTTGCCATTGATCGTTTGCACGCGTATCGGGCCACACAAATCTATGTGAAGAAGATGGAGCACATGCTGAGAGCTGTGTTCTACCTTTGAAGGAAAGTGAGCACGAGTGCTTTTCCCTTGTTCACAGGCTGAGCAAAGGTGATCTTTTGAATACCGGAATCGTGGGAGACCTTCAACTAGTTTGTGTCGAGCAAGGTTGGTGATGGTTTGAAAGTTTAGATGTGAGAGACGACGGTGCCATAGCCAGGATTTTGTAGATGTTGCCTTTGAAAGTAAGCAGATGGGAGATGAAGCAACCATGTCTTGCATAGAGATAGTGTAGAGACTAGAATTACGTGAGCCAGACATAAGGTCATTTCCTTGTAGATCACGAATGAAACAAGTTTTCTCTCTGAAAGCAACCTCCAAATCTCCATCACAAAATTGACCTACTGAAAACAGATTGTGACCGAGGCCTTCCACATAATAAACCCTGCTGATTTCGATGTTCCCATTGACATAATCTCCGTAGCCCATGATAGCTGCGAAGTGATCGTTTCCGAATCTGACAGTGCCAATGAACTTTGCAATAAAGTTTGATAACAGTTTAAGGTTGCCTGTCATGTGTCGGGAACATCCGCTATCAACAATCCAGAGAATGATCTGTATCACCTGCATTACACACAGACGACACAGATGGAATAGAAGTAGATGTGGAACCCGAAATGTTAGAGGGTTCCGAAGCAGGTATGTTAGATATACACACATTGATAATTTTAGGCATCCATTTAAATCCTAGTGTGTTATATATCCATTTCTGCCATCTATAACTACTCTTTGCTTTAGTCTTAGTGAAAGCACTAGGTGGTACTACATTCTTAGGAAGTGAAGCGGGAGCTACTGTGATAGCAATGGTTGCCTTAGAATCTAAAGAAGGCGGTCTACCAAGCACAGACTTAGAATGATTATTGGGCCTTGAGGTATTCTGATTCTTAGGATTCCGTAATCGAGAGATTATAGTTTTAGCAACACATTTATCATGACAATCAGAATTCATACTTTTCCGACAAATAACACAAGGTGCATCAGTCTGAATATCAAAAGTACTTAGCGGTTTAGCATACGTTACATCACTATTTCTATTACATTTGCCAGATGCAACATCTATAGTGGAAGCAACATTAGTCTTATTCAGAGTCCTAGGGTGTTCTTCTACTTTAGCATTCCTTATTGATCTTTTCTTAGGTCGCAACTTCCTATTCTTCGATTGAGTGCTCCTAGGCTGTGAAGTGCGGACGTTTGGAAAAGATGCAACTATTCCTGTTTCAGTAGAGGGAAACACATTAGCAACTTGTGATTTGGCAGTGGGAATTCTAGGTTCACGATTACAAAGTGTGACTGGTGCTAATCTCTTAATCACAGTAGGCGGAAGTTGTTCATACTTTCCTAACATTTCCCGTAACTTAGAGATGGTGTGAATCAAATCTTGATTTTCAGAACGAATATTACCAGCAAAATTCATGACTTCTCTAGTGTGAGCAAGATATTGATCAAGTTCGTTTGATGCTTCAAGTCGAGTCTTTTTGAGTAAATCAAATATGACACCATATTCCTGTTTAACTTTTAAAAGTTCTTGTTCATATTTTGAAATTTGACTTTTCAAAGACACGTTTTGATCATCCAGTTGCTCAATTTTAGGATCAGAAGATTTTGCACTCAACTGAGCGATTTTCTTTTGAAAACTGAGTTGATGGTTGTGAATATATTTTTCACACCGATGAAGATGACGTTTTGCATTGTAAACTTCAGTGAGTAATCGTTTATTTTCAGCTTTTAAAGACTCGATCTGAAGCACATTATCGGTGTTCTCAACAGTAACAACAGTTTCAACAATATCAGCCGAGATATGATCAGATGCATATGGCAAGGAATAGAATAACACAACATTATGGATATCAGCACAAATAACATCTTCCAAGAGTCGATCAACATCTTTTCGCAACAGTTTCTTTTTGCGTTTAGTGTTAGAAATAGATGTTTCTGTTTTCTCGAAAACGTTTTTCATTACCCCAAGTTCCTTATGAAAATCCTTTTCCCAGGCAATTGTACAACTTTTCAAGTTTTTAACATTAGGTAAAAGATTTTTCTGAAAAATGTCTCTTTGTTCTCGCGCCAGAGGCGATTGAAAATGTTCAACTTTGATTTCAGAACGATATTCTATCTCATGTTGTAAAATTTTGAGGTCAGCCATGAAAATGTCAAAATATCGAAGTATTTTTCGATCTTCAGGTTTTGAGTTTACTTCACTAATGGAAGGTAAAGGACCATAAGTTTGTGCAAAGTCTGTTTTGGGATTAACATTAGAAGACTCAGGTGTTTTGATGATAATCCTTGGTGTGTTTGAAGAATCCATTGGTGTGACGAAAGTGACCGCGTTTTTATAATTAAAAGGTTTGTTGTAAACAACGTTTTTTAATTTTGATCGACTCTCGTCTTCTGTATCTAATTCCTCTTGACGATGATATTCAACAACACTCATAACAGTATTATCAATTTTATATTCTGCACTGGAAACTTCAGGAGTTGGTTTGAATGATTTTATTGAAAGCTTTGGTTTGTAATCAGCTAGATTTTTTCCATATCCTTTTGGATTGGGTTTTAAGGTAAACTTTTCAATAGCTGTTACTGATTCACCATGTTTGTAAACAACAGTTTTAAACTCTTTAAGTTTGTTTTGCAAGCCGATAATTTCTTCAAGAAGGTCATCTACCCGATTCGTTGAATGCTTTTTGTATGTGGAGAACTGTTTTTGACAAATTAACAACTCAGCCTTAGCTTTTTGATTTTCCAAGGTGAGAGCGTTAATTTGCTTTTTATGTTCGTGTTTCAGTTGTTCTAATTCAGACAACAAAGCATTCTTCGAGGCGGCTAGATCACGCATCTGTCTCTCTAAATATTTTTCGTTTTGATGAGATTTAGCAAAAGCGGCTTCAAAACCTTTTTCACGGTTTTCTTGAGTTTTGAAAAAGTTGAGTTGCATTTGTAAGCATTCAAAATCCTTGGTTAGCAGTGCATTTTTGCTTTTTAAGTCCTTGTTTAATGCATAACATTCCTCCATTTTGATTTTATGGTCTTGAATTAACCGAGCAAAATCTGGATGAGGCAACAGATCATCTTGTTCAACGTGAGTCTCAACATGATCATTCTTTAGATCCTCAAGTACGACCACGGAGTCAATTTGATTATCAAAGGAAACCATAAGGTCATCTTGATCGTCAAATGTAACTACAGGGTTAACTTGAAAATCATCAGAAAGAAATGTAGAAGACTCATTTTGAACAGTCTGATCCGTGCCGAATTCAGATATTGGCGGAGATATGAGTTCAGATATGATGATGGTTTGTTCGGGTACCTGAGACAAGCCATCAGTGTCATACACTGGGCCTGTATCACTCATGTGCAGCTCATGCATATTAGCCATCAACATAACAGCTGCATTGGCCTGCAAGTCCTCCATATCATCATCTGAGTCTGCATCTGCCATAAAGCTCTGTTCTTTATTTGTGAGAGATCCACCAGCTTCATCCTTAAGAGCTAACAAAAGAGCCTCTTTGAAATAAGCACTGCCCCTAGTCCTTGGCTTTGGGCATGCATTAGCCAGGTGTCCCTTCTCATTGCAGTTGTAGCATCGAAGACCATTCAACCCATTCTGAGCATTTCCCTGTTCTACCACTTGAGCTCTGTTGTTATTCCTACCCATAGCATTAAACCCTTGACCACCTCCCATTTGACGACCATAACCACGGTTCTGAACTTCAACTCGTCCATTGTTCACAACAGCTTGATTTCGTGTATTGGATGAGGAACGAATACGATTGTTGGATTTGTTTGTATAACGGCTAAAAGCATTAGCAATCATAACAAACCCTTGTTGCAATGCTTCGAACGGATCGGATTCCTCATTAGTCTGATTATGAAGTGCTTGATCATTGTTGTTGTTGTAAGGAACCAATTGATTTTGTTGAGGTTGTTGTGATTGATCGTTTGATGTAACTGAGGCAGTTGGTTGAGTTGCTTGTTGAGGAGGATAACTTTGTTGAGCATATAAGGCAAGTTGTTGATTGTCCGAATGTGTAGGTGGAGCAATTTGAGCACGGAGAATCCTTTCCCGATCAACTTCCTTCTCATGAGGCTTCAAGTAATCATACAACAATCCATATGTGGAATGATGCATATTCTTCGCTTGACGGAGAAAGATGACATACTTCTCCCATTCAGGACCAAGACTACTCAGGAACTTAGTATTTACTGCAATTCTTGGCATGATGATGTTGTGTTTATCCAAATCATTGATGATGTCTGAAAACCGATGATGATAAGACTCGAGTGTCTCTCCAGGTTCAATCATGAAGTGTTCATAGGCCAAGTAAATTTTGGATTCCAAATCCTCCTGATTGAGTACCGATCCTTCCATAAGAAGACGAATATGATCCCACATTTTTTGTGCAGTCTTTTGAGCATCAACACTACGAAGAATTGGGTTTGGTAATCCTAAGAGGATGTATTCCATTGCAACTTCATCAGCTTCATAGTGTAGAAGTTCTGTAGCATTGAGATCTGCAACAGTAGCAATGTTGGTTTGTTCATCTCTTGGAGGAACAGCAGTTGGATCTCTGGGTATAATGACGGTAGGCATCTCAAATGGACCTTCCAAGATAACCTTCTTTAAGAACTTTCCATGTGGCTTCTTCAGATCACAAAACCTAAAGAACCTTATCACCCATTGATCATAGTTTCCTGGAGTGAGCATTGGAGGTCTATCAAGTGATCCTGCTTCATGAATTGATTGTTGGCTGCTTAAAGCTTCACACATCTTTGCAAACCAAGTGGGTTCCTTCATAGTGTTCCTTGATGGATGTTGATTGTAATCATTTGTGTAGGGTTGAACTTGAAGACTTGGTGGTGGTTGAACCATTTGTGGTGGGGGATTTGCACCAAGTTGTGAAGTATGTTGTTGATTAAATTGTTGTTGATAAATTGCTTGTTGTTGATTCCATTGTTGATGTTGTGGAGTTAATTGTTGTTGTCGTTGAGGATAAGTGTAAGGGAAATAGTTAGAGTATGGTGGTTGAGACATGTTGATAACCTTGTGTAGTAAAAATGGATCTTTGTAGTCGAATGAACCTTTGTTGATGAAGTATCCTTAGGCGTAGAAAAGACAAGAAACCAAGTATCACTTAAGCGTAAAAACACCAAAAGTTACGCGTAACAATAAGGAGTTACGCGTAGAATTTAGCTTATGCGTAAGTAGGATAAAAGCACTAAAGTTATGCGTAGACAAAAGTTAGGCGTAGAAAGTTAGGCGTAGGATTACCTTATGCGTAGACCTAAGTTTACGCGTAAAGTGAATCTTATGCGTAGAATTTCTACGCTTAAGCTTATGCTTATGCGTAATTTTAGGGTTTTTTGCCCAAATGATCTTTTACACTTCACAGTGCAAAAGATATCCAAAGTCGACGTATTTTCAGACTTATCCAAGTAAGAAAACACGGAATAAACCAGGAAAATGAAGATCAAACCAAGGAAAATCTTACGCGTAATTTTAGGGTTTTGATACGCGTAGGATTACTCGTAACTTTGATTTTGCCCAAATGTGTTTCTAAACCAGATTTTTGTTATGGAATAGCTTCAATAGTACCAAAAGAACACAAAAGTGTGAATTTTGATGTACCAAAACTGCTAAACGGGTTACGCGTAGAACGACACCCACGAACAAAAATAAGCTTAAAAACGTAGATCCACGCGTAAAGTTTGAAACTTTTTGCCAAAAACCAGTATTTTAACACCTCAAAACATTGAAAGTACAAGAATCTTGGATTAAAAAGTGTAAAAAACGAGTTTTTAAGAGGACCAAAGATTGCGTTATTTTTACGCGTAAGACCCAAAACCAAAAAACTTCAAAAACAAAGTGTGCACCCAACTATTTGGCGATTGATACCACTGTTAGGTCACTAGTTTTACAAACACAAGTTATAAGAGAAGATATGAAGGCGATTGAACAAGTAAATCACACACACACACACATATAGTAAGACCGGTTATGCAAAGAGTATGAATGAGAGAAAAACTTGAACAACCAACCCTCAAGTGAGGGTTATTACATGGTTTATATAGGCAAGGAGCTAGGGCAACACTCCCTCTCCTTCCCTATTCCTTATTGGGCTTGGATCAAGCTTATGGGCCTTCTACATAAGCTTGACCTTAAACAAACATAAAGGCCATAATAAAGCTACCTATTACATATGAAATATAAATACTTGAACTACTGTTTAGGAGTGATTCCAACATTTTCTTTCAACATGGCAAGTACATTTCTTCCGTCAACACTCTAATCTTTCAAAATTCAGTATTTTTCCGATCAAGTGTTGAGGGGGAGAAAATAAATACTTAACTGTTTCAAAATAACTGTGTACTTGCATGTTATACTATCCCAGTTGATTCTTTAAATAATGGTGGTCATATTTCTGGTTTACTGACACTCCTCGGACTAAAATTTATAACCTTTCATTATTTCTTAAGTCGAGGGAGAGTGTCGTCAAGTTTCTTTCCTTAAATCTTTTGTTTGGTAACCAAAATGGAAGTTAAAAGGCTTTGGATGAAAATGGAAAAGGTAGAGGGACTAAAACTGCCAAAAGCTTAAAGTTACTTTAATTAAAACTCCTCCACCTAACATTATCACTTCACATTTATTACACAAACCAAACTCATCCTACGCCTAAGAATCGTTCAAGAAATCCGTGTTTTGGATCATAATTTCGTAAGTGGTTTAATGTTTCTTACATGATTTCAAACAATGGTTTTGATTTTTACTTAAATCCAACGGTCAAAATGTTGTATATGCTTGATTTTGTGTTCTACGCTTATGCGTATGAACACATGATTAAGATTGTGTGTTTGTGGTTAAAAAGATAGTGTCAAAACGTTTTTATAACATCATTGATATCATTTTTATCCTCAAAATGCACCTAGATACACGAATTGATGGATTTTGGAAATTAGGGTTTATGCGTGGGTTTTGGGTGTTTTCATATGTGAACGTTTTTGGTAATAAAGATTGTTATAATAGGTTGTTTTAAAGTTGAATTGATCATATTAAAGCCCAGAACTTGCCCAGAAACATAAAAAGTGAAGGAATTGAAATTCAGGGTTTATGTTCATACGATTTTGGTATTTTTGATTCATGACTTGTTTGATGTTAAAACTTGGATAAAACAACTCTATAGGCTTTCTAGACTTACCAGAAAAACTTTGGTGCAAATCCTATGGCTAGATTTCGTACGCGTAATTCATGAACTTTAGGGTTTAGTCTTACGCGTAAGACTTTTTACGCATAAACTGTTTGATAAATTGTCATGCCATGATCTGTTATAAAATGAGTGTATGTGGTAATATTGATACTATGATGAATTTATTTCAGGATTGTTACAAGTGAAAATTCAGAATCAGGGTTATTAGCAATCTACGCATAAGGATCACCTTACGCGTAGCATGTTATGCGTAAGAGAAATCTTACGCGTAGCGTCTACGCATAATAGGGACTACGCGTATCCTGTGAAGGATATGCGTGAATAGTGATCTCTACGCATAAGGTCTACTCTTACGAGTAAGCCTTACACGTAAGGTTTTACATACGCCTACGCATAAGGTCCCCTTTTCCTACGCGTAAGTAAGGATCCTACGCATAAGCTTGCGTCTACGCGTATACTTCTCCTGTTTACGCATAAGCTGCCATTTCTACGCCTAAGCCTTGATCAAACCTTCATTATGAATTGTTACGCGTGCAAACTTGTAAATAAATAAATCATAACGTCACGTAACCAACAATGTCACTAATAAGCTTAAACGTTTAATATGCTGTGAAAAATAAGTGATAAAATAAACTTTAAAACTTAAAGTTAACTAACTCACAAAAATTATCACGACGTCATTGGACTATTAGACAAACAAGTGACTTTGGACTCGTAACAATCATTGACATATCTCATTCAATAAATAGACAATAAAACCTTCTATTGACTAACATTATGTCTTTCGATATGTTGGTTCTTTTGGCTAAATGTGTTTCAGATCATGACATGGAAGCACAAATGAATGTGGATGCACCAAATGTTCTCACCATTGCTGATATCTTCCCAAATGGCTATCCAATGAAGATTGTTAAGAACAATCTCAGAGTTGACTTTGAAACTCTCACCTGCTCGGAATCTTCTTGTCTCATTGCAGTGGATATACTGAAGAATCATACTTACCAGAACATGCTCTCTCATTCTGCTACTGTGCCTGAGATCTACGTTCAACAGTTTTGGACTTCAATGCAAAAGATCAAAGGACAAAATGCTGTGACAGTGACGCTTAATCACAAGCAACTCACCATCACTCCTGCAGACTTAAGGGCTGTTCTCCTCATTCCTGACATCATACCAACTGAATTCTCTGCTGCACCTACTGAAGAGACTGTTCTGCAATTCTTGATTGATATTGGGTATGATGAAGCTTCAGGGGTTATCACTAAGCATTCTCACGTGGATCTAAAGAACATTCCTCAGCCTTGGAGAACCCTTTATATCATCATCACGAAATCTGTTTCTGGTCGTGACAACGGCTATGAGCATCCCAAGCTCATGGAACTGCAAATCTTTTGGGCTCTAATCAACATGAGACACATCGAAGTTGAAGCTCTGATATGGGATGACATGATGACATTCCTCAAAAAGCTTGGCTCAAAGATTCCTTATATCAGATATACAAAACTGTTGATCCGAAGAGCACTTGGGTATAACCCTGATATCCCCAAAAGAATCAATGACCCTGACAATCTCGACATGCTGTCTGAACCCACTCTAACAGTCAGATTTAAGGAGTCAACCACCAAGAAACAAGGAGCTGTGTTGCCGGATCACCTTCTCTCAGATGAACTTAAAAAGCTCTATTCTTATAAAAGATATTTGGTAGCTGTGGAAGAAAACAAAGTTGGTCTTCTCGATGATAAATCTTCTGGTACACCTACCAGGAAAACCAGAAGAGGAAGTGCAGGTAGTGCTGCAAGCACTGAGAGTCAAAGGAAGTTCCCCAAGAGGAAACCTGGACGCATACGAAGAGATCCCTCGAAGGAAGCTACTCCTATTCCCATTCCCAAGCATGAACCGCAAAGAAAGCTAACGGATGAGGACTCGGAGGGTACTGCATCAGATGAAGAGATTTTCTACTCTGAAACTGCTAAAGATGACACTACAATGGTACCTAAACCTCCCAGTCCACCAGCTGAACACGGCAAAGGGAAGACTCCAGTCGTTGAGCCTGAAGACGAAAGCTCAGATGAAGAGCCACTGGATACAACATACAGGAAAAAGTTCAAATTCATTAGACTCCAACACGTTGCGAAAGAGTTTGCAAAAGATCAAATGGGTGGCCCCGGAGGATCAAGTGGTGAAGTTCAACAAACACCAATTCCTGATGCGGTTAATCAACCCGATAAGGGAACTGGTGTCACCACTCTTGTGCAACAACAAACGCCACTGGAGGAGTCTATTAAATTTGACCTTGAGGAACCAGATACTGAGAAGTCTGAGAAAGCTAAAGCTGATGAAGATGTTGATTATGAAAAGTTTCTTCTTGACAGTCCCGTACGGTCTAAGGAGGAAACTTCTGAACCACCAAAGGACCCGGAGTCTCCTTACATCTCATCATCATCGGATTCATCTTCTCACTCCTCACCTCCACCATCAAAAAGATCAACCAAATCAACATCCAAATCAGTGAAGAAGCCAACGGCATCTTGGATCTCTCAAGCAAAGACCAGAATCGTTAAAGCTGTTAAGCAGGTCAGACAGAAAGACATTACAAAGAAGAAGCTAGATTTTCTTGCTGACCAGATACAATATCTTCATGATGAGAAAGACAAGATGCAAGTTGAAAGGGAGTATGTCCAGAAGCTCATGAAAGATGATCTTCAAGGGAAAATGGACGAGATGATCAAAGGATACACTCACAAGTTCCTTCTTGACATCGTTCCTGGAATTACAAAGGAGTTGTTCACCAAACAACTCTATCCGAATCTCTTACACCTGGCCAAACAGACTATGAAATCAACTCCAATGCATGTGAACATCAATCCAGTTGATCCCATAATCTTCTCAGATGCTGAATTGGTTAACCGGCTGGTAGCTCAAATCTCGAAACGATCTGCAACATTTGCCTCCTACGAAGGTAAATTGTTTGAAGCATTGCTGGAATACCAATTAAAATCAGTATGCAGAGAAGAAGCTGAAAGGCCAAAACGTCCAAGAGACGATGATGACAAGGATAAGGATAAGGAAAATGAGCCCGAAGAAGTCTGGTGAATCATCTTCTATGCATCCTCCTCCCCAAAGGACTCCAGCTCCACAAAGACCTCCTCCTCGCTCTTCTACTAACAAACCTCAGGATTCTGAGTTACCACCCCAGACTCAGAAAACCGGTGACCACTTTGAGTATACAGGTGGTGACGATGAGGAAGTCACTGAGCCCCAACAACAGCCCATCTCTCCTGAAAAAGCTAAGAAACCAGAATCCTCCATTAGGCCAAAGAAAAAGAAGAAAAAGGCACCTATAACTGACGTCTTATCATGGCTGGATGAGGATGACACTGAATTTGAATGGTTCTCGAAGCTTGTTGATTCCACTCCCTACCCATCTGAAGGCCAAGAGGTTACATAATGTAGTACATTGGAGCATGCGAAAATACTGCAAGAAAAATTCCGTGTAAAGAAGATGACGAAATCCGAGTTGAAGCGAATCAAGAATGAAGCATTTCAACTTCTCAAAGACAGCTCGGAAAGTGCTATTGAGGTTGAGTATCACCTTGATAATATAGCACGAGCCATGTCTAACAACATGGATTGGCTCAACCCAGAAGCAAACATCGACTTCACCAAATGGGACAACCCTCCATATTACACCGACTGGTCAAAACCTCTACCAACAATTGGCCAACCAGATCAGCCTAGGATTCCATTTCGCTACTTCTTCAACAAAGATTTGGAATTTCTTCTACACGGTGGCGATGGTTCAAGGAAATACACTACATCTCTGACACTTCCATTCCCGGCAGCCATATACTCTAACTGCATAGCCATCGAGGAACGGGCTAACCACATGTTCTCCAACAATGTGGAAGAGTACGACCGTGATGCAATGTATGGGATTCACCATTGGCCGGAACGCCGAAGAATCTACTACCGCAGCTGCCAGGTTCAGAAGTCTCAACATGAAGTGTTCAGTACTAAAGGAATCGTTGCTATCAAACACGTTGATCTTTCGTCTAAATGGGACTACACTTTCCTCAAGAATATCGTGGTCAAAAGGCAAGACGAAAGGGATTATGCATTCTCTGAAGCGGACTTTGAGAATTTGTCTATCAATGACATTGAAGATATGTACCTTGCCAAAATTCAGGGTCGCATGAGACAATTCTCGACTGAAGTACAACGTGAATACATCAAGTCCTTGCTTATCTTCATCAGGAGAATAGTAATCAAAGAACGTGTAGAAGATCTCCAACTGGCTGTTGAGTCGTATCAGACCCGAGTCAACTTCACTCCACCTCAACTAGATCTTCCCGACATCAACCAGCTTCCACAATACACTCTCATCAGCAAACCATTTGGAGTAGTCTACCTTAGTGAACTACAACGCAACTGCTTGATGGCGTGTAGAGATCTTCACAAGTTTGGGGATCACACTTTGAAGAAGGT
Organism: Chrysanthemum seticuspe; assembly: GCA_019973895.1. NCBI lineage: Eukaryota > Viridiplantae > Streptophyta > Magnoliopsida > Asterales > Asteraceae > Chrysanthemum > Chrysanthemum seticuspe. The sequence goes on along the minus strand of BPTQ01000009.1, from coordinate 50,390,857 downwards.
TAGGGATGGACTGGCTTATAGGTTGAAGGATATTCATGAAGGAATTGGGTCACAAAAGCGATGGAATTCTCAGGAAAAGCAGGATGTGAAGAGAATCATTAGAAAGATTGATGAACGGTTGTATCGACGGGACCAGTTCAGAACTTTGGAGAGCTTTGTAGGTGGTCGTCCCAGAATTGCTCTCGCCGGCTATCAACGACCTGTTCGCATTCCTGGAAAAATTGATGGACTTCCGGGTACCCCTTGAACTGCTTCTATTTCATAATATTTTGGATGTGTGATTTTGTAATGACTATGGCTTGTGCACACATATCAGTGTACAACCCTTACTTGTCAAGAAAGGACCCTGTGGTACGCTTCAGTGCCACAATCCTATAAAAGGAGCGAAAGCTTCTTACTTTTGAGTAAAACCTATCAAACCTTTCATTTTTCAAAGGTTTTGCTCAAAAGAACAAGTACTTCCCCTTATGATTTTCAAAACATCAACTGTTTATATCACTTGTTGAGGGGGAGTATTTGACTAAAATCTTTGTTCACAAAATTGTTCTCAGTGGTACTTTTCCCACAAAACTCAAAATGGTCATATTTGATATCAACATTTTGTCAAAAATAACATTTATATGCCATTTTTTAGGGGGAGAAAAATATGTGATAAGAAATATGTTGTGTTTTGCTCTTGAATCTCGCGTGAAAAAGACTTCAACCCATGAATTGACGGGATCTGAACAGTCATACATTCAAAAGACTTTTCTTCTAAGACTTGTCCAAGTAAATTGTACCCATTCGAGAAGCTCCTGATAGACATGAACTTTGACGGGTTTGACAACCTTTCGGGGTTGTCCACATCTTCAAGGTAGTTATTAGAGCTAGTTGTCACCTAAAAGCTGACAATGTATCTCTTTAACTATGCAACGTAATCGTGTCTCGCAAGGAATTGTCTATCTTGAGTCGATCAATTCTAAATGTGCACGCTCTTTCCTCACTGTGCAGATTTCTGTCAAAACTCTTAAGCACACGTGGAGGGGGAGTATTTCTGAAAATTTAAAACTCTTGGAGTGTTCAAACATGTTTTTCATTCACAAACACTTCGAGAGATTTTCATGAAAAATGGTTTTATGGCAATGGAGTTATAAGGTGATTAAGGTTAGGAATAACCGTCCTATGATCCGCCAGAGCCGGAGGGATCACCACAAATAGTTAGTATTTAGAAGTCCTTAGGTACGATTATAAAAAGGAGATAATGAGAATTGGAAAAAGAAGGAGTTGAAGAATTAAAAAGAAATGCAAAGAAAAGGGTGAAAAGAAATAGCCCTCCAGATTATTCAACTTAGGGCAGACATCGGGTTCAATTCATATGCTAATGGTTGTCACTTGATGACACCGGTATTGAAGATTAAAAGTCATCATGAACCCAGTGACGCATGCACTAAACCTTCTTAACCACTCAAGTTTCTCCCAACAGAAGCTTGTTTCATTCTCACAGGGAACCCTACATAAACTATTGGCTTTCTCTTAGAGATAGCTGGTATTGAAGAAGGAGACCCTCTCCCTAGTCTCCGCTCAGGAAAACCAAAACGCACTATAGAGTCTAGAGCCACGAGATTCATCAAAATATCTCTTAGGTACACTTGACATTTCATCACTTGTTGTTCAACAATAAGAACATCAGTGGTACGTTATCGAGTCCTTCACAGATCTTAGCAATCTGTTGAGAACATTTATGAGAGGTTCACATCATGTGTTCCTCAGTGATTGAATGGAAACTCCTGCCAGGGTCAACATCTAACAGCCCTGACAGCAGGTCGCTTCGGTAACTCCCCGTGGATTACGCTTAGTGGTCTCAAACGGTCTACAGTCGTGAGGTGATGCTTCTGTGTACCTCAGTGACTCATCTGTATCGTAGGTGTACTTCGGTACATCGTGTTATCTCACTTGTGGGACTCCGGTTCAGGAACGGCCTTTGTGAGAATTAGAGTTGTGTTTTCATACTATGCTGTTAACACTCTCAAAGTTCAAACTTGTAAGTGCCGGAATCCGCTTATTACTAACCTTTCTTATGTTTACTTCTTATGGAAGCTCTGGAGCGGACTGATCGTGCAGATTCTCCACTTGTTCATACCAACAACATCATTTATGGAAGTTCTATCATAAACAAAAGCAACACAAAGTCAAAATAATTCTTCATCCACAAAGAATCTACAAAGCTTAAAGACTTAAAGAACTTCATCAACAGTAATCCAACGTTAAAGAGTGTGTGAGCATGTTGGAGAAAGACGTGGAGACACTGGAGCAGCGAAGCAGACCTGATGCAGACTACCACACCATACTATCACTTTCACCACAAAGAACAAAGAACTAAAGAACAAAGATAATGATGACGTCAAAGCAGAACTGTTTAAAGAAAACAATTTCTCTACACTGGGGAGATTGTTCAAATCAAGTCAATTCTTCTCACAAGAAAGAAGAATGTCAGAAAACGTCAAAGCTACTATTACATCAGTACCTTCACCGTTTGCATTTATTCATCACCAACACTTAGGGGGAGATTGTTGGAATCACTCCTAAACCTAAATCAAGTGTTAGTGATTCATATGTAATAGTTAGCTTAATGTGGCCTTTATGTTAGTGATTAGCCTTAGGCTTATGTAGAAGGCCCATAAGCCTAGGCCCAAGCCCATAAGGAAAAGGATGGGAACTAGGAGTGTTGCCCTAGCTTCCCACCTATAAATACTCTTGTAAACCTTCAATTGAAGGTTGGTTGTTCAATTCATTTCACTCTCATACTCTACGCGTAACTGTCTTCATTCTAACAATAGACAAAAGCGGAGCCTAGAATAGAAAATAAATAGTTATCTTAAAAAATAAAATGAGAAATAATCGTTTTCAAATTGCCCCGGCTAACATTTTTCGATACAACACTTTAAATAAAATACATGAAGCCACTTTGATAGAATATATATGCATATCGTATATAAACAGCACACCTCGCATACCCTCGTATACGGCTCTACACAAGATGACAACACCAATCACCACCACTTTCATAATATTCCCATATCTTGCTAGCTGACCATTGATCACCAAAACTTCCCTCTTTGACTCCATGTGATCTTTAACGTTCATCTTTTTAACCCATGATTCACATTGACATGAATTCAACAATATCTTTACATCACTATTCTTTATCACATACTCAATCATATATTCTTGAACACAGTATGTGCTTTCCTAATTTGATTAAAATAGCCATACACTTAATAACCAGAAGACTAGAAGTGTATGCTATATTCAATAGCTACGCGTCATAACATTTAAGAGAGGGAAAGTGAGTGCTTGGTTGTAGGTACAAACTTTAGTGTAAAATATTTTAATACTGCGTGGTTTGAATAAAATCTAACAAATTCACATCTTATGAATTGCTCTGTCACTACTGAATCGATTATCGCCTCTAAGGCTAAACACAATGGCAACCTAGTTCACTCATGTCACAGCTTTCTCTCTCCGACGACCTGACGACGACCTAGTTGCCACAACGGTGACTAGGGGTGAGCAATACCGACCGACACCCGACTCCCGTCCCTATCCCGACACCCGACTCCCGTCCCGATCCCGACACCCGACTATCTTCCCGATACCGATCCGACTGTAATCGGGTCGGGAGTCGGTTTACATTTTCATGGTAATCGGGATTCGGGACGGGTCGGGTCGGGAGTCGGGACGGTCCCGAGAAAACGCAGCCAAAATCAAGATTCGGGACGATTCGGGACAATTATCGGGATTCGGGACGAGTCGGGACCATTATCGGGTCGGGAGTCGGTTTGGGGTTTTCCCCATTGTCGGTATCGGGATTAGTCGGGACGGGTCGGGATTCGTCCCGATGCTTACCCCTAGCGGTGACCTAAGATTTTTTTTTTTTTTTTTTTTTTTTTTTTTTTTTTTTTTTTAATTCAAATATTTTTAAAAACAAAATTAAACTTTATTAATAAAAATACTTAACATTACAACAATAATTAAAAACTTAAACTAATAAAACGTAGACGTTACAATACTTATTAAAAACTAAAACTAATAATCTAAGTTGTGGCGTTTTTCGATTGCTGTCTTAAGTTGTTGAAGTTCTTGTAGTTGTCTTGCGGGCATATTTGGGTCGAGGGGTGTGTTGTAGTTCTCCCTTTTGAGCTCCTCGGCTCGCCTTGCCCTTGCCTCTGCAAGCTCCAACTCTTTTTGCTTCAACTTTATGTATTCCTCTTCCATATTCTTGTTTTTTTCCTTACTTGAACTTTTAAACTTGAAAAAGTTCTAGGCCATATTAGTAAAAAATGATGTTGGTGGCTCGGGTGCTTTCTTCTTGGCTGCGTCACGACCTTTTGGTCGTGATTCTCGAGTCTCTTCTTTTTCAGAATCATCCACGCCTTGGGGACTAAAAGGACCTTGTGACAACTCGTAATTTCAGGTCATTTTACAAAGTTTAAAATTTTCACTATTCATCTCGGGAATTTACTATTCATCGGTTACTATTCAAAAATTTACTATTCATCATTTTCAGAGTCGAAGTAATATTCTGAGAACGTATTTCAAAAATTTACTATTCACGAAACACTATTCATTCACGGACAAAATCACTATTCAAGTTTCACTATTTCATCGTTTATCGTAAACTAGGTTTACGAGTATCAAATTCGCGTAACCTTAATGGTTTAGCTGCGAATTCATGAACAATCATCAAGGACATTTCATATAGACTAGGTTTAGTCTACATATCATTAGCATCATTATCATCATATTAGTTCATGCATGGTTTTGCATTTTTCATTAAACGTATAATTTTTATTAAATAAACGTTATCGCGTAATTAATTATTTTGAACATTTGATCCGACACTTCCCAAAAATTATTCCGATATATTTTTATACTCATAATGAGATTATAAAAATAATATTATGAGTTTACCCGGTGTTTTAAATTTATTTTGTAGATAAATTGTTATATTTATATAATTACGACGGTTTTCGTAAATACTACACGATAATTATTATTTCACTCAATTCCTGCGAGAAATGTATTTTTATAATTTTTATGACTTCAATATATTTTATTTTGATCCGTTAAAATTTATTTCTAGCTAACGCTACCCTAAATGCTTAAATAAATACGCAAGTTACTAACTATACTTAAACAATTATACTCTTACTTACACAAACTACAACATATCATACAAGTAAATGCTTCACCCTTTTATTTTGTTTAGTATGTTGACATATAAGCATGACTCAACATATTTGAGTACAAAATATCTACCATAAACAATAATACTTACTTATGTTATTATATTTTAAGACAACACATACATATCATAATATCAAAGTGTAAGAAAGCAAAATACTCTCTCCTTTTTCATTTGTATAACCGGCCATCTCAAGATCAAGCAAGGAATTCATAAATTCTTTTCAAGACAAGTTAATTATACACTCTAGATTACTTTTCTTTTAAGGTTTTGCAATATAAACCTAGGAGTAATTAGGAAACCTTGTTCATTTAAACCTCATCAAGTAACTAGTAAGCATTTCATGTTCATTTTCATCTTTCATATTCATATCATGTTCATTTTATCATGCTTGAGAAAAACATGCAAGTTATATGGATGTCTATACCACTTTTTATGGTTTTTAAGTGTTATATATATATTTACCATCCTATAATTACTCCTTGAAATATATCATTTTTGGTGATGTCTAGGAACCCACGACACCCTAAGAAGGTGTATGGTAGGATTAGAATAGCTTCGGAGTTGTTTTGAATTGGTTAGAATAGGTTTGGCGCGAGAAAAACTCATTTCGACAAGTTAAATTAAGGGTATGTCCATATTTTTGAAATCTGGAAAATTCGACAGTAGGTAAAAATTTTTGGCCTAGATATTTAGAAAATACAACGAAAACGTGGCCACTTGAACGGATTAAAACGGAGTTATAACGAAGAAGTTATGAATTTTTCAAGTTAGGCGACGAAAAGTGTAAAAACCAGAAAATTCAGCATGTTACGTCTATTTTGTACGAGTCAAAAATGAGGCTTAGTCGTTATAAATTGTGTCGATTTATCAAAAATATATTAGTATACTTTGATACGAAGCTAAGGACATATAAAACGTAGAAAACGGACTTGTAACGATTAAATTATACACGTTTACACAAAGTTGCCGTAACTTTATTATATAAGAAAAACTATTATATTTCTATTAGACAAGTATTACGACAACAAGTGACCATGCTGAAGGCCGTTCTTAACATTGACGTAGTACTTTTTATAACATGATGTCTTCTAGTAAAAGTAAGTTCGCCAAACATATTTTCCAAAATGTCCCACCATTTGTCAAGCGGAGTTGTAATGAATAAAATACGGTTATTCAAACTTTGCCGAAAACCACCCTTAAACAATATTTTGGACACAAGTACCATACTTTACCTATGTTTTTCTCCATGATCGAGACCTCTACGATGAAAACTTAAATGCTAAAACTTTGAGATAATGATACAAGCTTCCCAAAACAGTTGAGTTCGTTTCCTAACACTCGACGTGCACCATTTTACAACTAGCTTTTCAAGGCCGTTTAGTCACTTTCATGAAATTGTCAAATGACATTATTTACGACAAAAAGTTATAACTTCATAATAAGTCATTAAATGACTATCGTAGGATATCATTTCAACGTAAATACTTGTAAAGTATTTTATAATATGACGAGATGTTATAAACATATATTTCGACGATAAATTCTATTTTCAAAAATGTACAAGTGGTATAGATTTCATGTGAGTTTGCATGCATGACATTGTTTCATGATTTACATTAGAACATATCATTCATAATAGGTCACGGTCAGAGGTTGCGCCTCATTTCAGTATTGCCATTATATCATCATTATCATTGCAACAGGTGAGTTTTCATAGCCCCGATTTATTCAAGTTTTTACTTATTTCAAACCTACGGGGGAGAATACATTGCACATCATTTTAATTACGATACCAAGTATATCAAATTCATTACATTGCTTAAGTTACCTCATTGCCAGTTAAATGTCCCCATTTCATAAACATGAACCGTTAATTTCATAGAAGCGTGGGTGAGTAGATAGATCTATCGAGGGTGACACCTCCATCCGGGTTGGCGGATTCCAACCGGACGGATGCATTTCATTTCATTATCATTATTTGAGTTGTTTGGAAAAACACTCTGTTGGGGCGAACATCATGATCAGTCAAGCTTCGGTGTCATGTGCTTAAGCAATTGTAACATTTTATGTGACATATTTGTCATACATGGCCTATACTTGTGGTAGTCGTATAAAACGTTTTACATGAACTCTATGAACTCACTCAACCTTTGTGTTGACACTTTTAGCAATGTATTTTCAGGTAACCTAGGCATTCACTTCATGGCATGCATGTGGACATATCATAGAGTCGCGGTGACGACGCGTCTCACATGAGATTTATATACTTTAAAACATCGTTTGACTTGTACCAAACTTATTTTCCGCACAAGTTGATTTTCATTTGGGACCTATACTTTGTAAACTCTGATTGTTTTATTAAATCAAACGATGTGTTTTCCAAACGACACTTTAGGTCGTTCAATATAACTGTGATTGTGATGCTATGACAGTCAACCCCCAGGAATTCCATTCCGCTGCAAAACATGTAATTTGGGGGTGTGACAGATTGGCATCAGAGCTTCGGTTATAGAGAACTAGGTTGCATCATTGACCCTAGACTATAACTACATCATCATAGCATCTCATCATTTCATCATAAGTGCATAGTCACTATACATGCGGTTTCATACGCACATTTTACGAGTTATTTACTTTCATTTCAAAAGCGATTGTCACATTGATACCTTCAAATACCCATCCCATCATACTCACATCAGACTTTGACATGGAGAATGCCCTGTCATTCCCTATCACAATTTTAACATTAGTTGACTTTACACCAGACTTACCACACATATTATCCGATGTGGACACTGAACCCTTTGAGAAGGGAGAAATGGCACCTACACCATCACGATCACCATTGATTCACTGTAGGATCAGGACAATTTTTATCATTCAGTTGGGACATATCATACCATTTGGTAGAACTTATAGGCTTAGTCCTAATGAACCTATTTTCTTAACTCACCACAAGGATTTCCATTATCATCATTGTCATCATTTTCATCATCATTGTCATCTAGAGTACCATCCGTGCCATCACATCTCATAGACACTACTCATACATCTGATTTGCCGCTTGGAAAGCGTGCATGATTTAACACACCATTACCATCTATCACTAAGACTATAGACACTACACCATCTCATAGGTTTGAGGATTGTGAGAGTTCTAGGGCTATTGCTGCTAGACCGTCTACTATTCCTACACTTGAAACACGATTTGACCATCAATAGGAACAGATAATAAGTACCTTTCTAGCTAATGTAATCCTTATCATATATTATATCCACGATAATCACAACCTTCGTTTATTTCATTCCCCATTCCGATTGCCTAATTTTTCAATCATTTCGCGATAATATATCACTATCTTACTAGGGGTTAGGCCAACTTTATTTCTTGACCAATTAGGAAACTATTACCATTCTATGAGGTTCTCCCATGTATCCTACAAACCATTCAACAAATTATATTTCAAGTTACTTTGCTACTATTTCATAACATTATTTCACTTAATTTTATTTCAAACTATTCTATACCGTCTTAGAAACATTGTTCATAAAGTTTTAAAACAAGTTGTTTTGTTACCACCCCATCCATTGGTTTTCAGTCATTTTATCAACGATTTAATATCATCATGTGAAACAATTTTCATGTTACTTTGAAAAATTGTTTGAGCCATTACTTTACAAAACAAAACGTTGAATACCATCTAAAACTTTGGAGAAACATAATACCATTTCGACAAAAACCAATCATCGCATCATTTGTCCTCGACTATACATAGCCTGATCACCTATGTATAATTTAGGAAGAATTATGTCATGAAAGAAACAAGCATCATTTTAAATTTCTTAAAACAATCTTCACTCAAAAGCAAGCTTTGTAATAAGATAAATTGTTCATAAACATTTCTTTTTGTTAACACTCTATAGAAGCCTACGCCATTCATCACCCACTCAACCGATAAGTTGAAAGTTTACCAGTGATTTTTTTTAGGAAAGACTTTCTATACTATCTACGAGGAGGATTCCTCGATACGAGAAAACAATGAAAAAATTTCAGAACTACCAACAAGGACTAGAACTAGGTAGTAGGATGATTCAAAACTCAACAAAAATCTTAGGACATCACGGGACAATCCGAACCACTATCTTTGGATTAGAAGCCAAATTCTATCATTTCAAAAGTACTAGCTAGACCGAGTTATGAGATTTAATACGAAGCGAATACCCACGAAGCAACACTATAGAGATAAACCAAGTCTTCTAATCAAGACTACAGAACATTTCATTAAACATGGCCTCAACAATATGTGAACTTCCATACAATGAGTTTCCCTTAAAGGAAAATTTGATGAAGTTAAGGTTATCGATATAAACTTCCCCTAAGGCATTGTGTTCTCTAGAAATTCCAAGTAACCTCACTTCTATATCAAGAGATGCAACAGGTTTGAACATATCGGACAATCAATGACACTCCATCTACAAGTGAAATTAGAACAAACATTCTTCGACATAGTATGAGCTGAAATCTATGTTTTTGCTAGCATGATAACAATCTAAGTGATGAAATATTTTTAGAAGCACCCAATATCGGGACAAATCTTGAAAATCAACCACTACACCGCATCACTTAAATATTTAAGGTTTTGTGACTTGACAACATATAGCATGGAAATACTTCGATAATCAAACAATAAACACCTTAGTCATGGAGACTAAGCACCTTAGGCAAGTAAGACCTAAGTCATGACATCCGCTAGAATTAGAAGCGCAAGGAATCACAATTTTTACCCATAATCTATTCTTTTCAATAAGGTCCTTTTCGACAGACTTAACATTTTGAAATTTGGCATGAGTCACATGGTATCAATTCCAGTTGTACCTAATATAAGCTATTTGATTCACCCTAGACTTCTCATAATCATTTCACTCTTCCCATGGAATCTATTAGGACATGAGTACCACCTATTATCCTCAGCTCAATGGGCAGAGCGAGAGAACAATTCCAACATTTCAAGATATACTCAAGACATGTGTGATTTCTAGAAATGATTAGGCAAATCATTCTTCATCGACAAGTTCCCTTACAACAATAGTCAACACATGAACATATTGACTACACCAATTGAGACACTCTATGGTTGAGGTGTTAATCACTTATTCACTGGTCAAAATCAGGAAAATCCAACTCATTAGTCCATAACTCATTCCTGAAACAACAAAGTAATCATACAGGTCAAAAATCAGTTACAAGTAACAACATATAGCTAGATAAGCTACGTCAATATATGACGCAAAATATTGGGAGTATGTTCCATAAGTCGCAAACCATTAGAATTTCAAGTTGGCAACAGATTATGTTCGAAGTCCCGTCTTGGAAAGGCGTGGTACGATTTAGAAAAAACATTGGACGACCTAATGCGACTCAAATACCCTCATCTTTTCACAAGTAACATCGTAGAACCTAACATGGACTGAATTCAGGGACTGAATTCCTTTTTGGATGGGCGAATGTGACAACTCGTAATTTCAGGTCATTTTACAAAGTTTAAAATTTTCACTATTCATCTAGGGAATTTACTATTCACCGGTTACTATTCAAAATTTTACTATTCATCATTTTCGGAGTCGAAGTAATATTCTGAGAACGTATTTCAAAATTTTACTATTCATGAAACACTATTCATTCCCGGACAAAATCACTATTCAAGTTTCACTATTTCATCGTTTATCGTAAACTAGATTTACGAGTATCAAATTCGCGTAACCTTAATGGTTTAGCTGCGAATTCATGAACAATCATCAAGGACATTTCATATAGACTAGGTTTAGTCTACATATCATTAGCATCATTATCATCATATTAGTTCATGCATGGTTTTGCATTTTTCATTAAACGTATAATTTTTATTAAATAAACGTTATCGCGTAATTAATTATTTTGAACATTTGATCCGACACTTCCCAAAAATTATTCCGATATATTTTTATACTCATAATGAGATTATAAAAATAATATTATGAGTTTACCCGGTGTTTTAAATTTATTTTGTAGATAAATTGTTATATTTATATAATTACGACGGTTTTCGTAAATACTACACGATAATTATTATTTCACTCAATTCCTGCGAGAAATGTATTTTTATAATTTTTATGACTTCAATATATTTTATTTTGATCCGTTAAAATTTATTTCTAGCTAACGCTACCCTAAATGCTTAAATAAATATACAAGTTACCAACTATACTTAAACAATTATACTCTTATTTACACAAACTACAACATATCATACAAGTAAATGCTTCACCCTTTTATTTTGTTTAGTATGTCGACATATAAGCATGACTCAACATATTTGAGTACAAAATATCTACCATAAACAATAATACTTACTTATGTTATTATATTTTAAGACAACACATACATATCATAATATCAAAGTGTAAGAAACCAAAATACTCTCTCCTTTTTCATTTGTATAACCGGCCATCTCAAGATCAAGCAAGGAATTCATAAATTCTTTTCAAGACAAGTTAATTATACACTCTAGATTACTTCTCTTTTAAGGTTTTGCAATATAAACCTAGGAGTAATTAGGAAACCTTGTTCATTTAAACCTCATCAAGTAACTAGTAAGCATTTCATGTTCATTTTCATCTTTCATATTCATATCATGTTCATTTTATCATGCTTGAGAAAAACATGCAAGTTATATGGATGTCTATACCACTTTTTATGGTTTTTAAGTGTTATATATATATTTACCATCCTATAATTACTCCTTGAAATATATCATTTTTGGTGATGTCTAGGAACCCATGACACCCTAAGAAGGTGTATGGTAGGATTAGAATAGCTTCGGAGTTGTTTTGAATTGGTTGGAATAGGTTTGGCGCGAGAAAAACTCATTTCGACAAGTTAAATTAAGGGTCTGTCCATATTTTTGAAATCTGGAAAATTCGACAGTAGGTAAAAATTTTTGGCCTAGATATTTAGAAAATACACTTTAAAACGAAAACGTGGCCACTTGAACGGATTAAAACGGAGTTATAACGAAGAAGTTATGAATTTTTCAAGTTAGGCGACGAAAAGTGTAAAAACCAGAAAATTCAGCATGTTACGTCTATTTTGTACGAGTCAAAAATGAGGCTTAGTCGTTATAAATTGTGTCGATTTATCAAAAATATATTAGTATGCTTTGATACGAAGCTAAGGACATATAAAACGTAGAAAACGGACTTGTAACGATTAAATTATACACGTTTACACAAAGTTGCCGTAACTTTATTATATAAGAAAAACTATATATTTCTATTAGACAAGTATTACGACAACAAGTGACCATGTTGAAGGCCGTTCTTAACATTGACGTAGTACTTTTTATAACATGATGTCTTCTAGTAAAAGTAAGTTCGCCAAACATATTTTCCAAAATGTCCCACCATTTGTCAAGCGGAGTTGTAATGAATAAAATACGGTTATTCAAACTTTGCCGAAAACCACCCTTAAACAATATTTTGGACACAAGTACCATACTTTACCTATGTTTTTCTCCATGATCGAGACCTCTACGATGGAAACTTAAATGCTAAAACTTTGATATAATGATACAAGCTTCCCAAAACCGTTGAGTTCGTTTCCTAACACTCGACGTGCACCATTTTACGACTAGCTTTTCAAGGCCGTTTAGTCACTTTCATGAAATTGTCAAATGACATTATTTTACGACAAAAAGTTATAATTTCATAATAAGTCATTAAATGACTATCGTAGGATATCATTTCAACGTAAATACTTGTAAAGTATTTTATAATATGACGAAATGTTATAAACATATATTTCGACGATAAATTCTATTTTCAAAAATGTACAAGTGGTATAGATTTCATGTGAGTTTGCATGCACGACATTGTTTCATGATTTACATTAGAACATATCATTCATAATAGGTCACGGTCAGAGGTTGCGCCTCATTTCAGTATTGCCATTATATCATCGTTATCATTGCAACAGGTGAGTTTTCATAGCCCCGATTTATTCAAGTTTTTACTTATTTCAAACCTACGGGGGAGAATACATTGCACATCATTTTAATTACGATACCAAGTATATCAAATTCATTACATTGCTTAAGTTACCTCATTGCCAGTTAAATGTCCCCATTTCATAAACATGAACCGTTAATTTCATAGAAGCGTGGGTGAGTGGATAGATCTATCGAGGGTGACACCTCCATCCGGGTTGGCGGATTCCAACCGGACGGATGCATTTCATTTCATTATCATTATTTGAGTTGTTTGGCAAAACACTCTGTTGGGGCGAACATCATGATCAGTCAAGCTTCGGTGTCATGTGCTTAAGCAATTGTAACATTTTATGTGACATATTTGTCATACATGGCCTATACTTGTGGTAGTCGTATAAAACGTTTTACATGAACTCTATGAACTCACTCAACCTTTGTGTTGACACTTTTAGCAATGTATTTTCAGGTAACCAAGGCATTCACTTCATGGCATGCATGTGGACATATCATAGAGTCGCGGTGACGACGCGTCTCACATGAGATTTATATACTTTAAAACATCGTTTGACTTGTACCAAACTTATTTTCCGCACAAGTTGATTTTCATTTGGGACCTATACTTTGTAAACTCTGATTGTTTTATTAAATCAAACGATGTGTTTTCCAAACGACACTTTAGGTCGTTCAATATAACTGTGATTGTGATGCTATGACAGTCAACCCCCAGGAATTCCATTCCGCTGCAAAACAGGTAATTTGGGGGTGTGACAGACCTTTTGTTGGCCCCGAGGTGGTTTCCGAAGTCTTGGATTTCTTCCGACTATTCAGGGTGAATGCAGGCATCTCAATAGTTTTCCAAGCAGAATGCCCTCTCAAAACTTTCCAACACTCCTTCAATGTAAACTCATGCTTGTGAATCACACGGTATTCGTTACAAGCATTTTCATAGTCGTCTTCGTCATTCTCACCACTTGCCTGGTTCTTCTTGATAATATCCATAATTGCATAAAAGAAACCGACCCTAGAATGAATCCTACCCTTCCATTTGGTCGTTATGGAGTTGTAGGTTCTTGTTGAACCAGTTTCATTTTCAAAGTTTGCTATCACCTCATCCCAAAACCCACTCCGGTTGATAGCGTTCCCTCTAGCCGAATTTTCCGACACATGTATCCAAGCTCTACAAAGCGCGACCTCTTCCTCTTTGGTCCATCCTTCGACCTTTTTGGTTGCAACATTCTTGCCCTTCTCATTTGTAGCCCGTTTTGAACCCTCCTTTGATTTGACGGGTGACGTCTCTTCGACATCGTCTTCAATACGAATAGAACCGTGGTATGAACCGTGCCTCGAACCTTGGCCCATCGAAGCATCTTGAGTCGGGTATTGTTGAGACGTGTAGTTTTGAGGAGGGAATTCCATAAAATGATCAAAATCCATATCAAGATTAACACCATGAAGCGGTGAAAACGATTGATTAGGTTGGGAAGATTGGGAGAAATCAATGTTAGGATGATATGATGACCCGCTTGGTGATTGGTTTTGATTGATAATAGGACGACCCGGTGGGAAATATGGACGATTGACGTAAAATGGGTTTTGATTTTGGTTGGGTTGTGGTAGTCCTGTTTCATGTTCAAAACCGGGTGCTCGAAAACGAATACCCCGATTTTGTGGTGGTGTTAAACCGGTTATTTCAAACGGTAGATCCGGTGAGAAATTCAAGTTCGGGGAATTTTGGGGAAGTCGGAATCGTTGATTTTTTGATATGGGAGTTTTTCTTTGTGACATGATGAATATTGATGAGAAGTTGTTTGAATTGTGTTTGAAATTGTGTGTTTAAAAATGTGTTTGAGGTTGGTATTTATAATGTTATAAAAGTGGTACTTCTTTTTTTTTTTTTTTTTTTTTTTTTTTTTTTTTTTTTTTTTTTTTTTACAAACGGTATTAATTTTGGCTTTTTGTGGCTTTGATACTCGGTTGAGAAGCCAACCTAGCTCACTCCAACCTTGCCCTCAACCTTGCTCAACCGATCACCCCACAATGGGGCAACCGACCTCAATCGACCACTAAACCGAGTGGGTTAACCGGCCATTGTGTATGTTGTTTTGGTTCCGAATTAAACATACTAATCAAAGTTGGAACAGAACACAGTAATAATATGTATTATGCGAATAATAAATTAACGAAATGTGATTGTCAGATGAGCATTTGATAAAATAAATGACATGCGTTTGATGAAATATACTAATAGCATCAATTCGATTGTTGGAACTTCATGGCCAAAAAGACGTACCCACAACTACTGTTGGAAGATAAGCTGAGGGCTTATTATGTTATTTGTGTATTCTTGTTTGGTTGTGTTTGTGTGTGCAGGATTGTAGATAGCAAGGAGGAGAAAGTTCAAGGGGCTTAAGTGCTATTTCTGGAAGTTGAAGGGTCAATGTGCCACAAGTTGCTATATGAAGTCAAGACTCAAGTCAAGGCTATATAAGCCTATTCTTCTTCTCTTTGATAATCAGTTTTTTAGTTTTTGTGTGTGCGTTTTCTCACACAGTTGGTTCCATAGTTGTTAGTCAATTTCTGTATTCAGATTCTTTAACTCTTTTGTATTGTAATAAACGCTATATGTAGTATCAACCATAAGGGGTGGTTGGTTGGGTTGATACTCAAAATTTTTAGTTTTGTATGAATTGGTTTTGTGATTGATCATCACTTTGTATAAATTTAACATGGTATCAAAGCCAGGTTGGCTTTGATACGAAGTGTTTTGATCAAAATTGTTTTTTCAAAAAATTAGGGTTTCATTAAAATTGGGGGTTTCTTGATTCTTGTTTAGATCTTACTAGATCTAAGTGTTAATTGACTAATTGGATATTGGATTAAGTGTTTTGGGTGTCAATTGAAGGTCAATTAATTGTTACCAATTTTTAGGGTTTTTCTAAAATTGGGGTTTATTGTTCTGGTATTCTTGTTAGTGATTAACGTGTGTTAATCAATTGTGTATAATCAAGATTTGGTTAATCTTGATTGTATTGGTGTGCCTTCAAAAATTAGGGTTTTTTGTATCAAACCCTAATTCAGGATTAGAGTTGTTTTTTCATCTTATTCAATTGATTTTTTGGTTCTTGGTATTTGGTGTTTGGTACATTGGTTTTAGAAACTAACTTTCATTTTCTTGTTATTGTTTCAGGTTTTTTGGTTCTTGTTTTCGCTGCTTGATTGGTTGTGTTAATTGATCTTCTTGATCAATTGTTGCTGTATTTTTGCATGCACTGTAACACCACTCACGCCCTCTGATAGGCTTTTTTTAGGATTTGTTAGAATTGCATGAGACGAAGTGTATGTTAAGGGATTGTTTGTGTTGGTGTTGATTGATTAATTGGTGGTTTGTTTGTGACTGAAGGTGGTATAAGGTGTATTTGTTTATTTGTTGTTTTTTGTTCTCCTTTGAGTCATCAGTATGGCTATTGATGATAAGAATAAGAAGAAAGCATCTGGTTCTAATGATGCTGATCATCTTGATCAATATGACCCATTGTTTTTGCACAGTAATGACACTAATGGTATACCTTTAATTGGTTTTAAGCTAGAAGGACCTGAAAATTATAAAGTATGGTAAGCTACTATTATTATAGCAATCCATACTAAAAACAAACTTGGTTTTATAAATGGAAAATTATAAAGACCTGAAGAAGGTGGTTTTTTGAAAGAACAATGGGATAGGTGTAATTCTGTGGTTCTTTCTTGGATTCTTGGATGTGTTTCTCAAGATGTGTTTATGGGACAGATTTTTTCAAAAAATGCTAAGGATGCATGGGATTAGTTAAAAGAAACATATGATAAACATGATGCATCTATAATCTTTAATATGCATTATAAAATACATTCTTTCACTCAATTTGGAACAACTCTCTCTGAATATTATCATAAGTTTAATGCACTGTGGAGGCAATATGACTTCCTAGTCTGCCTTCCAGAGTGTACTTGTGAAGGCTCTGCTGCCTTAAAAGATCATAATAATCTCATTAAACTGATGCAATCTCTCATGGGGTTAGATGAGATTTATGCTCCTATCAGGAGTATTATCCTTACCACTGACCCTATTCCTGATGTGAAAGGGGCCTTTGCCACTTTATCCAGGGATGAGTCTCGCAGAAGTACTTCAAATCATAATACTTCTAAATCTGATAATACTGCTTTTGTTTCTAGGACTAATCCTAGAAATTCTAATTGGTCTGCCAATAAGAACACTAATTTCAATAATAACAATCAGTACAGAAGGCTTACTAGGCCTTATTTGGTTTGTACTCATTGTAAAATGAATGGTCATACTGCTGATAGATGATTTGAATTGGTTGGGTATCCTTATGGGTTTCAAAAGAAAAATAATGCTAATCAAAACAATGCTAGTAATAATGCTGTTTCAGGGCAAAAAGATAGGCTTGCTGGTTCATCTAATTCCTTTACAGATGATCAGTATAAGAGGCTTATGGCTTTGATTAGTGATAAATCTGGATGCAGCAGTATGCCTGCAAACATTGCAGGTATAAACTGTGTTATCAGTTTTAGTCAATCAAGGTTTTTTAATCATAATACCAACATAAACACATATAATCTATACATTGGTTGGATAATTGATTATGGTGCAAGTCAACATATGACTTATACTGTGTTAAATATGTTTAATGTAATTGATGTGTCCAAACTTAATATGACAGTTGGTCATCCTAATGGTACTAAAGCTCAAGTTACTCATATTGGAAGTTTAAAATTGACTGATAAATTGATTATAACTGATGTCTTGGTTGTACCTGGATATCAAGTCAGTTTGTTATCAGTTCATAAGCTGAATAAAGATAATAAGTGTAGAGTAATATTTGATAAAGATGTTTGTATTCTTCAGGATTCTGTTCTAAGGACCCAGATGGGGACTGCTAATCAAAATAATGGAATGTATTTTCTTAATACAGGTAAAAAGCTTATAAATCATAATATTTAAGCTTGTTGTTTATCTAAATGTATATGGCATAACAGACTTGGTCATCCCTCTGACCAAGTTCTGAACATTCTAAAACAAAAACTTAATATTGATAATGAATCCAAAAATGATCCTTGTGATGTGTGTCACAAGGCTAAGCAAACTAGGGAACCCTTTCCTCTAAGTGAACATAAGACTACTGTTGTTGGGCAGATTGTTCATTTGGATGTCTGGGGTCCATACAAAGTTCAAAGTAAAGAAGGGTATAAGTATTTTTTGACTGTTGTTGATGATTTTTCAAGAGCTGTTTGGGTGTTCTTGTTAAGGGGGAAAACTGAAGTGTTTTCACATATTGTTACTTTTTATAATTTGATTAAAAATCAGTTTTATAAAACTGTTAAAGTTTTTAGAAGTGACAATGAAACAGAGTTTGTTAATCATATTATGGAAATTTTTTGTAAAGATAAAGGGATTCATCAACAAACTTCTTGTTCCTATACCCCTCAACAAAATGGTTTAGCTAAAAGAAAGCACAGACACTTTTTAAATGTTACTAGAGCCCTCATGTTTCAGGGGGGATTCCTTTGAGCATGTGGACTGAATGTGTTCTAACTGCAGTTTACTTAATTAACAGGACACCTAGCTCAGTGCTGTTTGGAAAAACACCATTTGAGTTAATCTATAATTGTGAACCAAATCTCTCTCTTTTAAAAGTGTTTGGATGTCTATGTTTCAACTATGTTAAATAATTCTGATAAGTTGTCTTCTAGGTCAGAGAAATGTGTTTTTGTGGGATATTCTTTTGATAAGAAAGGATACAAGTTGTTCAGTTTAGAAACAAAAAAGGTTTTTTACTCAAGAGATGCGAAGTTTTATGAAACTGTTTTTCCTTTTAAACACACATCTGAAAACAAAGATTACGAGTTTCATTTTCAAAATACAAATAATCAAAATTTCTTTAACTATGGCCTAGGGAACTTAGATGATCCCTATGATGGTAAGAGAGAGAAGTACAGTAAAGGAACTGAAAAAAGTGAGGGCATAGACCAGTCTTCTTTAGGAGGTACTTCTGATGACATCAGTAAGGATGAGGGGGAGCATCCTTATGTCACAAATGATGCAGCTAAAGAAGACTTAGAGAATGCTACACTTGAAGATAATGAAAATATATCTGAGGGTGATGATGATTATTATCAAGAGTTTAATGATATGTTTCATGATACTGTCATAACACCAAACATTACTCCAGACAGACAAGCTAATATTAAAACCTACACTAGAAAGTCTAAAATTAAAATGTTCAGCAATTTTTTTTAAGATCTATATTTTACAATATAATAGATATACGGACGACGATAATTTTAGTTTTGAATACTGTTATGCTGTTAGGAATTAGAAAATTCCATAGTGAAGTATCGGTCACCCCAAATATAATCTAGCTTAAGGTAGCTCGTAGACATTACGTTATTTACTAGATATTTAGTTTAGTGCAACACCGTGGAGGAAGGACGGGTCTTTACCCACTGTATGCCTGATCCACAGTCCGAAGGAGGACGTTTATTATGTAACTATAAATACCCTCTACCTGCCAAGGTAGAGGGTTGGACCTTTCATTTCTCTTAATCTAACCTTATATGTTTTCTTTCACTTTCTCTCTCTAGAAAGGCTCCCACTTTCTCTCTCTAAACCTTATTGAATTCGATCCATATTATTGTTTGTTATGTGTTTATGAAATCCAATATCTAACAATTGGTATCAAGAGCCATGGTTTGATCACTCATCTTTCATGCTTTTTGTTTTGGTGGATTTCATAAGGTTTTTGGGGTATTAAAGGTTTAGGAGAGTTTGATTCATTTGGAAAAATTCTAGTGTTAAAGTTTGAATTTTGCTTGTACTTTTGTGTTTAGGATCATCATATGTGTTTATGTTTTGAATTGGAAGGCTTAAATCATTGTGGTTTGGTTGTTTTTGATTGATAAAGTGGTTATTTTTTAAGTTTGTACGAAGCGAGTTGAGTCTCGGATAGTTTGTTCTTCAAAGCGAGTTGCTTTGTTATTGGATGCGAGTTGGTACATGCGACTTGGCTGTTTAGCGAGTTGATTTTTATGCGACTTGGGTTCTAAGCGAGTTGTTTCTTTAAGCGACTTGAGATCTAAAGTGACTTAGCTATTAAGCGAGTTGTAAAGCTAGCGAGTTAATTTAAGCAACTTGGTGTTCAAGCGAGTTGATTGTGTAGCGAGTTGATACTAAAGAGAGTTGCCTATGCGACTTGTCCAGATTCAACGTATCTAAAGAGAGTTTCCTATGCGAGGTGCTTAAGCGAGTTGCCTATGCGAGTTGTGTTTTATGCGACTTGTCTATTAAGCGAGTTGTCATCTTATGCGAGTTGTGCCTTAAGTGAGTTGTCGTTTAAGCGAGTTGTCGTTTAAGTGAGTTGTCTTGGAAGCGAGTTGTCCTGGATGCGAGTTAATTGAAGCGGTTTGACCAAAAGTTGACTTTTTACGGTAAAACTTCAAACGGCCATAACTTTTGAACCGTAACTCCGTTTTCAGCGAAATACCAGTCAAAACGAGCGGAATAGGCTGAATATGGTGAGATTTCACCGCAAAGCCGTGAAACGAATTTTTTTGAGGCCCAAATCGCCTCCAGAAGGAAGTTATTGAGGTTTTTAAGTTCTTAGACCTAAATTTCTCCGTAAAATCGTGCATCAACCAGTCCAAATCTCAACCAAACAACATATCTGCTATTCCTACAAACAATCCTAAGTCCTAACACACAATTGTCTATCATTGTGACAATTCATCAGTCATCTTAACACGTTCCATTGGTCATTGCTTAACGGTTTGGTCTTGATTTTAGTAAAATCCTGCGAAAGATTCTATTTCTCGGTTTAAATCATAGACTTGTAAAATCCCGTGGATTCATCAACATCATGTCTTACACTCCTGATTCAGTGATTTCAGAAGTACTCAAATTGTATGATGCTGTAGACAACCATGAGAATATTAGCTATACTGAACGGTTACAGATGATGGAATCAATCAATGATGATTTGAATTCTTCATGCTCCGAGTCAAATGAGGATGATTTGCACATGTTCAGGCTACAGAATGCCATGCAAAAGGAAAGCAGCATTGAACCTTATCGACAACTTCATTCACACCTCACATTACTTCTATCTATGGGAAGTGAACGAACAGTTACTGCACTTTTCCGTCAAGAATTATCAACGTTCAAGAGCACATTATTCTTAAACTTAGAACAATTGGAACAACAACTTGATAAAGAAATGGTTCAAAAGGATAGTTCCAGTGCTGCACTTCAAGTGATCTACAACCAATTTCAGTCATTCATTAGTGGGGAATTTATATCAGATTATGATCAAGACATGACTGAAATGTCTTTCAAGAAACACACTGGAATGGAAATTAGCATGTTCATAGAGACACTTATCCAACTCATGGATAATGTGGGGAAGTATATTGAGGAAGTTACTCAGACACATGTAAAAGTGGATGAGTGTCTGGTGCAGTTGAGAGATAGTTGTGATAAGTTGGGTAATGTATCTGTTGAAGAATCGGGTGTTGCTGAATGCAAAATGTCAGAGACAGCAAATAATGATGAGTCGGGTAAAGCACCAGATGATGGATCAGTTGACACTGAATACAGAGGTTCAGAGATAGATAAGCTTGACACAGCCAGCGGTCCAGTGACTCTTGTTACACATGATGTGGATGCAGATATCAGACCAGAAATTGAGCAGGTGCCATGTAATGAGGTACCCTTTACTATTCAACACAATGCATCTGCTAAAGTACTTAAACAAACTAATCATGATGCTGAACATGACTTTGATAAATATTCTGTAACTGAGGATGAGTCTGAGATTAAGTGTTTCAAAACAAAAGATATGGTTGATAAAAAGGCTTTTGATGAACTTTCAAACAAATTCTCAAATCTTGAAAAACATTGCATTTCACTTGAAATTGCGATACAGAGTAAAGAAGAAAGTTTTCAACTTAACAAACAATGTAAAAATCCGGAACTTCCTGAATTCCGTGAACTTTTTGTAATTAACACTTTGAAAGCTCAGCTTCAAGACAATGACTCAACCATTTACAATCTGAAGAAACATATTTCTGTCTTGAATGTGAAAAGTAATTTAGTCATGAATACACAAGACATTGATGCTACTATAACAAGAAATAATTAACTGTCAATTTATGTGGCTAAATTACTAAAGGAAAATGAGTCTTTGAGAAAGCATCACATAGAACTAAGTGACTATGTCAAAGAAGCTAGAACTAAGTCAATGGAACAAACAAACCCTTTAATAGCAAAGATTGATGAACTCAAAGCTCAACTTCAGGAAAAGAGTTTCGCCATTGTTGCCTTAAAGAATGAGCTTAGAAAAACCGTAGGGAAAAGTGTGAACACTAAGTTTACAAAACCATCAACCTTGGGGAAGCCAGTTTCTCATCCCACTAGAGACCGGTCTGTTGTTAGGCAGCCTACTGCATTTAAATCTGAAAGAACAAAATTTTCAAAAACACGGTTTGCCTCCCAAGTTGATGTGAAACAAGTTTTGTCAAAATCAGTCACTTCACCTGAGTTACCTAAGAATAAGGCTTCTAGCTCCGTTAACCCTCAACACGTAGCCACTTCTACTCCCAGCACCTCTAGGATTAGTTCGAAAACAATGTCAAAACCAAGCATTAAAATCCAGAATTCATATGATATGAATGACTTGTGGAAGAACTATTATCTAGAAAAAGCTAGGAAAAAGGCACATATTCGAAAAGACGGAATTTTAGGTGCAAGACCTAGGGTGAGGAATTCTACGAGATTTCAAGGCACTGCTAGTAGTTGTAAACCACTACCTAGGAACACTCAAAAGACTAGGGATTGGCGTGCATCTAAGAATAGTTATGTGCATATGAATGCTAAGCATGTAGAAAATAAAACTAGAAATTCTGAGTCTTTTCCACAAAAGAAACATTTTCCTAATTCACATGCTAAGGTACAATCCACTAAGACTACTAATGTGACTAAGGTTCAACATGTTGTGAAGCAAAACAAACCAAAAACTTCGCCTAGATGGATACCAACTGCTAAATCTTTGGAAACTAGGAATAAGGATAAATCTTCCACTGTGCATAAGAAGCCTAACAATCCTAGACCTTGCCATAAGTGGATACCGTCTGGTAGAATGTTTAAGGATGCTGGACTTAGGTGGATTCCTACCGGAAAGCTGTTTTCTGATGACAAAATCAAGGTTGACCGTGAAACCCCAAAGGGTTTGGATACTAATGTCACTAACCAATATATATGCAAGCAAGCTTGTAATGTTAGTGCAGGTAGACCTTACTCAGTTGCAGATACTTCGATCCTTCAATACATGGACTGGTTTAAAGTATGGATAACCCAAGGATTGATATCTCATAACTCACGGGTTCAAGTAACTCAATCTTGATATTCTTTCGGCTATGACGTCTGTTCACATCAGTTCAGGCCTCGTTCTTCAACATAATGACGTATGAACACAACAGTTCATGCCTTGTTCTTAAAGAAAAGAAATGTGTACGCTTCAGTGCGCTTTATCTTCTGAAGAAGTGAAATCTTCTCACTAATGACCATTCTCATCAACATGCTTCATACTTTTTCCATGCGCTTCAGTCATCAAGTGAACCGGGCTACCACTGATTGTTTTCTCATTCCACTTGCTCGATTATAATGAAGATGGTGACATCATGTGCTGATCTTGCGGAAGAGAAGTGTGAATAGAACATTTGGATGATTTCACTTATTTAGTCAAGAATGGCATCTCCGTATGCAATTCTTGAGGGGGAGAAGAAGTGTGAATTTTTTGCATTGTTGATTGATATTTGAGAATATAAATGGTCATATAGCTCTAAACTCATGTAAGAACCGAGCTTCTTCTTATCAGGTCATCTTCACATGGAGTTTTTTCTCTTCTAAGAGCCGTTGGTTGACATCTTCACTCGGATTGATGAGGTTATCGACAAAGTGCTTCCGGTTAATGCCTCACGTATACATCAACATGATGATTCCGAACAATCTCTCTGTTCTTGTTTGATGTGATTGGTAGTTTGGTGTTACCATCTTGTGTGTTCGTTGCGGCCTGATTGCTGATTTCTTTGATGAACATCTTTCTATTCTTGTTTGATTGGGAGGGATTTTATTTAAGGGGATTTGCTATTTACAAGTTGACGGGAATGCCTTTGGTGTGAAGAAGATGTTAACTGTCTATTTCCCCATACGGATAATATTGAAGAAGGTCGAGTCTACAGTCTAATCTACATTTTCTGCTACATGATTAGAAGACTAAAGACAAATTGCATTTGATGATCTAAAGACTTCTTCTTAATCCGGGCTGAGAAGAACACTTGAAAATCTTTGTCAGTTTAGGGGAGAGCACTAATTGGGGGAGATTGAAAAGCCAAAATTTAATCCCCAATTAGACTTGCTCAGATTCTTTAGCAATGATTCATTGCTTGATTTTTGTTGACACTCCTCCAACGCCTAATGCTTCAATTACTAAGGATAACTGGGATTCATTGTTTGAGATTCATTGTTTTTCAAAGATATGTTTGATGAGTACTTCGAACCTCTAACGAATATTGATCATCCAGCTTCTGAAGCTCATGCTCCGGTTTCTACTGAATCAACTAGTTCACCATCTAAGAAGTACTTCTCAGAACTCTCAAGAAACCTTATCTCCAGTTACTTCACAAGGCGTTGATAATGACTATCATGATATTGTAGTTGCACTACTGAATAATGATCCGCTCTTTGGTATTCCTTTGCCAAATCTTCACGGATTATTGTTCATGAATAATGATCCGCTCTTTGGTATTCCTTTGCCAAATCTTCACGGATTATTGTTCCTCTCATTGTGCACGCTATAAATCAACCACATAAACATTAAGGAAAAATGACTTCCTCATCCGCTAGAAGACATTTTTAGTAAATCTTCCAGATCAGCTTCTACATGTATACCTTGAGGAAGAATGCATTGATGTTGAGGAATCATTTGCTCCGGTTCATTCATTGGGTCAATGTTCATCCGATTGAATGTTTATTCAAGTGTTGGACATTTGACACAAGTTGATTTCTTTGAAGTGTTGGACATTTGACACAAGTTGATTACTTTGAAGTTACTCTTTTATCACTTATTTGAGGTTGAAGTTGACATTCACAAAGGTGTGTTCTTATTTGATAACTTGCTCGGGCTTAAGAATTTGAGTTGAAGTCTTGGGTTATCTAGTTACCAGCAGTCGAGGTGGATGGTTGAAGACCTGGTTAACTATCACTATTAGGAGTTACTTTGTTTTACTCAGTGTCACACGCATATGTCGGTGTGGATAATCGCAAGAGGTGTTAATGTCTCATACTTTGCTTGAGTAGTGAGTACTTAGAAATTTGCTTGAAGCATAAATTCTCGACACCGTTCTTCCATTATTAAGTGCAAGCTTAAGATACAAATGTGGGAATTTGACTTCAGTTTCAAGTTTGGTATATCGGGTATTCTTCATCAGTGGTCACTTCAAATTGTCTACATATGGGTTGATAAAGATAGTCAGAGAGAGTTTCCGTTGCAGTTGATTCTCACAGGATTCATTTGGGCTATTTGAGTTCTTCTCACAAGATTTCGAGTTTTTGGGTATATTATGTTTTGCTGAATCTGAGGTATCAAAACCAGCAAGGGGGAAGGAGACATATATCTAAAAGCACAACGAGTACACATGATGAACTTAACACTTCTACCTGATTGAAGTTATCCTGGAAAGACAATGGTCATAACCGTAGAGAAACTCAATGTTTAACTCGTAGCCTTTGGTGTATTATTCCAACTAATTGGAGGAAATGGTCTCTGGAGACTTTTGGTATGTGTTACTTCAGCATTCAGTTAGAAGAAATGTGAAAAGAATATTTGGTTCGTGAGATGATATTGCATATCGACATCTTCTATATGATTTATGATAAAGTGCTTCCGGTTAGTGCTTCATGTACACAATGTAATGATAATTCTGATGAGATCGCAACGATCAAGGGAGATATATGTGTATATCAGGGTCGGACAACATATTCACATGATCGAGCTTAATCAGTTATCCTAGAGTTGACATCCGCAGAGGAGATCAGTGATTCAACCAGTTAGTGTGATGTTGTTGTTTCTACTCTGGTTGGGTACTTGTGTACATTATGGGCTGATTGGTTATATGGAAGTTAACTGGAATGCATTTGGTAAAATGAAGATGTTGATGTATTGTTCCCCTGCATATGACAACTGGTCAATCTCGAAGAGTAATGTGTACATCGGGGACGAACAACAGGTTCATGTGATCGGTCTTCATCAGTTATTCCGGATTTGATAACCACTAAGTCAATCAATGTCTTAACTTGTTACCTCGGTGTTCTCATGTTCTTCGGGGTGCTGAGCTTCACTCAATGAGACTGTTTCTCTTCTCATTCTTCTTCTTGGGAAAATGGTCTTTATTCGAAGATTGACAGTATGAGGGGAAGCTGCCAAAGTCTCTCTTTCTCAAAGGCTCGGGTTCTATCTTCTATTCTGGAGCCTCGAAAGCTTTGGTGGTGGAAGTTTAAGAGATGACGATTTCTATCTTTTACAACGTGTTGTTCGATATCCTTATCTCGGTACTCGTATCATCATCTTCTTAAACTATGTCATCTATTCTATTTGTAAATATTTTTCAAAAAAAACAAAATACAAAAATATAAAACCAACAAAAAGGAAATAGAAAAATATAAAATCATCAAAAATCCATAAAATCATAAAATTTAAAAATACCAAAAAAATGTTTTTCTCAAGACATGTCTTCTGGTATCGATAACATCTACGGTCTTAGAAATGTCATTCAATAATGGCACGGGACCATAGATGAAGTTCGAGCAGGAGGTGTAAATAATTTTTTAACATGTCTCAAACTATGGCTTGCAGTTACTTCAGACTGTGACCCGTGCTTAAACTATGGCTTGCTATTATTTCAGATAGCAACCCGTTCTTTTAAAGGAAGGAAAGTGTTGCGCTAAACCTATTTTCAAAATATTTCGTGCACTTATCCTAAAAACAAAACAAGGAAAGTATGTCGAATGACTGCTGTTCCTACACAAATGTTTTTCCGTCTAAAATTCTTCAGAAAAATATTTGGTGTTTTCAAAAAATGGTGGTAAATGAGTTGCTTTAAAAACAATCAGATTCAGAGTTTTTGTAAGATTGAAAACTCAATCAATGACTTCAGCGCTTTTAAACTTTTCATAAAATGAGTCATGGATTGAGGGGGATAATGTTTTTCAAATCTATATCATCTATCGGGCTTTCTTAATTATCCTATATGCTTAATTAAAAATGATGTTAACCTACGTTGAAGGACTAGGTGCCTAGGATATGATTGTTAGGATTAGATGATTAGATTTTGATGAACACATTATTTCCATACCTTATATGAACTGATTGATATGTTGAATTGACTTGTATTAGTCGATTGCTGGTTGGGTGTTGTCGACCACCATATATTTGTATGTGTGTTCACTAACGTATGCAGGTATCTTGGTATAAGAATGTTCCCGATCAGGATCCCACATAATATGATGTTTGGATGCCGAAAGGAAAGGGTAACTAGATCTTGGGTTGACAAATGAAGAAACGGAGCTTAATTGGACTTCCATGGAGAGTTGGCATAAATGCAACGTAAGAGGTCTCACTGCATCAACAGATGGTTTTCTTCTAAGTGATTGAAGAAACGGAGCTTAATTTGACCTCAGTTGGCATTCAAAATGCAACGTAAGAAGAAGTCTCACTGCATCAGCAGATGGTTTTTCATCCAAACCCTACAGCAACAACAACAAAAGCTTCTCAACCACTAACGTATCTTTGTGCAGGATACCATTTTTAAACAATTTTGAATAATTTGATTATATTGTTTTGAAAATGGAAAAATATTGTTTTGAAAATAAATTGAACTAAATTTTGAAAATCACCGGACTTCTTTTTATCAAAACCTAAGTCACTCAATTATTGACTTCTGTCATGGATTGAGGGGGAAAGTGATTTAAAATAAAATATTTTCAAACGATATTTCTTCACAAAAATTCCGTTTTGTACAATAATTAAGTGGTGATCTAAAGATTTAATGTTATGTCATGGTATGATTTTCTTTAGAATCAAGATCTTTCAAAATGAAATTTTTTCTGTTCTTGTTTGATTGTGAAATTGTTTTATTTTACCTAAAAGATCTCATAAAACAATCATACCTGACACTAACAATCTTTAATGTCTTAAAATGGTCCTTATTTGTCATTTTTCAAAGTTAAATCAAGCCACGTCTTTCCCCAAAATCTTTTAAATGATTTAAATCAATTGGGATCACAAATCTCAAAAGATTTGAAATTTTGATCGGGGTAGAGATCGTGTGTTAAATCTCTTATCTGTTTAAATGGAATTGGTTTTAGTCCTTTAAAGGCACTCCTGCCTCCATGTTCCAAACGATTTCATACACAATGCACATGTTGAGGAGGAGGATTTATCCAAAAACATGCTGAGTATTTAAACCAAGCCACATATTCTCCCATGTTTTCTAAACCGTATTAAATCACTTGGGATCCAAAATCTCAAAGGGTTTGATATTTGTGATCGGGGGACAATTTGTGATTTAATAATGAAATTTGATAAAAGGTGATCGTTTTGATTTAATTGTGCAGGCTGCTCTCTCATATGTGCTAAACGCTTTCGAATCTCGAAGCACATATTGAGGGGGAGCAAACAAACTATCGAGGTACGAAAGCTTTTTAAAATAATTTATATAGTACCTTGATTGTGTTTTAAAATGGTTTCTTAATGGCGCTTGTGATTGTGGATGTGCTTCAAATTAACTCTTGCCTCTATGTGATAAAAATGATTTCAAAAATCCTATGCACATATTGAGGGGGAGAATTTACCAAAGAAAATCAAATGGCTTTTTCTATGAAAATTGTGATCAAAGAAAATATTTCAAAGTCCTCTTGCCTCCATGTGCTAAACAATTTCTAAATCACATGCACATGTTGAGGGGGAGGTTTTCTAAATGATCAAAACTATTAAGGTACAAAATGCTTTGATCTCGTATCACAAGTACCTTGATTGTTTTTCCAAACGATTTTTCAATTGGTTTCGAGAAGGAATGAACTGTACCAAAAGACCGACCATTTTACTTTATGCATGGAGTTATAAGGATGGTTAGGTTAGGTATTTGTTCCCACGATCCCGCCAGAGCCGGAGGGATCTACCCAGGGACAATCCACTAGATAGTGTAGAGTCCTTAGGTATATTGAAAAAAGGAGAAATGTGAGATACGGGAAGAGTGCGGACTGAGACAGAGCTAGTACTAGAATAAACCCAACAAGGTTCTAGTTATGAAGTCTCGGTAAGCACTGAAGGGGTTGAAGAATGAAAAAGAATTGAATGTGAAAAGGGGTGAAAAGAAATAGCCCTCTAATAATTCAACCTTAGGGCAGAAACCGGGTACAATACATATGCTACTGGTGGTTACTTAGGTAACTCCGGGAAGACAAGACGTCATGGACCCAGTGACGCACTGCACTAAACTTCCCAAGCTACTCAAGTTCCTCTTAAAAGGGCTTGTTTCATTCTCACGGGGAACCTACATAATCTATCGACTTTCTTTTAGAGATAGTTGATATTGAAGAAGGAGACCCTCTCCCTAGTCTCCGGCATAGGAACCAAATATGCACGATTGAGTCTAGAGCCAAGAGATCATCCACAATATCTCATTAGGACACTAAATTCATGAAGACTTGCTGTTTCACACAATGTGGAAAGTAAGAATATATATTAAGAGTCCTACGCATTATCCTTGTGGTATTGCCAGAACATCCGAGTGATATGTTAAATATTCACGATGAAGATGGAAAGCCTTCTAGAGCCAACATCAAACAAGCTCTTGGTAGGTAGCATGTGAGATTTTTCTAAAGATCAAACTTGTGACAACTGGATAGAAACGATGGGGCGATTCACTCTTGAATCAACCTTGGTCCAGGAATGGAATTGACGAATACTTTTGGAAAAACCGTTCGATGTGCAAACCTTCTTTTCTCTAGCACGTTGAATGTGTACTTATGTTTTCAAACACAAAAAGTATCTCTGATTGAAAAAGTACTTTTGGAAAAACCGGTCGATGTGCAAATCTTCTTTTCTCTAGCACGTCGAATGTGTATTCTCTTTCAAATACAAAAGGTATTTTTGATTGAAAATTGATCTTTCTCATAAAACCTTCGTCGTATTGCAAAACTCTTTCTTCTAAGTAATACGCGATTGTTTTTTCAAATCATTTTTCATCAATCAGTGAATCTCAATTTGCTTGTTCACTCATTCCGTGTTGTCTTCTTTGAGACGTTTCTGTTTGAGAACGGCTAGAGCAGCTGCGAAACCCTGTCAAGCAGATTCTTCGAAATTATACCTGATCACAGGCAGTACTTGTACTGATCAACGGGGAACCGTGGGCCGTGTACCTCAATTCAACGAAAGTGATCAAAGACACTTTCGTGTGTTTTATTGCTAACTGTTGTTTGCAGGTACATTTGGACGATTGCAGCTGATCAGAATTGAGGAGTCAATCCAAAGCCGCATGCTCACAGCATCCACACTTAAATTGAAGAAATCATGACTTGTGCTTATCTACATAACCTGGCTCTGATATTTTTATACTATGCTTCTGCTACGCTGCTGCAAATATCATGAACCAGTAAAAGCTTCCGCTACTCTGATGATAAGATGTCATGATCCAGAAAGTGTGAGCATGTCGGTCCAAAAGTCATAACATCACATGATGGCAACACATTAAAGGGTGATCCAGAGATTTACTGTGGCTGATGATCTCAAAGAAAGCTCGAAGATCATCAAAGATGTGGATCAGTTCAAATACCTCCACTTAAAGTACAAATCAATGCGGACTTTGAAGAATCACTACAAAAGCACAAAGATTGCGGAATTGAAGAATTAGTGTCTACGAGCTCAAGACTAAAGATTAAATAGAAAGCTAGGATTCGAAATGTAAAACATGGGGTGACCTCCCTTAGGGGGAGACTGTTAGGAATTAGAAAATTCCATAGTGAAGTATCGGTCACCCCAAATATAATCTAGCTTAAGGTAGCTCGTAGACATTACGTAATTTACTAGATATTTAGTTTAGTGCAACACCGTGGAGGAAGGACGGGTCTTTACCCACTGTATGTCTGATCCACAGTCCGAAGGAGGACGTTTATTATGTAACTATAAATACCCTCTACCTGCCAAGGTAGAGGGTTGGACCTTTCATTTCTCTTAATCTAACCTTCTATGTTTTCTTTCACTTTCTCTCTCTAGAAAGGCTCCCACTTTCTCTCTCTAAACTCTTATTGAATTCGATCCATATTATTATTTGTTATGTGTTTATGAAATCCAATATCTAACATATGCAATAACAAAAAATTTCATATAAAAATTGTAGATTATCCACGTGATGTGGTGACAATAATGAGTTGGTAGTAGGTATATTGTAATTTATGAGATAATAGTAGTTGACAATGGCGCGTATTCATAAGTTATTATCAAATATTAACACCATAGCGAAATTTAAAAATCACTTACATTACACTATGAAATTTTGTTCTCAAAAATAATGCTTGTTAAATTTGTCCCACATAGATGGATGATACAAGTAAAAGATTAATTATAAAGATAAAAAGTAAAAATAAATATTCAATAAACCATGTGGGTTACTTTAAAAAGTATAATTATTAATATTCAAATATATATATCGTCCGTATTTATAAAAAAAGTTTTTAGTTTTTACGGTAAGTTTTATTAAAAAAAATTCCAAAAGGCGCATATGTTGATTCTCGAGGCACTCTTACGATTTAATAATATTTTTTGAACTTTGTATTTTAGTATGCATTTTTAAACTCAATTGATTTAACAATATCGTTCTCGGACGACTTTTACGGGCTAGTTGAACCGATGGTGACTCCGGTTTACGGTTGACCCCTTTGGCCCGGTCCGTTTTTTAAAACCATATGTACCATGAACTTGTTTACATATAAATTGCATGAAGATTTGTGTGTTTAATTAGTTTGTACAATATGTATAATAACAAGTATTTTTCATATTAGGGGTGTTTTAAAAATAACATTTATTAGGTATTTATTGTTATAGACGTTTTTTTTTTCTTATATTAAATTACTTTGTATTTTTTATTATTTTTTTTAAAACATGTTTAAAAAAGTGCTTTAAAGTGTTGCAACAAATGCTATTATAGATGTACTTATTAAAATTTGCTATTATTAGCAAGTGTTGAATCTTAATTTTTAAGCCTTCCTTTTTAGGAATGTCCCAAATGCTTTATAATATAGTATAGATATAGATATAATATAGTATAGATATGTGTAAATGTGTATGACCATATAATTAGGACTTTGCACTTTTGCATCCTTTGCTTTGAAAAAATAGTCCGATTTTATAAAACAAAGTTTTCAGTTTTTACGGTAAGTTTTATTAAAAACAATTCCAAAAGGCGCATATGTTGATTCTCGAGGCACTCTTACGATTTAATAATATTTCTTGAACATTGTATTTCAGTATGCATTTTTAAACTCTATTGATTTAACAATATCGCTCTCGGACGATTTTTATAGGCTAGCCGAACTGGTGGTGACTCCGGTTTCTGGTTGAACCCGTTGGCCCGGTCCGTTTTTTAAAACCATATGTACCATGAATTTGTTTACATATAAATTGCATGAAGATTTGTGTGTTTAATTAGTTTGTACAATATGTATAATAACAAGTATTTTTCATATTAGGGGTGTTTTAAAAATAACATTTATTAGGTATTTATTGTTATGGACGTTTTTTTTTTTCTTATATTAAATTACTTTGTATTTTTTTATTATTATTTTAAAAAAAAAACATGTTTTAAAAAAGTGCTTTAAAGTGTTGCAACAAATGCTATTATAAATGTACTTATTAAAATTTGTCATTATTAACATGTGTTGAATCTTAATTTTTAAGCCTTCCTTTTTAGAATGTCTCGAATGCTTTATAATATAGTGGAGGCCTTTATTTTGAGAACCCTGTTAAGTGCGAGAACTGTGAGAACCAATGCATATTGTGCAACATAGCATTTTTGAATTATTTAATCTTTTTATTTAATCCAAAAGGGTATAATAGTAAAAGTTAATTTTATATTATTTTTTATTTTTTTAAATAAATATTGTTTTTTTTAAAACATACATTTTTTTTTTCTTTTTTCTTAACATGCATGTTTTAAAACTATTTAGTACATATGTGTTTTTTTGAATTAATTTTATTATTTAGTTTTTGGAATAATTTTTTTGACATACATGTTTTTCAAATGAAATGTGCATATGTGTTTTTAGATCATGTAAATTTATAATAACCAAGAATATAATGTTAAACACAAAATTCGATATATATTGAAAAACAATTAAAATACAAATTTCTAATAAGAAAAAATACATCAATATAATCTATCTTTACACTTGTGTACTAACAAAAATTAATTTAAAAGGACATATATGCACAAAACATATATGTTTAAAGTTTCTCATCATATTCTTTTTGAACATGTGTGAACATCTTCCAAAAACATACATGCACGCCTTCTAAGAACATATATGTACTTCCGATATGTGTGCACGCCTTCAAAGAACGTCACGCTTAGAAAAAATAATAGCCAAGATTAAATACTTTTTAAATAAAACTCAAGATAACATTACACACATGAACAAGCTTAAACTAACAAACACAAATAAAACAGGAGACAAATTTTTTTATGTATGCAAAACATATATAATCCAAACACAAAACATATGTGTTTTATAATTCAAACACAAAACATATATGTTTTATAGGGAATAGATCTAGTGAGAATATATATTGAAATGAGAACAGTAAGAAGAAACTCTAGCCACAAAATTCAAATAAAAAAAGAAAAATAATTGGGAGATGCATCTATTTTTTAAATGCATCTAAAATTAGTGGTTGTGGTTCATTCTCATTCTTCTCATCTTAATTAAATTTCTCATTTGATCCTTACTCATGTTTTATACGTAAACATAAATATATCGGGCTATAATCGGGTTCGGGTCTATCGGGTTTTACACAAAACATATATTTTTTACACAAAACATATGTGTTTTATAATCGGGTCTATCGGGTTGCGGGTTATCGGGTTAGATCTATCGGGTTATCGGGTTGCTTGATAAGGAAAATAAAATAATACCGATAATCAAAAACTCCTTATGATATCAATCACAACCTAGAGCAACTCGTACATGTCATTCCCTTAATTCTAAGTCGACATACTGCAATATCTTGCTCTGAAATGTTCTTGACTTCAAAGCCTGCAATGTTATACTATATCACCATGTAATGTAACATAACCAAAAAAAAAAAATTACAGTTACTTACACCAACAAGTTCTGGCCCGTATTTAACTACAGCTAAGTTAACTAAAAACTAATCAAAAGTAACAGAATCTTCAAATCAAAACACAAATCTCAACTTTTAAAACCAATCAAATCACAAAAAATGACATATTTATATGAAAGGTTTAATAAACCTAAGGTTAATGTGTCAACCATGAACTACTTCAGCATAAAAATTAATCCACACAAACCTAACCAGAATACAAATAAATATCACCAAATAAGAAATAACCAACAATATGAAGAGGATCAAACAAACCTAACGGTGATTTAGACAAAAAAAACTACGTCTTCCGCATAACCAGAATACAAATAAACCTAAAAAAACATGTCATCCAATTTTACAACTAATCTAACAACAAACGTAATGAAACCTTGTATAACAATCAAATTTTCTTGATCAAACTTCTATCCTTAACCAATTCACATAATACAACATATTTCATCTATTTGAAAAAACTAACACTGTTGTAAGACGAAAAGAAGAACCGTCAAGATCCTCGTCCTCAATTTCCGGCTGTGGCTCTATTTTAGCCTCAACAATTTCAACGTCCCACAATAACCAATCATGAGCACATCAAATACACTTATACAATTCGACCTAGAGATAAACTACAAATCGACCAGATCTGAGAAACAAATTAGTTGATGGAGAAATACCTCATGTGGCTGGGTTGGGTTGTTCTTCTTCACCAGCGATGGTGGCTGTAAAGAATTGGAGAAACCATGGATAGTGGTTTGAAGGTGAAAGGATGAAGGCCTGAGATTGGAGAAACCATGGTGGCTCTAAAGAATTAGGGTTGTAGAGTTAGAAACCGTCAAATGAATGATTAAAAAGAGAATAATTTTAAATTAAATTGAGATAAAATTGGAAGAGATATAAATGCTGGCAATTAGTTATCATTTTTGAAATCCCCTAAATGCCCTTTCATTATTTACACTAATGACACAATATTTATATTAATTATACTAATGGAACAAGTCATCTCATCCATTGATGAAATGATCTAATGGTTTTAGATGGGTTCTTGCAGTTCTCGCACTTAACAGGGTTCTCAAAATAAAGATACACATAATATAGTATAGATATGTGTAAATGTGTATGATCATATAATTAGGACTTTGCACCTTTGCATCCTTTACTTTGAAAAAATCGTCCGATTTTATGAAACAAAGTTTTTAGTTTTTACGGTAAGTTTTATTAAAAAAATTCCAAAAGGCGCATATGTTGATTCTCGAGGCACTCTTACGATTTAATAATATTTTTTGAACATTGTATTTTAGTATGCATTTTTAAACTCTACTGATTTAACAATATCTTTCTCGGACAACTTTTATGGGCTAGCCGAACCGGTGGTGACTCCGGTTTCCGGTTGAACCCGTTGGCCCGGTCCGTTTTTTAAAACCATATGTACCATGAACTTGTTTGCATATAAATTGCATGAAGATTTGTGTGTTTAATTAGTTTGTACAATATGTATAATAACAAGTATTTTTCATATTAGGGGTGTTTTAAAAATAACATTTAATAGGTATTTATTGTTATGGACGTTTCTTTTCTTATATTAAATTACTTTGTATTTTTTTATTATTTTTTTTTTAAAAACATGTTTAAAAAAAGTGCTTTAAAGTGTTGCAAAAAATGCTATTATAAATGTACTTATTAAAATTTGCCATTATTAGCAAGTGTTGAATCTTAATTTTTAAACTTTCCTTTTTAGGAATGTCACAAATGCTTTATAGTATATAATAAATATGTGTAAACGTGTATGATCATATAATTAGGACTTTGCACCTTTGCATCCTTTACTTTGAAAAAATCGTCCAATTTTATAAAACAAAGTTTTCAGTTTTTACGGTAAGTTTTATTAAAAAAATTCCAAAAGGCGCATATGTTGATTCTCGAGGCACTCTTACGATTTATTAATACTTTTTGAACATTGTATTTTAGTATGCATTTTTAAACTCTATTGATTTAACAATATCGCTCTCGGACGACTTTTATGGGCTAGCCGAACCGGTGGGGACTCCGGTTTCCGGTTGAACCCGTTGGCCCGGTCCGTTTTTTAAAACCATATGTACCATGAACTTGTTTACATATAAATTGCATGAAGATTTGTGTGTTTAATTAGTTTGTACAATATGTATAATAACAAGTATTTTTCATATTATGGGTGTTTTAAAAATAACATTTATTAGGTATTTATTGTTATGGACGTTTTTTTTCTTATATTTAATTACTTTGTATTTTTTTATTATTTTTTTATAAAAACATGTTTAAAAAAAGTGCTTTAAAGTGTTGCAACAAATGCTATTATAGATGTACTTATTAAAATTTGCCAATATTAGCAAGTGTTGAATCTTAATTTTTAAGCCTTCCTTTTTAAGAATGTCCCAAATACTTTATAATATAGTATAGATCATATACTATAAAGTATATAAGCAAGCCAAGTTACTTTTCTTTATCTACGTGAGTACGTGGGATTGAACTCAAAACAAAAGCTATATTTGAGTAAAGAAGTTGCTTAATATTGGCAAATATATACATTATTATGAGTGTATTTCCCAACTACTTGACCCGCTACATCCTGCTAACCTTTTATAACTCTGGTTTTACAAACTCAAATAAGCATCATAATGATGTAATTATGCAATCATATTTTACCCATTAACTACTTATTGGAAACATGGAAAGAATGATAACATATCCAACACTTTCGTACGATTTAAACCTAAATATGTTGGACTTATAACCCAGCTCACTATATTTTTTTAATTAACAAAAGAGTTGAGAACTGATATGAACTTTTGTAATTAAATATTTTGAACCTATTTCCCAACACGCATTGAGTTTCATTCTTATACTTTGCTCTAGCATAATCAACCGAACCCCAAAAATTTCATATACTAAATCTAACCGAACCCTAAAAATTTAACAAAATAAAAATTGAGAACTTAAATTAGTTCTTTCATGAGAAACGTGCAATTTGATAATTTGTTCTATCAAAGTGACGAATCTAACGCAACAACATAACGCTAATCTCAATTTAAGGGAAGCATATACAGTAACGTATATATCCAAGCCAAAATTCCTTTCTTAACCCATGTGGGATTGAAAACTAAAAAAAAAGATTTTGAGTAAAGAAATTGCTTAATAAAGCAAATATACCCATCATATTTTAGTCGTCATTAACATTTTGAAAAGCATTTGTATAACACTTTGAAAAGCATTTGGTATACCACGTTAAGTGATGGCAACGGGGCCGGGTTTGCGGGAATGATTGATACCATCCCCATCCTCGAAGTTCAATAGTTATTACCATCCCCGTCCTCATCCCTGATGGGTTTCACAAATAAGTCCCCATCCCCGTCCCCGATGGGGAATCGGGGATTTTTCCCCGTTACACAGTTGACATATGTAAACCTTTTTATGTGTTTTGATTAGCCATTTAGACCAATACAAGCCATACTTTTCAAGTGTTCAAAAGCCTGCAAATCTACACTCTACACCTTAGTAATTTGTTCATAAAGTAAAGCTAGCTAATTATTGAATAATAATTCTTTGTACTTAGTGTTATTATATGATCACAATAAGTTGGCTAAATATTATTTGTTTCAATATGACATATTATCATCATTACTAATTGGGCGATAACGTATAACTTGAATGGTGAGACGAAGTAATGAAATTTTTAAAAACTGTCGCAGACTTGTTAGTTAAAAGACCTATCAATATCAATACATTTCGCAACTTGTAAATCGTATATTGTCAACTTCGTAAGAATAAAATTTACCAAATGCTATTTCATAATATATCAATTACAATCTGTTAAAAAAATACTTGCTTTTATGACCCCTTTTTAAGTCAATTTTGGTACTCAAAAAAATTTTACGGCATCTAATTGAATATATATGATTCAACTAGTATTAATATATTGATATCACTTGACAAGATATACAATTGTATTTATAATGAAAAGATATTCGGGGACGGGTTCGGGGACCCGAGGGTATTACCATACCCGCTTTTCTTTATCAGGGATTCCCCACCCCCATCCCCATACCTGGTCAACCCGGGGATTCCCGGGTCAAATCGGGGTCGGGTATCGGATTCTCCATTGGTTTCGGGGGTTTTCGCCATCTCTAACCACATTCATATATATTATGAACAACGCAAAATACAAGATAATTTCTATAAAAAAAAACCCAAAACAAGGCCAATGAAAAGTCATTAAAAAACAAGAAGATCTGATATGCAAAATCTAATCAAACCCACATTATCAATAAGTATAAGACGCTACTTCGCGATGGCAACTCGTTACTCCAACCCAATCAAATAATAGTCGAGTCATTTACGAATTTATGTGAATCAGGTGTAAAGAAAATAAAATTGTAGTTCAATGTTTGATTATGCGACTGGTTGGTACTGTACCTGACTTGGTTCGTGTCTTTTGTCTAAGTAAACATAAACATATTTTGTTATGTATTCATCATATTAAAGTCACGTACCATGTTAATTAAATGCTGGACATTTGGACATCTTTTCAAGTGGTTGATAATGTTCTTTTGACTTGTTATCTTCTTTCCAAAGCCACACTTGTGGGGTTTAGGCTATTAAATAGTCACTTACTTTCTCAGATGTACCGATATGGTACGTGTACTTTTTTTCTTAATTTAAATAGCCACCTACTTTCTCAAACGTACCGATATGGTACGTGTTGGACGTACCATATCGGTACATTTGAGAAAGTAGGTGGCTATTCCGATAAAGGAAAAAAGCACACGTACCTTATCGGTACATTTGAGAAAGTAGGTAACTAGTTAATAGCCTAAACCCGTGTTTTTAGTATCACTTGGTAGTGATGATTATTATATGACAACGTATAACAATGTCATATACTGACATATTCAGAAACACTTATGATGTAAAATTAAGTTCGATTTGCGCTTGTGTTTAGTAACTAGAAATTGACACAATGCTGATAGAGAAATACAGTCGACATTCAAAAAGATCACATGCATACATTTGCAAGGCGTTACCTTCCCTTGTGCGTGAGAAAAAAAGTTTGTCTGCTTCATGTGAAAGAATATTATACGTGAATGACCGTGAATTGTGTAGACCAAAGAAGTCGATACCACAACAAAGCAAAAACATTCGATCGAAGTCAAGAATTTTGTCACTTAAGTCGATACCACAACAGACCAAAACAATTTCGAATGAAACAAACAACACCTAAATGTTTGAATCAGGACAAAAAAATGTACACCATATATTATCTATTGATGCACACTCCAATCGTTTATAAGGTGAGAAGGGAATTTGAAGTGTAAAAATTTGGATAAAAATATAGTGTTATCTACTTATTGCAACATGGTCCTAATCATTTTGTTTTATAAACAACCTTGTAATAATGTATTTGTGCGATAATATTTCACCCATTAACTACTTATATATACACGGGCAAAAAGTGATAACTTATTCAACCATTTTCATACGATGTCAACAGATAGAAAAAAGTTGATACAACATGCAAATTCTCAAAATTAAATAATTTTGAAGCTTCTACTCAACTTGATAGAAAAAAAAATTAAGAACTCATACGAATTCATGGTATGATAATCTTAAGCTTGATATTTGGCTCTACCAAACCGAGATCAAATACCATAACATAATACTAATCTCAATTCAAGTGAGTCATATACATCACACTATATATACAAGGAGAATTTCTTTCTTTACCCGATGTGGGATTAAAAACTTTAGATAATCGCTTATTAAAGCGAATAGGTAGTCATTTAACATTTTAAAATACATTATTATAACGT
The DNA here is from genome assembly GCA_019973895.1 of Chrysanthemum seticuspe. Classification (NCBI taxonomy): domain Eukaryota; kingdom Viridiplantae; phylum Streptophyta; class Magnoliopsida; order Asterales; family Asteraceae; genus Chrysanthemum; species Chrysanthemum seticuspe. Next base: position 50,350,284 of record BPTQ01000009.1, on the reverse strand, counting down.
GAATAGTCCTAAAAGATCATTTCCAACTTTCATAACTTTTTTAAAGAAAAAAAATAGACATAAAGAAAACGAAACATTTGTTATATGCTGATTAATGTGTATGACAAGAAATTTTCTTTACTTTATGTGAAAAAACATTCATATGAATGACGCAAAGACCATATATTTCAATACCACACCAAACTACATTTTAACACTAACCATTATTGCATGATTTATTTAAGGAGTACGTAAACATGTTCATTTAAATACTATAACTAATTTTAACTTTAAATTAAAAAAAATCTGGTTGATTTAAGGTCGATGATATAAACTTACCACTACTCATATACTTTCAAAAGTGTCTTACATGAATTCAATTCAAATCTATCCATGTTTAAAGGTTTAATTTTGGATGGATTAAATTTGACCATTTTATCTCGACAAAGTTATTTATTACTACTAGAAAAGATGGATCAAGTCCCTGTCTGTACGTTCTTTTGGTCGACATATAAGGCCCAATGGGCACACGGTAGTTACCATTAGGGCCATATGCTAGCCCCACAACACACCACTATTATATACTAGGAACAAGCTAAATACAAGATAAATTTCATATTTACAGAAAGGGTGTTGCAACATTTGAGTTTAAAATTCATATACTAAATCAATAGATCTAACCCAACTCCCGAAAGATTGAAAATTTAACAAAAAAAAATTGAGAACTCAAATCGGTTATTGCACCGATACGAGAGGTTTGATAATTTGGTCTAGCTATCAAATTTGACGTATCCGACGCAATAACATAATGCTAATCTCAATTTATGTGAACCATATACATTACGGTATATAAGCAAGCCAAATTTCTTTTCTTTACCTATGTGGGATTGAAAACTCAAAACATAATATGAGTAAAAAAAGTTGCTTAATCACGCAAATATCCAAATACCCCCATCATATTTCAGTCATTTAACATTTTGAATAGCAATTTTATAACATGAATAAGATCATTCCCAATTCTATCGTGGTATACAAGTATCCCACAGTCATATATATTTGGAACCACGCAAAGTACAAGATAATTTCCAGATTCACAGAACGGGTATCACCATTGTAACATAACTATACAAAATATTGTTCCATATAAAACCTGATTTCAAGTATATGTAACACTCTAAAAAAGAGACTAATAAGCCCGGGAACTACAAAAAGATGGCAATATAGAGTCATAATCCGATACGAATTTCTAATCAACCCCATATGATCAATAAGTGTTAGCTGCCACTTGATAGGAAAGAAGAAACACACACTTAATAAACGAAGAAAGTACCTTCTATATGTTTTCGCCATTTTGTTTTAACTACTTGTTTCTATAAAGATTTGCGATAAAAGATCAGTGTAAGACCCTACTTCGCGATGGCTACTCGGCACTCCAGCCCAATCAAATGATAGTTGGGTCATGCTGATTTTATGTGAATGACGCATGGACAAGATATTATACTAGTTCAAAGTTTGATTACGATGCTAGTAGGTTAATTAGACCAAACTGTGACTTATTTCATGTCTTGTGTCCAAGTAAACATAGACATTTGACAATATACAAATTTAAGGAAAAAAAATAAATATAAAATAGAGATCATTTTTTTCATTTACTTTTTTTGCAAAACCGGATCAACACACTAAAAAAAAATGTGAAAAACAATGTTATCAAGTGGCTAAAAAACCCTCATCTTATTTCGTTGTAATTTTCTAGCTTCTTGCTAGTTTTTCTAATTATATCCGCCGTTCAAAAAAAAAGTTCCTACAAAATGTTATCTTAAGTATATGTTATCTGAGGCCGAGTATCATGGTGTTGCTAATGTTGGGGCTAAAACCGCTTGGATTAGAAATTTGCTACGCGAATTGCATGACCCTTTGTCCACAGCTACTATTGTTTATTGTGACAATGTCAGTGTTGTGTATCTTTCTACTAATCCAGTTCAACATCAACGTACGAAACACATTGAGATAGACATTCATTTCTTCCGCGATTATGTTGCTTTCAGGACAGGTTCGTGTGCTTCATGTTCCGTATCGTTTTCAGTATGCTGACATATTTACTAAGGGTCTTCCTGGTGCGTTGTTTCTTGATTTTAGATCCAGTTTGAACGTTCGAAGGCCTCCCGCTCCAACTGCAGGGGTGTATTAGCCGATTATTATCATTGTAGTAGTATTATTAGCCCATTATCTTTTGTTTAGTTCTCTTAGCCCAGCCCATTAAGGGTTTTGTGATGTTTTGTAATATTGTACGCTATATATTTGGTGGAAGGCTAATAGAACGGATCATGGGAGTTAAACCTATTCTAATAATTATTGGATAAAAAGCCAGTCGTCATGGTGGTTTCAAAAAGTGTTAGTCTTCAAAAATCATACAATGTAGCTATTCAAAAAGTGTGAGTCTTCTAAAATCATACAATGTAGCTATTCGTGACAGTTTTGTAATATATTTAAAAGCCTAGTTCTTGTGTTTGTTGCACAAGCCCACTGTGATCTTTCTTTAACTGAACAAGTTCAAGTTGAAGTTTTTCAAAAGCGGTTTTTTGTTTCTTGTTAATTAAACCGCGCGAGCAGTTTTTGCCGGTTTTCAATTCAATTTTGTCACGAGGGACGGTTACATAATAAGGTAAAGGGTATGATTCATAACTTCAATCTCAAAATTCTGAAGCCTTTTGTAAAGTGACAATTGAAAAAGAAATTGAGAACTCAAATTAATTTATTGCGTACAAGTATGATATTTTGCTCTACCATAATGAGATATCATATGCCGCGACTTAATACTATTACGAATTTATATGAGTCATGCACATTAGACCATATAAACATGCAGAATTTCTTATTTTGTCCAATGTGAGACTGATAGCGCAAAACAAAAGCTAATGCCATCTCTTAATAAAGACATTAGTTTATCATCTAATCATATTATATAAAATATTTTTGTAACATGAATATTCTCTAATAGATCATTTCCGATTTTCATAACATGACTTATAAAAAGAAATAAACCCGACCAAAAAATAAATAAAAAATGTTCTATGCTCATAGCTGTGTTGGTAAGATATTTTGTCGCTTCATGTGAGAAATTGTTTAGCATGAATATTGTAGATGACATGTGTGTCGATGCCACAACATACCAAAATTTTTATCAAGTGTAGACTCATTGCTCGAGTAAGTTGGAACATGTTTATCTATTAATTTAGAGTCCAATCTTTCATAAGTTGACCCGAATACAACAGAATCTCTACGTTACTATTTTTGATTACATACTCTATTGTATACTTTACACTTTTCATTAAGTCCTTGTGTAAGGCAGATCCCAAAACCTGCTAAATGCTTCATAATCTATGGACTCATTCATTAAGTCGAGTCGAGCCCTGCCAAGATTATGACTTGGTTAGATTCGTTAACACCCCTACATGCACTTAATTTCCAGAATTGTCAGGTATGATATTATATCATATATCCACACGTTATGCTATATAGACGGGGAATGGGTATGTGGCTTTTAGGTATCCAAACTGCGTAAAACCTTTTAATATTGTGTTGTTCTTATAACAAACTCACTTCTTATGATGTACGTCTCTTTTCTTATTAGACTCGATTGTCTTATCTCCTTATTCTAATTGTTCAGTCACTATGTTTATTGTCTATTGAATTGATTTTGAAATCGATTATCACATCTACCGAAACAGTACTCCAAATTTGCATCATCAAATTCAACTATGTTTATTCACTTGGAATAGATATGGAATATCATAAGTCCAGGTTCTTTTTGGATTCGAATTGACCACACTAATCAAAAGTTAGAATCTAACAAAATAATATGGTAGTAAGTAAATGATAAAGTATTATTACAAGATTGGAAGCTGAGTAACAGATAACATACACATTATGTGTATGACGAAATGTACTAATGACATCAATTCACTTCATGGAAAAAAGAAAAAAAATAAAAAATATTGAGAAGTCAAATTGATTAGTGCAACGGACCAACCACCTCTAATAATTTGCTCTATCAAAATGGATGAGTTCATGCAACAACACAATGCCAGACTCAACTTAGAGGACCCATGTACATGGGACTATATAACCAAGGAAAGTTTCTTTTCTTTAGCAATGTCGGACTGATAACTCAAAACTCAAGATCAAAACTGAATTTGAGTAAAGAAGTCACTTAAAAGTGACTTGTTGCGGTGGTGTTGGCGGTATACGTATGAATTGTTTCCGCTTGAGTTTTTTTGTATCTTTTTTTTTAAACAAAATTAATGTCGTCATCTATTAGCGATTGGTATCATATTTTCAAACTACATTGTGTTGTTGCATTTACGCATCCATTCTCATAAAGCAATTTATCATCTTCCTCATAGAAGTGCAATAATCAATTTGACTTCTCAATCTTTTTTTATTCTTTTTCTTTTTTCATTTTGTATATATTAGAAAATTTAGCAAGGTGGGTTAGGTTCAAAATATGAATTTTCAAATTTAAATGTTCTTGCATTTGATGTTTGATTCAGTTGGAGCAAAGTATTAGGGAGTCGAGTAATGTGTTCAAAATATGTAATTACAAAAATTCACTTGCGTTTTTGACTTTTTGTCATCGTAAAAAAAATATAGCGAGTTGGATAAAAGGTCCAACATCTTTTGGACATTGTATTGAACTGTGGATATGTTATCACTTTTTGTCCTTCGAATATAATTAGTTTTTTGTTATTAAAACACTTTTTAGGCCCATAAAACCAAAACTTAAAGAAGTCGGGAAAATGTGGCATTACTAATAATTTATGCGGTTGTCCATGAAGTTTTAAGAATTGAATCGATGTTATTATTACATTTCGTTAAACACATGTTATGCATTTTATCTGTTAGAGTTGCCAATCTTATATGAATACTTTGTCATTTGCATATTAACACATTAGTGTGGTCAATTTGAAACCAAAACAACAATGCAACCAAGACTTATACATTTCCAAATCTATTTCAAGGTGAATGAACATGGTGGAATTTGATGATGTAGTTTTTGAGTGTTATGGTAAAGGCGATTGTAGACGTATGGTCCGGACTGGGCCAGGAATGGGTCAGGCCCGGCATCAGCGGCCCACTCTACACCTAAACCCTAATCCATGCCTATATATACACGGATGCCAGGTTATCTCTAACTCATAATATAACACTTTTTGCTATGCCACAGCGCATACTAACTTGACCGTCGGAGGTGGACCCCTGGGCTACGGCTCCGGGTCCACTCCTAACGGGTTTTCTTTGTTGACAGGTCTACTAGGGCTAGAGAAGACGACTAACGGCCAAGGAGAGTCGTTGAATCCTGCCCGCGCCAGATTATGCATCAACAAGTTGGCGCCATCCGTGGGACCACGAATAAACAATGTTTCGTGTTCTCCGATTACCGAAAAGCAGAGATAAATTCCTAAAATCGGTAACTCTAAGACCCTTGTGTTTTTGTTTTTCACAAGTTTGTTAAAAAGTACGCTGTACGCATCACGATGATTTACCAAATCGATATTGCCCATGCGTACGACTTAATTTACCAATGTTTTTAAATTGGTAAGACTTTTAAATAGTACGCCATGCGTATTACTTTACAAGAACAGTAATATCACTTTAAAAGATATCCCACTGTTTAAAAAGAGATATCCCAATATTTTTTGTGCATGTCTTTTAAATCGGTAAGATATGTTATCTTTTAAATATTCATAAGATTTTATGTAAATCTTTTAACTTGGTAAACACGATTTTACCTATAACGCATTAAGTCCGCACGATCGGACCTACTTTATCTTTTAGCCGCGAACAACGCAGTCACGATAAATCTACCCGCGTTAGGCCATGCGTTCGGACATCTTCGCAGACCGGCGCCATGAGCGCACTGTCACGTACAGTCACCACAATGCTAGTCAATCGCCATAAGCGCACTGGACAACAGCCGTGGTCATCTGCGATCATCCACAAACGTTAGAGTCTATGCGGTCACGATACATCCATCTGCGTCTGTACGTGCGATTGAAACTATTAGTCGCGGTCACAGAAGCATGCCTTCTGTCGCACCTTTTTGTCGCGCGCAGCGCGCACTAAAAAAAAAAAAAAAACAATTAATTATTTATGTAGTTTATACAACCTCACGATAGGTGTCCTTTGCACTGCTACTTATCTTATGTGTTAATTTCACATGCTATGCGCTAATCTTTTACTTCATTAAGTTTTATATGCTGCGATTCGCGGCATATACTTTTAATGTTTGCATTAAGTGTTTTATGCAGGCATACACAAGTTTAATGTCCGCATGATCGGACCTATTTTAAAAGAAAAACATCCGCACGATCGGACCTATTATTTCTTGCCTACGTGGCGTGCATGCACTATAATAAACCCACGATGGTAAAAGGATAAGTTAACCTACTAAACAACTTGTTGAGTAAGAGGGTTGCAAACCCATCAACACCGGATCACGTATCCTTGTTAAACACCTTGTTCTCGAGACGTTGGAATAAGTTTTGTGCGCATCCCACGACGGGTGCGCCACATCGCATATGGTGCACGTTTAACAACTTAGGAACCAAGACACTTGATTCCTTAATATGATATTTACAGTACGTTGTATATCATAACATACACGACTATGATAAAGTACTTAGAAGTTATTTCTTAAGTATACTATGATCTTCATACATGATTATGGATTTCCAATACTCATAAGCCCGGCACGAACTGGGCTAATACCAATAAGCGTTTGGGCTCACGAAAGCCCCAGCCCAAATCTATTTAAGGAATAGACAACGGATATCTTTTAAATAAGAAGATTATCATTCCCAACCGACTTTGGCGGGATACACCGAAGGTTGAGGAACACGGAACCAATAAGGATTTCGTGTGTATATAAAGGGAATCTCGTCCCTCGTTAAAGGTTAAATAAGTTTAATGCTCCTACACGAGTAGCACCATCAAACTTGGGGGGCTACCAGGGTGCATACTACTATTGTTTCCCTACGCGTCACGCAGATTATTTGGAAGCAGAACGCAAGCTCAGTACAAAGATGAATTTAAATATTCGCACCATCTCACCGTAGGGGAGACGTCCTCTGTCGGTTGTAAGACGCGCACAGCGTGCACTTATGCGCAGAAGCACGTCTTCTGTCGCACCTCTTTGTCGCGCACAGCGTGCACTTATGCGCAGAAGCACGTCTTCTGTCGCACCTCTTTGTCGCGCACAGCGCGCACCTCTGCGCAGAAGCACGTCTTCTGTCGCACCTCTTTGTCGCGCACAGCGCGCACTTATGCGCAGAAGCACGTCTTCTGTCGCACCTCTTTGTCGCGCACAGCGCGCACTTCTGCCACAGAAGCACGTCTTCTGTCGCACCATGCTGCGTCACTACTGGTACAAAAGGTATGCCCTTACCCAGGATGCAGCATACGGGTTCCACTTTCACCTACGCGGCCATCAGAACTTAAGTCTAGCATAACATAGCTATGTGCTATCTCATACTAGACTTGGGGGGCTTGTAGACATATGGTCCGGACTGGGCCAGGAATGGGTCAGGCCCGGCATCAGCGGCCCACTCTACACCTAAACCCTAATCCATGCCTATATATACACGGATGCCAGGTTATCTCTAACTCATAATATAACACTTTTTGCTATGCCACAGCGCATACTAACTTGACCGTCGGAGGTGGACCCCGGGGCTACGGCTCCGGGTCCACTCCTAACGGGTTTTCTTTGTTGACAGGTCTACTAGGGCTAGAGAAGACGACTAACGGCCAAGGAGAGTCGTTGAATCCTGCCCGCGCCAGATTATGCATCAACAGCGATAATCAATTTCAAATCAATTAATAGAGAATGAACATAGTGATCGAGCAATAAGAATTAGGAGCGAAGATTATCTAGTTTGATATGAAATGAAACCAACATCATATGATGTGAGTCTGTTATCTTTTATTCAGAACAACACATTATTAGAATGTTTTACACCTAAGCTTGTATAACTAACAACCACACTTATTTTCCGCGTCTTATATTCCATAACGCGCAAACATGTCTATCGAAAATACTTCTAGTAATTAAGTGCATGAGTATCTTAATTAGATTAGCAAAATATATAGGTTTTTCAAGAAAATATGATGAGTTTGGTTACAACATGAATGTATTTATTGCTTTTTAAATTGAAAATTAGTGGGCTTGTCGTGGGGCTATATGGCTCTAATGGTAACTATCGTGTGCCCATCGGCCCTTATATGTCGACCAAACGACGCACAGACATGGACTTGGTCCATCATTCTAAATATCTTTTTCGATGTTAAACATACATAAATTTGATTTGAAAGACTTTTGATATGTGACATGATAAGGTGTTTGTTAAAGTTAAAAATAAAAATAAAAGATATTGAAGTTTTGCAAGACATATATACTTGGTAAGATAAGGTAAATTCTAGGGGTTGCAATTTCTGACCCGACACGAAATCTAATCTGAAACCGACACGAAAATTAACAGGTTCGGGTTGTGCTAAATAGATTTTGAGTCAGGTTTGGGTCGACATATCTAGCCCGTTTATTAAATAGGTCAGGTTCGGGTTGGGAATAAAATAAGCGGGTCGACCCTCCAACCCGTTTAAATTTTTTTTTGATAAACTCAAAATTATTGATATTTTATTATGCGGGTTAAATGTGTTAAACGAGTCGACCCGACAACCTGTTTAACCTATTTAACTCGTGTAATGTGCCAACTTTTGTATAAAAAAAAGGTTAAATGGGTCAATCCGAAACTCGCTGAACCGATTTAATCCGTTTAACATATTCAACTTGTGTAACCTATTTAACCCGCCAACCCAAGTATATATACGGGTTATATGGGTTAAAATAGGTAAGGTTTGGATTAGGATTTTCTGACCCGCCAACCTGAAAACCCGAACCCGCCAAACCGAACCCGATCCGAATTGCCACCCCTAGTAAATCCTGCAGTAATTAACGGCTCTGCTAAGAAATGTCACGCTTCGTTTATAACTGTAAAACTAAGTTTTTGTATTTTTAAGAGTAATGTTGTGCAATAAGTGTTTACATAAAATCAACTTAGAAGTTAATAATAAGCTACAAATATCAATCATAAACATGATAGCATATATTAAACAAAAAATCCACGTGAAACCTCAAGATACTCAGGACATTATTAGTTTAATTACTACGAAGTACCTGTTATGGTGACCCAGGATGCTCTTCCATGACAGGATACTTCTTCTTACTTGGCCAGTATCTTGTTACGTCTTCATTGAAAGATAATGCGTAGAACATCTTACACTTAGGGAAAAAAAAATCTGAGTTCTTGGAATAGGTTTGTTTGGTCTTCTTTTTTTTCCTAGATAATCCTATAGGAACTAGGTTTTGCATAGCTTCGACACGTGAAGAGATCCCACGAGATCAAGAAAATGAAACGAAAGATATTGTTATATGGCTGAGTGTAAATGCATATCGGATCGTCTTGTTTTCTTGTGACTTCTTATTAATTGCCATCTTTTTTTACTAGTCGAGCTTATTAATCTTTATCTTTTTGAGAGTGTTACATTTTTGGATTTGGGTTTTATATGGAATAATCTTCCTATATTTATGTTACAATGGAGTTGCACACCCTTTATGTGAATATGAAAATGATCATATCTACTTTACCTTATTCCTAATATATAATATATGATGGTGCATCACTGGGTATTCTCGTATACCACAACCTAAACTAAACTGTGTTGTGTGTATATTGTTATTAAGCAACTCCTTCACTCAAATTCAGCTTTGTTTTGAGTTTTCTATCCCACATAGTTAAAGAAAATAAACTCTTGCTTAATTATATATTTTTATGTATGTGGTTTCACTTAATTGAGATAGACATTATGTTGTTGCAAGTGGATTGAAACTTTGATGAAACGAGTATCAAAACGACATTTCATATGCGACAACCAATTCAAGTTCTCAATTTTTTTAGTTATTTCACAATATTCAACGAGTTCAAATAGGTTCAAATAAAAATTTTCAGATTCGCATATTGCTGCATTTGTTGTTTGATTCCGCCATTAGACTCAGATTTCATATACCCTTTTCAAGAGCGGTAAATCTTTATGGTTTAGCTATAAGGAATGGTTCAGTGATCCTATTGTTGGAATTATATAACATGGCAATCAATAAATAATCACAAAACATCAAAGTATACATGCGGAAGCGTATAGGATTTAATAACGAATAATTAATTAACATAAGAAGAATATGCGTACCTTACTTGATTCTAGCCGAACAAGAATCAAATCCACAAACTAGCAATTGGAAGAACCTTAATTTGATTTAATTAGGATTATGTGAATTACCCCTTACCGTTTTGTAATTCAATCCAAGAATACTAACAATATTGTGTTAGTATCACTTTCTTGTACACACGTACTAAACCGAATTAAAGTAATGCTAGTTTTATTAAACCAAATAACTTGAGTTGGAAAAAGAGTGGTGATCGATCCCCTATGAAGGTGGTTGACCGGTTTTGAGAGCAAAAACACACACAAACAATTTAGGTTTTAGCTTATGAGTACAAGAGATGCAAAACACAAGACCCCTAGCCTTGTATATATACTAAACTAAACTTGGTGAACAATTTTGAGTTTAAGTTGGATTGGGTTTGGGTCCTTCCTTTGGCCGATCGGTTTAGGCATCCCAAAGGGATTCCGGAACCTTCCCAACTTTTGCAATCTACTCCTTTTCCAAATACAACATTTATATTTCGTTTAATTAATAAATTAATACAACATTTATATTTAATTATTAACTTTAATTCTCATACGTAAAGTGTGCAATCCCGTGGTCTCGAGTTCGATCCTAACTCACGTCTACTAATTTATATCCATAAAACTAACAGCTCCCACTTGGATATATCTTAATAGAGTGATCACATCGGTTAGCGTCTAGCAACACTTCGATGCCTCTAGTACAACTCGAGTAAGGCTCCTGGAAAACCTTTTAATGATTTCTCATTATTATTATCCTTTTGTTTCTAATACCACGTTAAATAAAGATATGGAATTTAGTCATTCTTTATAAAACTATTCTGTTTCTCGTTGTAAGTGGTTGACCAAGATTACCAAATCTTCTAAACATATTTAGGGGAGATTTTGGGTGCGGCCGCACAAACATCTTGTCAACCCTACGAGGGGCCCAACAGTATTAAACTCCAAATAAATTTGAAGAAACAAATTCTATCTTGACTACGAGACTAACCCACAAACTTTGTAACATTTCTGAAAACAACCCTTATGACTACTAGTTACGTATAGCGTTAAGTTGCTCTACAGAAATGCACTACATTCATGACACTTATCTGGTATCTCAAGTCTGAGGATAACTATTCATAATTTACTTATAACAATATCCACAAAGTAAATTATGTAGTTGGAATAAGTCCTATATTCAATTAATTGAATATCATCTGAAATTGGTATGCATTCTCATCAATATACTTTCAAGTATATTCTACCAAATCTCTCAGATTTGTCTTAATTTAATGATACTCCCATATCATTAATCGACAACGGACATTTAGAATAACTTAGTTACTCACAGATTAAACATACAAATATAGGACAACAATATTATAAATGAAAATAAACATAATCCTAACTTTATTTTATCAAAATAATAAATGTTTTACAATATCCTTTATCCAAATACTAATCACAGTTATGCATGAAACTTCTAGCTAAACGAAGTCCAATTCCATTGGCAAGTCCAATAAGCTTGTCTTTAGCTAAAGCCTTAGTGAAAGGATCAGCTAAGTTATCATATGTGTGAACTTTCAATAGATTAATTTCACCTTCACGGACTTCTTCCCGAACATAGTGATACTTCCGTAGAAAATGTCTGGTGCCCTTCATGACTCCAGGTTCATTGGCAAATATGATTGCAGCAGAATTGTCACAATACATATCAATAGGTGATTCAATTGAAGGCATAACACCAAGCCCTGAAATGAATTTCCTAATCCAAACAGCCTCCATTGCAGCTTCCGAAGCAGCTATGTATTCGGCTTCTGTCGCAGACATCGCAATCGTACTCTGCTTCTTGCTCTTTCAGTCAACTGATCCTCTATTGATGACAAAGACATAACCCGTCTGAGACTTCGTATCATCTTTATCACACTGCCAGGACGCATCACAATAACCTGTAACACCAAGCTCTGTGTCTGGATTTCCACCATACACTAAAAACATATCTTTCGTATTCCTAAGATACTTTAGAATATGTTTAACAGCAGTCCAGTGAAGTTCACCCGGATTCTGTTGATATCGACTGGTCATGTTCTGAGCGAACGCTACATCTGGCCTTGTGCATCTCACAACATACATAATAGATCCTACTGCCGAAGCATAAGGAGCTTTCTGCATGCGTGCCACCTCAGCAGGTGTTGAAGCACACATATCGTTACATAAGCCATGCTTTACTTTCATTGGCAAATATCCTTTCTTGGAATTTTTCATATTAAATCTCTTCAATATTTTATCAATGTAAGTGCTTTGACTTAAACCAATTAACCGCTTTGACCTATCTCGGTAGATCTTGATTCCTAGAATGTATGCAGCTTCTCCTAAATCCTTCATGGAAAAACACTTCCCAAGATATGCCTTAACATTTTGCAAACTTGGAATGTCTTTTCCCATAATTAATATGTCATCGACATAAAGGATAAGGAAAATTACATCACTCCCACTAACTTTGTGATATACACATGGCTCATCAAGATTTTGAATAAATCCATACCTTTTGATTTCTTCATCAAATCTCTTATTCTATTGCCTTGATGCTTGCTTCAATCCATAAATGGACCTTTGAAGTTTGCATACACGGTTTGGAAATTGTGGATTCACGAACCCCTCAGGTTGCTTCATATAGATGTCTTCATCTAAGCGACCATTCAAGAAGGTGGTTTTGACATCCATTTGCCATATCTCATAGTCATAGTACGCTGCCATAGCTATGAGAATTCTAATAGCTCTAATGTCCGCTACAGGAGAAAAGGTCTCCTCGTAATCTATGCCATAAGTTTGAGTAAAACCTTACGCAACTAGACGAGCTTTATAGACGTGTATATTGCCATCCATGTCAGTCTTAATTTTATAGAGCCACTTACTTCCAACCACCTTGGCATTTGGAGGTAAATCGACCTCTTCCCAGACTTCATTTTCTCTCATGGATTGCATTTCCCCATTCATTGCAACTTGCCATTTTTTCTTGTCAGGACTTGCCATGGCAGCTTTATAACTAGTAGGCTCTCCAAGATCTCCTAACATAGTTTCCTCAACCTCTACGTTAAGACATAGACGTTCAGGTGCACGCGTAGTCCTTACGGATCTACGAACGGGAATCACTTCAACTTCTGGTGGAGGACCCAGACTATCAGGTTCTACCGGAAGTACGTGAGTGTTTTCAGATGGTAATGCATCTTCATGATCATCTTCCAGATCATAAACTCTCCCACTGAATTCTTGAGATATGAGATCACTTTCAAGAAAATCTCCATACCTAGCAACAATTACTTTATTTTCAGTTGGATAGTAAAAGTAGTAACCCATAGTTTCCTTAGGGTATCCTACGAAGATACACTTTACAGATCTTTGTTGGAGTTTATCTGCTGAGTCACGTCTAACATGCGCCTCGCAACCCCAGACCTTTAAATAAGACAGGTTAGGAGCTTTACCATGCCATATTTCATATGGTGTCTTATCAACCTTCTTTGTGGGAACCATATTTAGAATGCGAACAGCTGATTCCAAAGCATAATCCCAAAAGGATAAAGGTAGAGTAGTAAGATTAAACATAGATCGTATCATGTCCAACAATGTACGATTTCTTCTCTCAGATACACCATTTTGTTGTGGAGTATATGGAGAAGTGAGATTCTGGACAATTCCATTCTCAGCTAAGTAATCTTTAAACTCTTGGCTTAGATACTCGCCTCCTCTATCGTACCGTAGAGCTTTAATCTTCTTTCCCAATTGCAGTTCTACTTGCGCTTTGAAAACCTAAATGTTTCAAACACCTCATGTTTATGCTTAAGTAAATAAACATAACCATAACGGCTGAAATCATCAGTAAAGGTTAAGAAGTAGCTAGCACCTCTCTTTGACACATGTCTAAGTGGTCCACACACAACAGTATGAATAAGACCAAGTAGATCAAAAGCCCTCTCCATATTGCTATGAATAGGTTTCTTCGTCATCTTCCCAGATATGCATGACTCACATTTATCAAATGATTCATCATTGATATTTTGCAAAAGCCCTTCTTGTTGCAGCTTATGCATGCGAACCTTGCCTATATGAGCAAGTCTACAATGCCAAAGATAAGAAAAATTCAAGTCCAACTTTATTTTCTTATTGATGCTAAACATCGAATTACTATATTTGTTAGATTCATTTCCAATCACATCAATTTCAAACACACCATTCACAGTAATTGCATTAAAATAAAATACACCATTTAAAGAAACAGAAATTCCATTACGTGAAATAGTATGAGTAAAACTGAAAAGGAAACTAAACGTTCCTATGGCTTCAACAGCTGGATGTGCTCCATTTCCCACGTGCAGATATTGCTCCCCATAGGCTAGCTTCCTTTCCATTCTAAACCCCTGCAGTGTATCACAAATGTGAATACCACATCCAGTATCATATACCCAGGAATTTTTATGATTTAGAGTAAATAATTGAATGACAAATAAATTACCTGAAGAACCGGCGCCCGAGGACCCGTCGTACTTCATCTTATTTACCCGCAATTCATCAAGATAGAGAGCACAATTTCTCTTCCAATGCCCAACAACCTTGCAGTGGTGGCATGCTTGATCCTTGTTAGGATTTTCCTTCTTAGGAGTAGGGTACTTCTTGGGTTCTGGTTGATAGGCCATAACCTTTTTACCTTTATCAACTTTCCCTTTGCCCTTCACGTTCTTGTTTTTCGCACGCTGCGGTTTTGGCTTATTTATCCTTCCACCCTGAATAGCAAGTACCTGGGGAGTTGGAGCCTTTTGAGGTAACCCTTTCTCATAATCAATTAGCAATGCGTGTCGGTCAGTAACTGTCTTCCCCACGTAGTGCATATTGAAGTTTCGAACAAAACCTAGTGTTATCCTTGTTAAGGGATCGGTTGATCAAGTTCACGGCCATGTCATCTTCATAAGTCTTGCCAAGTGATTTTAATTGGTCCATGTAACCTTTCATTTCCAATACATGAGCACTTACGGGTTTTCCCTCTCCCTGCTTGCAGCTGTGTAATGCATCGATCAAATCATAAATTTCGACAGCAGCTGGTTTCTCGAACATAGTTCGGAGTTCATCGAGCATGTTAAATGGGAAATAATTTTCGAACTGCTTTTGAAGAGCAGGTTCCATTGTTCCCAACATAAGACAAGCCACATCATTATGACGCTTATACTCAATTTTCCAAGCGTCCTTTTCAGCTTGAGTAACTTCAGGTCCGGTTGGTTCAGCAGGACAAGGCGTGTACATATAATTCAACCGGTCAGCAACTCTACAGACAATTCTCAAAGAGCGGTGCCAATCATTGAAATTCTTAGAGCCAGTCAACTTTTCTCGATCAAAAAAGCTTTTGAACGCAGAACTTAGTGCAGTGTTAGTGTTATCGTTATTTTGAGCCATTTCTATAGAAAAAAGTTCAAGTATTAGTATTTTCGATAATACAACTTTTCAAGAAAATAAATATACCCAACGGTAATATAAACATATAACCATATAATTTTCTCGAAAACTAGGATCCAAATTATCATAGGTTCATTACATCAGTTGATCTGCTAGTAACGAAAGCATATAATAAGGTAATCTCTCGAACATTAATTGGCAAACAATTTCCAACTCCTAGATCATTATGGGATTTATATTTTCCAATGTTATTGCAAATATAAACATGTTTCATCCCATCTTATGCCATGAGTCCAGTTCTCACTTACTACTCAACTTAAGTGTCTAACTTAAAGAACTGTAAATATGTCCATGTAAGGTCTGACTTTACATAGAGATTTACCTCTCCATCACAATCTAGCCAAGTACTGTCATGACGTAAATTGCAACTTCAAGTGTTCCTTTTAATTAGATGGCATATAACTTAATTTAAAAGGGTACTAGTTTTGATTTTATGTGGTCAAATCAAATATGTACAAAGATGTCATGCATTAATCTTGTAGCATAAATTTAATAAAAAACCTTTTATTACCAATTCATAAAGATCAAATTATCAAAGTTTTGATTGAGGTATTGGGTTCACCAATCAAGGAATTTAGCGTTAATTATCGTCCATTATACCGTACTTTTGCATAAGTGTAAACACTTAGTGTTTTGGGAAATTACCACTAAAGTGGCGCATGGAATTAAAACTAATTCGCCCTTAAGATATATGATTTTGTACGCATAGCCTACTTGGTAACTCCAATTTGACTCGCAAGCAAGCGGAGAGTTTGGTCAGCGCTGAAGCAATAACCTCCCTCTTTAGGGTCACAATTTAATGCGCTCCCCTCCTAGTACTTCCCACACAGTCCGTCAAATTGGGTGAGCCGTTCTCACTTTTTGTACCAAAATCATCAATCAATTAAACTACTGAAAACTTAACTCTTCAAAAACAAATCAAATTTCACCATTGTTTAGTCCGTATTATTTTTCTATTCAAAATTACCCTTTGCTTAAAATTGTCTAACATAATAAACAAACAAGTAAACAAATAAAAAATAAACAAACTAAAAACAATGCGCACATAATAAACAATTTAATACGTGTAAACAAGTAGCCACATGCAACTTATTCGATAAAACCCTATTAATAATCAATGTCTATGTTAAATTAATGTATATATTAATTAGGGCTTTCACTCTCCCAATTGAAAGTGAGCCACATACATCAATGAATCGATTGCGTAAACCCATAATTAATAATATGCCAAATTGCACATAATTGATTAATTAATATATATAATTGGAGTCTTCCCCAATTCAAGATTTATCGTAAATAAAAGGGCAAATGGCACAAAAAGGCATCAAAGTTAGGGTCCATTTCCAATCAAGGTATTCTACTTTTTTTCTTGCATAAAAAGGTTTCCAACAAAAAATTTTGGCGGATTTGGGTATTTTCATTAACTTCCTCCAACAATTTATACATTGAAACATTTATAATTTTTGAAGGGCCAGATTGAAACTTTTTTTTTTTTTTTTTTTTTATAACTGTTAGGTCAAACACATTTGTTACACGGTCAAATTAGGTCTTTCCCCAGAATCATTTCTTCCCCAAAATCATTTCATCCTCAGAATCAAATTAGGTCAAACACATTTGTCCCAAAAATTAAATTAGGGCAAACGGTGTGTTCCCAAAAACTATATTAGGGCTTAGTAATTTGTTTCCAAATATCAAAACATGACAAAGTCATCTAATTCATCAAACTCATCAAATTGGGTATACTGGAATCGAAGAAATGCAGGTTGGGAAAAAGACAACTTGATGAATCGTGTTTGTGTGTTGTGCGAATGTGGTGATGTTAGTGGTAAGTGGACTTCTTGGACTGAACAGAATCCAGGCAGGAGGTTTCTTGGATGTCCTAACTATAAGGCAAGAAAAAAGTGTAATTTCTTTCACTGGTGGGATCCAGATTTTGCAACTGAGCATTACAAAGGTAGATTGGCATATGTGGAAAAACAAATGAAGAAGGAAGCTGTGGAGTTTGAGGAGAAAAAAACGAGATTGGAAGAAGAAGTTGAAGTGTTGAAGTGTACAATTAGCATGCAATCTAGAGTTATCTTTGTACTGTTATGAATGCTTTTCTTGATGATTATAAAAGCTTTTTAGTTTGATGAATGTATGTATTGAAAAGCTTTACTTTTGAATGTATTGAAAAGCTTTACTTTTGAATGTAATGAAAAGCTTCTTACTTTGATTATTCAATGTATTGAAAAGTCAGTGACACAAATGCCCTTGTTGAAAAGCTTGATCAATGTATTGAAAAATCAGTGATAAAAGACACTGATAAAAGGCAGTGATAAGAATGTCAACATTTGCAGCTGCATCAAATGCCAAGCTAATGACACAAATGCCAAGCTAATGACTTTGCAGTCATGGTTTTGTTGGTATTAGTTTGCAGTCATGATAAAAGGACATTGCTGATAAAAGTACTTTGCAGACTTGCTTTACACTATTTTTTTCTCAACATTTGCAGCTGCATCAAATGCAAGCACTGTTATGGTTTGACTGTTTTTACACTATATAAAGGCATAAGCAACACCTCATTTTCATCTCACACCTTTAAGAAAACCTACAACTAAAAAAATGAGCAAAAACAAGAAACCAGGTTTTGTATTTAACTACATAATTTGCTTTCTCATATCTTTTTAACTCATAATTTTTAATATTTTTTTAATTTTTTTTTGCAGAAATCATTTGCATTTCCAGTGATTCTTCTGATTGGGAATCTTCTGATGCATCATACCCAGTACCATGGTCTAAGTATTTTCCCCCAGATTATGATTCTTCTGTTACAAGCACACCTACTTAAATTTGTTATGATCTTAGGGGCGAAGCCCTTAAGGGACGGGGGTCCGGGGGCAGCGCCCCTGGTAGCAGGGTCCAAGGGGCAGCGCCCCTGGCTGGGGTTTTATTTCCACTATGTCGCTATGTAAAAAATTCCTGCTGAAGCAGTGTGGAATCTGCTGATGTTATGAATCTGCTGATGTTATGAATCTGCTGATGTTATGAATCTGCTGATGTTATGAATCTGCTGAAGTTATGATTCTGCTGAAGTTATAATTCTGCTGAAGTTATGTTCCTCAGAAATTAATTTTCGGAAATAAATCTGTTGTATCATGGTTTAATATTGTAACCAGTTACAATATTATGAATGCAATGGTATCATGCTTATGTTTTAAGTAAAAAAAAGCAACTGATATGGACCATAAGAGCCTGATATTAATTTCTTACAAGTTGTTACAAAAGAGATTGATATTACAAGTTGGACATTAAGAGACTGATAAGTTCTTACAAACAAGTTGGACATTAAGAGACTTATACACCATATATTAAGTTCTTACAAACAATAAATACTTAGTCTACTTCAAATGCTTCATCTGGTGTGAGACCTTGACCTTCATAGTCTTGGTTTATTTTCCTATTATAATTCTTCATTAATAATCTTTGAGAAGTCCTTCTAGGGGGCTGATATCCTGAATTATATTGACCTTTCCAAAATTCATCATACCTCCTCTTAAGCTTTGCTGTTTCATCCTGATTGGCATCCATATCTGCAGCAGCATCACCATCATCAACATTTGCAGCTGCATCACCAACATCAACATTTGCAGCTGCATCACCAACATCAACAAGATTGACATCCACTTTTGCAGCAGTATCAACAACATCAACATTAGTACACCCTGTTTCCTTAGTACACCCTTTTTTGTTATGACCAAGTTCACCACAATTTTGACATGTCATTATTCTTGGAGGCCTTGCTACATGTTTATTTTTTTTCAATTCAGACCTATCCTTTGTCCTATTCAATGTGGGCATACCAGGCATCCTTCTTTCTAATGGAGGTTTCATTGGCACATGTTTCCTTTTTTCCCACATATCTATACCACCTACTGGCAAAATATTGAACTCATAAATACTTTTGTATGTACTTACCTTGAATGAATTGCTCACATAATCTTCTGGCTACTTGCTAATGAAGTAAATGGCTGTGATTGCATGAGAGCATGGTATGCCAGTTAACTGCCATTGCCTACAACTACATTCCCTCTTTTGTAAGTCAACACAAAAGGCTTCAAAATTCCCTTGCCTTACTTCAAACTGATGCCATCCACTTGGATTCAAACTCCACTTCCTGTTAGTATACTACAAGTTAGCAGAGTTTCTACTGCTAGTATTATTTGATCAACATAAGTACATACCTTTGAATCTTCTTATGCAAATCCAAAACCTTGATGATGTAAGGGCAAATATCACTTTTCCAATCTTGACATTCCTTCATTAGAGTGTAATTCCTTGTCATCACGTAAGATCTGATGTCTTCAAGCATTCTAATTATTGGTTTTCTCCTTGAATTCTTTATGTGAGAATTGAAAGATTCACAAAGACCATTTTCAACAGCATCACTGATGGGCATATGATACCTTCATCTAAGCTTATTTCTGGTTCAACATGAGGTTTCTCTTTTTGAGATTCATCACCTAAGTCTGAAAATAAATGATCTGCTTCTTTTTGAGATTCATCACCTACATCACTGTCATTTTCCAACACTAGCCTACTTTCATCAAATACAACAATTTCATTTGTTTTGTTCTTTTCATCTAAACCCTTCCTTTTTTGTATCATAACCTGCCTCAACTCTTCTTCACCCTCAGATAAATGGTCAACTGATGCAACATCTGAGTCTGAGTCTTTGTAATAACTAGTAGGGTTTAACATGACAATAACATAATCACCAGTGTATTCAACTAAACATTCATTCTTATGAGTAACATATAAGGCTATGATACCTTCATCACTACTTTGCCACTTTTCAACAAAAAACCTAACATCATCATCAGACTTAATACTTTTTAAACCATTACTAAAGTAATACAGCACAGACACTACTGAAGCTATGTTGTTTTGAACAAAAATTTTCAACTCATTATAGGTTAAAGGGGACACATCAAGAGTAGTTGTGACCATATCAGCATTATGATAGGTTAAAGGTTTCAGACTGAAATACCCGTTATAGTAAATATCCAATGTTAATGTACCTCCTTTGGATGAAGAAGCCATCCTGCAGCTGCAAATTATGAACACAAAGGTCAATGAATAAAGATTATTAAGATAAATAAACACGACATTAAGTATTAATTACCTTAACGAACACAAAATAAGGTTCAATTTTGTGAACAGTGAATTAAGGTTTATGTGGAGAGTTGGGGAAGAGATTTGGGGAAAATCTGGGTTTAGAGAAAAAGATAACGTTTTTTTTTATTTAATTTTACAAAAATTTCAAATTTGGCCCTTCAAAATTTTTAAATGTTTCAATCTATAAATTCTTGACGGAAGTTAATGAAAATACCCAAATCCGCCAAAATTTTTTGTTGGAAACCTTTTTATGCAAGAAAAAAAGTACAATACCTTGATTGAAAATGGACCCTAATTTTGATGCCTTTTTGTGCCATTTGCCCTAAATAAAAATATCTTAACAATTAAACAAAAAACAAGCAACTATCCATGACAAACATGCATGTATCATCATGGATATATCATAACAATTATACAAATAGTCACAAGATCGCATATTAATAATCCCATGTCACATAACAATTATTCATGAATTAATCACGTAACATATATATTAATTCTAGGTTTCGATAAGGTTAGCAAACAATTTTTAAACCCTAAAATTTTTTTGTATGTGTCGACTAAAGAAAAATAAAGGGGTACGCCCCATTAAAAAATAAATCGACCCAAAAAAAAACATAAACCCTAGATTAACCATATCAAACAACATACAATTATTTGTTTTATTACGCGTTTATGTAATTAATTACTCATTAAAACCAATGACTCGTGATGCCACTGTTGGAATTATATAACATGACAATCAATAAATAATCACAAAACATCAAAGTATACATGCGGAAGCGTATATGATTTAATAACGAATAATTAATTAACATAAGAAGAATATGCGTACCTTACTTGATTCTAGCCGAACAAGAATCAAATCCACAAACTAGCAATTGGAAGAGCCCTAATTTGAGTTAATTAGGATTATGTGAATTACCCCTTACCGTTTTGTAATTCAATCCAAGAATACTAACAATATTGTGTTAGTACCACTTTCTTGTACACACGTACTAAACCGAATTAAAGTAATGCTAGTTTTATTAAACCAAATAACTTGAGTTAGAAAAAGAGTGGTGATCGATCCCCTATGAAGGTGGTCGACCGGTTTTGAGAGCAAAAACACACACAAACAATTTAGGTTTTAGCTTATGAGTACAAGAGATGCAAAACACAAGACCCTAAGCCTTGTATATATATTAAACTAAACTTGATGAACAAGTTTGAGTTTAAGTTGGATTGGGTTTGGGCCCTCCCTTTGGCCGATCGGTTTAGGCATCCCAAAGGGATTCCGGAACCTTCCCAACTTTTGCAATCTAGTCATTTTCTAAATACATTTAACGACCGTTAGTCCATTACACTAATTACTTAACGTCCGTTGTGTTATTTCGTTTAATTAATAAATTAATACAACATTTATATTTAATGATTAACTTTAATTCTCAAACATAAAGTGTGCAATCCCATGGTCTCGAGTTCGATCCTAACTCATGTCTACTAATTTATATCCATAAAACTAACACCTATGACACCAGCAAAATCCCATGCAAAAGTGCTTATTATTGGACTAATTAACTTCAAAGATAGAAACCCTTTGGGAACACTTTCTTCGCACACACAGTTGTTAGATAGAACAATTTTTTCCAGGTTTATTGCTTTGAATAAGTCTTAAAAAGTGGAAATTATCTTTGAGAGACTATTCATGTTGATCAAGTGTTTTTCTAAATATTAAATGACTAGCTAGTGTCTTTATTAAGTTACTCC
Source organism: Chrysanthemum seticuspe (assembly GCA_019973895.1). Taxonomy (NCBI): domain Eukaryota; kingdom Viridiplantae; phylum Streptophyta; class Magnoliopsida; order Asterales; family Asteraceae; genus Chrysanthemum; species Chrysanthemum seticuspe. Next base: position 50,327,616 of record BPTQ01000009.1, on the reverse strand, counting down.
TTTAGCTTTTGTTTGAAGCTCTTAATCCCACATTGGGTAAAGAAAGCAAATTTTGCTTGTTTATAATTCATATAATTGAGATTAGTACTATGTTGTGGTGTATCGATAGCTCTAAATGTGTACGGACCTTACTTTTTTGTCATTTAACAAAATTTAGCGACTTGAGCATTAGGTTCAAGTTTTAAATTTTAAATATTTGCATGAGTTCTCAACTTTTGGGTCATTTTAGAGAGTTTATTCATTAGTACTATGTTGTTGCATTCGATATCGTGCTTCGGGTAGAATGAAATACCGTCACAAACAATCAATTGTGATAAATATGTGAAAAGTATATATATATATATATATATATATATATATATATATATATATATATATATATTTTGTCATTTTACCATATTTTGCGACTTGAGTGGTAAGTTTAGAAATTTAATTTTGAATGTTTACATGAGTTTTGAACTTTTTGGTGATTTTATAGAGTTTAGCGAGTTGAGCGGTAAATTCAGAATTATTTGGTTGTCACTCTATCTGAAATCGCTAGTTTTGACCCCCATATTACATATTCTACCAAAAAAAAAAAAAAAAAAAAAAGTTTTCCTGGATAGTGGCTGGATATGTTATACTATTTGTCCGGTTTTACAATTCGTTAATTGGTAAAGATCACCAATGTTTCACTAAAGATCACCAATGGGTCCGTGGGTGAGTAATGGTCAATTTGCAAGTTACATTAAAATATATGGTAATTTAATGAATGTTGTGGAGTTTGGTGCTGGTCATCTTATACCCTGATGAGTCTGTTAATTCTTAAGCTACGATTGAAGATTAGATTCTTATAATGGGTTGTTTGGTAATGAAAAGATGATTATTGACTTGGACCAAGAATGCAAGTCAACTGTAGTTGGCGCATATTAGAAGTGTATAGATGAGAGGTTTAAATTTTCACTTTACTTTATGGATTTTAATTGTATGGGATCACTGATGATTAGATCGTTGTAAATTTGAGTAGCTGATGATTAGATGAAAGTGTGTAAACATATATAAGGAAGACATTATATATTTTCAACTATGTAGACTGATAGTTTGCTTGTTTATGATTAGAGAATTGTAATCTGAGTAACTAATGTTCAGAGTGGCGGTTGTTGGTAGCTCATCGATGCGAAGGTTGTTGGTATTGACTTTAAAAATTACAATCATTCTTGCATATTTTTTATACGAGTTAGCGTTTTTGTCAGTGACTAAACATTGAGTCTGAAGCAATGAACTTATTGACAGAATTGATAAAATATTGGTCTGTTGTGGCATCGACACCTTTGGTCTACACCATCCATGGTCATTCAAGTATAAATTTCTTTCACATGGTGCAGACAAACTTTTCCTCTCACGCATAAGGGATGGGAACACCATGCAAATGTATGCTTATATGGTCTTTTTTTATGTTGGCGCGTTGTATTTCGATATCAGTATTGTGTGAATTTCTAGTCCCACATCAGACAAAATAAGAAATTTTGCATGTTTATATTGTCTAATGTGCGCATCTCAAATAAAATGCTAATAGTTTTGAGTTGTTGCATATGATATCCTATAGCACTATATCACAGGAGACATTTTTTATTTTATTATTATTTTTTTTTTCATTTGTCACTTTAAAAAACTTGGCTTTAGTTGAGCAAATGGGTTCAGAATTTTAAGATTGAAGTTATTCATACCCCTTACTTTATTATGTCACCATGCAACAAGTTCTCGGTTTAATTAACAAAAAACAAATGACCGATTTGGAAAAACTTCAACTTGAAGTTGTGCAGTTAACCAAAGATCACAAATGGGCTCTCGTGCAACAAATGCAAGAACTAAGCTTTAAAAAAAAATTCCAAAACATGTCTGGAATAGCTACATTGTATGATTTTAGAAGACTAAAACCTTATGAAACCACCAAAGTGTCTAGCTTTTTATCCGATAATGACATCAACATAATCTAGTTTATCATGAACGTAGTCGCGCAATGCGTACACTGGACTTAATGAAAATTGTTAGGATTGTTATTAAGAATGTGATTAAAAATAGCGATGGGTGTTGTTGGGATTGAATTATGGGTTAAAAAGATGATACGGGATAGTCAAATTGCAGGGTATGTTCAAAAATTGTAAAAAGTTTGGCGAGTTGAGTAATAGGTCCATCTTTTTGGCATCGTTTGAAATTGTTGGATTGTTATCACTTTTTGTCAGCTGGTTTAATATAGTTATTTAATGGATAAGATTCAATCTGTAATTCTTTATTGAAATACCTTTTGCCTATAAAACCATAACTTCCAGAAGTTAGGAGTTAGGAGGATGTAGCATTACGATCAAATAGATTACGTGAGTTAAATCGAATCGATGTTACAAGTACGTTTCGTCAAACACATGTTATGTATTTCATCTGTTACACGGCTACAAATCTTGTATTACGGAGTAATACTTTTATCATTTGCGTATACCATATTATTGTGTTTGATTCCAACTCTTGATTAGTGTGGTCAACTCGAAACCGAAACAACAAATGTGAACTTGGACTTGTAGACTTCCAAATCTTATTTAAAGCAAATGAACAATGACTATTCAAATTCAGCTTTTATTTTGTGTTTTGAGTCCCACATTGCTAAAAGAGAAGAACTAACCCTTAGTTATATACTCTCATGTACTTGGTTCACCTAAATTGCGATTAAAAATTACGTAGTTGCATCATTGGATCCTCTCTGACAAAGCAAACTTAATAGCACCGTATCTTAAAAATTACGTGGTGCTATTAAAACAATGGTTTTCAAAATCGCGATCATCCTCGTAGGATCCTACGATCCTACACACAAAAAACGATCAAGATCGTAATTCAGGTAGGATCGTTGAATAATAAATCTAAATATTGCAATATAATAACTATAGTACTAAGAAAGAATATTTCACTTTTAATTAATACTTTTTCTAAAGAATATTTTACGTTAATTAATAGTTTTTCTACTGTAATTGATGAAATTATGATATTTAAAATGAATATTTCTATTTTAATTAGTAATTTTTCAATAATTGATAACTTAGTCATTGTAAAATGATACCTTAGATAGCAAGGTTTAATTCTTCTTGATGATTTCTGATGGTTCTGTTTATCTTCTTAATCATTGGCTTCGATTTTTCTTCTATTTGTTGCATCAGTTTTTCTCCAAATTCTTGTCTAGCTTTTTTATCTTGCTCCTTAGATCGTTGCATCGCTCTGATACCAGGAAATAGACGTGGATAATATGGATGAATAATTGATCATTTGAATGACGGATAATTGAATTGAATTGAATGGGTCCATGTGTTTTGATTATTATGAATTGGTACGTTGAAATTATGAATGAATTCAATTGATTGAATGAATTCGGATGGATTCAATGGATGATAGGGATGTTTGATGAATGATTTCAATTGTAATATTTCAATGATTCGTTGGTTGTTTGATGTTTATTGGATAGGCATCTGCTATTCAGAAGCGAAAGCTTCAACAGATATTGAGATATCAATCTCAGAGAATTCGATGTCAATTTCAAACTTATAATAAGGGAAAGTTCAAGTGATACTACGATGTCAACACAAAGTGATACTACGATGTCAATTTCAAACTTATAATAAGGGAAAGTTCAAGTCCCTTTCACCAAATAGAATACCTTATAGTATTAAAGAAGAATGCTGGTGCTGAATGTCAGCAAGTATCACTTTCAAAATAATCAAAATATTTTATAATAGAGGGAAAGTTCCTTAAAATCTAAAATGCTGGTGCTGAATGAGGCAAGGCCTCTATTTATAATACAAGGAGTATTAAAGAAGTATTATTTTATGAGGCAAGGAGTATTTATAATAAGGGAAAGTTCAAGTATCACTTTCAAAATAATCAAAATATTTTATAATACAAGGAGTATTAAAGAAGTATTTATAATAAGGGAAAGTTCAAGTATTTATAATACAAGGAGTATTAAAGAAGTATTTAAATTCTGAGAATATTTTTAAATGTCTAATATTTTGTTTATTTTTCTCTATTCTTGCTTGAATTTTAGTGTCGCTCATATTCTCATACTTAATGATCTTAATATTTGTTTCATCTCTTTTATATCTTCACGACTACTAGTAGATTCTTCATTTGATTTTTCAATTTGTGGTATCCATATTGATGGTATACTACTTGATGAATTTCTTCTTCTTTCAATATACTTATTTTTTGAAAACATGTTTGGTGTTTCAAGAGTAAGTAATGGTTCAAAAAGTTTATCTATATGAATTCTATCATTTGTTTTAAAAGTGATACTATGATGCGAGTTTGTGAGTGCATAGTTTATTTGATATGTTACTGTAAAAGGGTGATTTCCTTTATACATGAATGCTCTTCTTAATAATTCATATCTGATATATTATGAAACAGATTAACGTATTATTTAAAATATTTTGTAAGAAGTATTAAGAATGAGTAAAAAGGTGAAAGATAATCCAAATGCAACATTCATTGAAGTAACGGTCGAAAATAAGAAAATATTTGCATATGTAGATACCGGAGCCTCAATATGTTTTGGAAAATATCCAGATTTAGTCATTGCTTAATAATTCATCTGTTTCATACAACCTACGTCATTGCTTAATAATTCATACATGAATGCTCTTCTTAATCATTCAATCAATTGAATTCATTCATAATTTCAACGTACCAATTCATAATAATCAAAACACATGGACCCATTGAATGGGTCCATGTGTTTTGATTATTATGAATTGGTACGTTGAAATTATGATGGGTCCATGTGTTTTGATTATTATGAATTGGTACGTTGAAATTATGAATGAATTCAATTGATTGAATGAATTCGGATGGATTCAATGGATATATTTTCTTTCGTCTTTTATCTTACTGTGCTTGATAATTCCTCTTCCTCCTTTTTTACAATGGCTTTCAAAATAGTATCACTTTCAAAATAATCAAAATAGTATCACTTTGATAATCAAAATAGTATCACTTTCAAAATAATCACATATGAATTATTAAGAAGAGCATTCATGTATAAAGGAAATCACCCTTTTACAGTAACATATCAAATAAACTATGCACTCACAAACTCGCATCATAGTATCACTTTTAAAACAAAATAATCAAAATATTTTGATTATTTTGAAATAATCACTTTCAAAATAATCAAAGTGATACTATTTTGAAAGTGATACTATTTTGAAATAATCACTTTCAAAATAATCAAAGTGATACTATTTTGATGCGAGTCTAAAACAAATATTATAATATAAAGAGAGGGTAGGTGTACTAATTACAGCCTACGTCATTGCTTACATAATTTACATAATAATGTAGCTAGGTATTACTATGTAAATTAGGTAAGCAATGACGTAGGCTGTAATTAGTACACCTACCCTCTCCTTGTATTATAAATAGAGGCCTTGCCTCAGAAATAAAAGTGTGTGAATTTTAAGTTTGAAATTGACATCGTTCAATTTGAGAATTCGATATTCTCTGAGATTGATATCTCAATATCTGTTGAAGCTTTCGCTTCTGAATAGCAGATGCCTATCCAATAAACATCAAACAACCAACGAATCATTGAAATATTACAATTGAAATCATTCATCAAACATCCCTATCATCCATTGAATCCATCCGAATTCATTCAATCAATTGAATTCATTCATAATTTCAACGTACCAATTCATAATAATCAAAACACATGGACCCATTCAATTCAATTCAATTATCCGTCATTCAAATGATCAATTATTCATCCGTATTATCCGCGTCTATTTCCTGGTATCATCCATTGAATCCATCCGAATTCATTCAATCAATTGAATTCATTCATAATTTCAACGTACCAATTCATAATAATCAAATTCTGAAAATATTTTGATTATTTTGAAAGTGATACTAGCTGACATTCTTTCAAAATAATCACTTTCAAAATAATCACTATTTTGAAATAATCACTTTGATTATTTTGAAAGTGATTATTTCAAAATAGTATCACTTTGATTATCACTTTGATAATCAAAATAGTATCACTTTGATTATTTTGATTATTTTAAAACTCGCATCACTTTCAAAATAACCAAAAGTGATACTATTTTGATTATTTTGATTATTTTGATTATTAAAACAAGCTTTTATTTTGAAATTGACATCGTTCAAGTTGAGAATTCAATATTCTCTGAGATTGATATCTCAATATCTGTTGAAGCTTTCGCTTCTGAATAGCAGATGACTATCCAATAAACATCGAACAACCAACGAATCATTGAAATATTACAATTGAATTCAAAGGTCATTAAGAGAAATATTTTCAAGGAAAAATATAATATATTTTGGAAAAATAATTGGAGAAGAACCAGTTCCTATTGAACAAACACAAGGTAACATTATTATACCCATAATTAATAAACAACAGATAAATGATCGAATAAAACAAATGAAAGAAAAAGATAGAAGTAAAATAGCATATATTCACATATCAACTATACAAATAATATTAAAAAGTACATTTATGGATTGTAATACACCTATTGAATTAGAATTAAGAGATGATCGAATTATTGATAAAGAAGAAAGTATTATTGCTAAAGGAAAAGGAAATTTATCCGAAGGAAAAATAAAATTTGATGTAAACATACAAATGGGATTAAGTTTAAAAGATAAAGATATAAATAAAAGTATTACTATCAGATATGAATTATTAAGAAGAGCATTCATGTATAAAGGAAATCACCCTTTTACAGTAACATATCAAATAAACTATGCACTCACAAACTCGCATCATAGTATCACTTTTAAAACAAATGATAGAATTCATATAGATAAACTTTTTGAACCATTACTTACTCTTGAAACACCAAACATGTTTTCAAAAAATAAGTATATTGAAAGAAGAAGAAATTCATCAAGTAGTATACCATCAATATGGATACCACAAATTGAAAAATCAAATGAAGAATCTACCAGTAGTCATGAAGATATAAAAGAGATGAAACAAATATTAAGATCATTAAGTATGAGAATATGAGCGACACTAAAATACAAACCTTACATCACACCTCAAAGAAAGAGGGTAGGTGTACTAATTACAGCCTACGTCATTGCTTACCTAATTTACATAATAATAGAGGGGCGGCCTATACGCGGATAATACGGATGAATAATTGATCATTTGAATGACGGATAATTGAATTGAATTGAATGGGTCCATGTGTTTTGATTATTATGAATTGGTACGTTGAAATTATGAATGAATTCAATTGATTGAATGAATTCAGATGGATTCAATGGATGATAGGGATGTTTGATGAATGATTTCAATTGTAATATTTCAATGATTCGTTGGTTGTTTGATGTTTATTGGATAGGCATCTGCTATTCAGAAGCGAAAGCTTCAACAGATATTGAGATATCAATCTCAGAGAATATCGAATTCTCAAATTGAACGATGTCAATTTCAAACTTAAAATTCACACACTTTTATTTCTGAGGCAAGGCCTCTATTTATAATACAAGGAGAGGGTAGGTGTACTAATTACAGCCTACGTCATTGCTTACCTAATTTACATAATAATAGAGGGGCGGCCGACAGGCCTTACATTATTAGGCTCACATTATTACTAAAATACAAACTACATCACACCACTCAAAGAAAAAGTAAAAAAGTTGAAACAGTGGTTGCTGATTGATTGCGCATTTTACGCGTCTTCAATAATTCTTTCATTTTTGTTTGTTCTGTTTTGGCTTCTTGTGTCGACAATGATTCTTGAATCTTCGTCTTCATTCTTGCATCTGTGAATCGGTACAGTGTTCACAGAGATGTTTTCTCCAACTTGATAACTGCTGACATAATGCTATCTTGAATTCTTCCGGTAGTGCTGCAAGTGGTCCGGAAAGGCTTTCAAATGGCTTCTCGAATTCTTCCAAAATTTTTTGATCTTCTTGACAAATACTTATTCCTGAGAAGTGTGAGAAAATCAAAACATTATCTTGAAAATAATTGATTTTTATTTCTGATCTTTGTCTTCTTCCTGTTCCTAATCTTGATGATGCCATAAAAACTCTGACTAGAGCTTCCACGAAATTTTTGCTGGACGGAGTGATTGGTGGTACCTCGTCTTTTGGTGGATGCTTGTCGTTGCTGACTCCTAATTCTGCTATTACAATGGATGGTACTAACAACTGGTGATCGTTGTTAAAGATTGGATAACTTGAATGAATACTGAAGAACAATGATCGTTTCTTGGCGAAATTATCATCGTATGTTCTTATAATTCTCTGAATTCGTGTCGGGAAATCTTGGAATTCTTTAAGACCTCCTTCTTTTGTATACATAGTGTCTAATAATCCATGAACGAAATATTCATGAACGATTGCTGGTTCTGCTCCTTGGATGAATACTGCTTTCGGTCCTGCTTCTCGTGACTTTGGATAGAACAACTTAGTAGCTTGGACTTCGTTGTAATGAATAATGCTGTCCCATAGTTGCTGGAATTTTTCAACTGTTGGCTTTCTTGCGGCTTCTTTTTCTTTTGTTGTAGGAATGCTTCTTAGTAAGTCAATTGATCTGGTGCTGGACGTCTGTTCTTGATTCAAAATGTGAATCTTCTTGATCTCTTGATTTCTTCTGTTGCGACTGTCTTGTACGTTCTTTCAAGTGCTTGTTCTACTGCTTCCTTAGATGTGTAGCTTTTGTGACCTACACTTTTTCCGATTATATGTGGACTGGCGAGTGACCAATCTGAATATATGCCTCTGTTTGGTCCATCAAAGATGACGTACCATTTCTTTTTTCCAATGCTTGATTCCTGAACAATTTCTTGAACTTTTTCTTCCATTCTTGTGAACTCATCTTTTGAAGATGAAGATGAACATGATATCTGAATTCTTTGGGTAGTATCTGGGGTTTTTTGGGTAGTATTTAGTGGATTGTCTTTTTTAGCTGGAGTAGATGTCGAGGGTTTTGTTGGTGTTTTTATTGGTGTTGGTGTTTCGGTTGATTTAGAAATTGATTCTGAAACTGTATTTCTGGTTAAGTATCTTACTGTGCTTGATAATTCCTCTTCCTCCTTTTTTACAATGGCTAATTGTTTCTCGAGGGAGATGCGTTCTTCAATCTTTTGCTGAAGTTGTTGTCTTACTTGCTTAATTATTCCTTCCATTCTCTGGTGAGAGTATCTGCAAAAGTGTTATTGTCGGTTTTTATATATTTGATATATGGGTGGTATTGGTGTAGTTGCAGTTGCCAACGGATTAGTCGACCTCTACAATAGTCTTCTTGTAATTTGTATCTCCAAAAACCTGTTACATATGAGTCCGTTCGTAACTCAAATCTTGTTTGTAATAAATCGATTTTCCATTTTTTGAGTGTCTTTAAACACGCCAATGTTTCTTTTTCATGAGTGCTGTATCTTTGCTCAGTGTCTGAAAATGTTCCAGAAATATATTTACATAATTTAGATTCATACTTTTCTGTTTTCAAAACAGATGTTTGTTCGTTAGATTGAGGAATTTGACTTCCATCAATGCTTATTTCTGATAGATTAGATTGAGGGATTGGAATTCCGTCAATGTCTAATCCTAATTTCTTTTTACAATTTAAAATGGCCTTCATACATCCTGCCCAAGTGCTGTCTGATGCATCTGTTTCAATAATCAAAAAATCTTTTGTTTCCGGGTTGTATAACTCCGGTAAATATTGTACAGTTGTTTTAATACGTTGTACAAGTTGGGTGTCAAATGGTGTCCATTCCCAACGAATTTTTTCAGAAATTTTCTTTTGTAAAGCTTTTCTTTCTTTTGCCAGATTTTTCAAAAATCCTTGTTCAGCTATATAATTCAAACATCCTAAAAATCTTTGAATTTGTTTTCGATCTTTTAATTCGTTTGGAAAAAGTTTCAATTTTTCTTGTGTATTGTTTGTCAAAGAAATAATTCCATTATTTGCTATTTTTAATCCCAAATATTCGACTTCATTTTGAAGAAGTTTAGATTTCTTTTGTGATAAAATTAAACCTTTTTCTTTGATTCTTTTTAAAACTGTTGATACTGCTTTTATGTGTTCTTGTTCATTTCCTTTAGTAAAAACAATGATATCATCAATATATGCTAAACAAATATTTTCCAAACCTTGTAAATTATTGTCCATAAAACGTTGATAAATTGATGGTGCTTGTTTTAATCCAAAAGGTAGTACATTCCATTCATAATGTTTTTGTGGGGGACATGAAAATGCTGTTAATGACTTTGTTGATTCATCAAGTCTTAGTTGCCAATATCCAGATTTAGCATCAAATGTACTAAAATGTGTATTTCCTTTTAATTTTTCCAAAATGTAATCTTTTCTTGGTAATTTATATGAATCTCCAATGGTTGCTTCGTTCATCTTTTTATAATTAATGACCATTCGTCTTTTTCCTCTTTTTATTTCGTTTTTATTTTCGACATAAAATGCTGGTGCTGAATGAGGACTTGAACTTTCCCTTATTATCCCTTTATCTAATAATTGCTGACATTCTTCTTTAAATTCCTTAACATCTTTAATACTATAAGGTATTCTATTTGGTATGTTTATTTCTGTTAGTGGATCCTTTAATTTTATTGATACTAATTGATTATTAGTGTTTATATTATCTAATGAATTCTCACTACATACTTCTTGTAATGCTTTTTCTATATTTTCTCTTTTCATTACTAGTAATATTTCTACGTGAAATTTTATATGTCGTGCTAACATTCGTATGTATTCTGTTTGAGTAACAATTGGTGTTGATACTAATTCTCCTGTTTCTTTGTGTTTTATAGTGACAGATTTATCTGTTTGAGTGAATGGTTGGTATAATTTTAAGAAATTGTTTCCAATTATCAAATCTATACCCGAATCATGCATGTAAATGGTTGGTGTAATAAATTCTTTTTTATTAATATATATAGGGATCATTCTTCCTACATACCATATTTTATGTACTGATTTATCTGCTACTACTATCTTTAACGGTTTTTTCAATTTTTCCCAAAATTTTAATACTTTCCTTTTTCCAAAACATATTGAGGCTCCAGTATCTACATATGCAAATATTTTCTTATTTTCGACCGTTACTTCAATGAATGTTGCATTTGGATTATCTTTCACCTTTTTACTCATTCTTAATACTTCTTACAAAATATTTTAAATAATACGTTAATCTGTTTCATAATATGGTTCTCCAAAATCAAAACTATTATCATCGTCGTAATCATCTAACTCTTCCGATTCATTTTCATAATATTTTCTCATTCTTTCATTATAGTCCAAAAACTGTTTTCTCAATTCTTCTTCATTAGTTGAATTTAAATGATATTCATCTAAATATTCAGCGATTCTCATTCTTGATATCATAAATGCTATTGGATTTTTAATTTCTCTTGAAAATGGTGGTATAAAAATAACTTGTAGTGAATTAAATTCTTCATATTCCCATATATTTTCTCATGTGAGTTTGCTTGTAGCTAATTTTGTTCTTTTTTCAAAATATTCCGATAGTATTTTAAAGACTAAATATGATTCATCTGTATTAAATTCCAATTTTAACTCATGGTTACTTTTCAAGTATATTTGTAGTTTTATTTTATTCTGAAAATCAATTCTAGCTTTGGTTTTAGACTCTTCTTTATTGCTACCTTTTATTTGTTATAGCTATATGTAATTTTTCCAATTCTTCTTTATTGTAAGGTTCTAAATTAAGATATTTTAATTGAAACACATATGTATCAGTATTAATAATACGTAATTCTTCATGTAATTCTTCACTCATATTTATTTTTATTTTTAACAGATGACCAATTTAGATCTGACTTCTTGTATAACCTTCATGTTTTCTCTGAGACTATTTTTTAACGTTTTAAAATACCAATTTATATCAATATTTTGAGATCCGAATACTTTTTTTTTTTCTTTTTATATCCTTTTTAACGTCTTTTATTTCTCGTAACATGGTTCTTCTTTGAGTGTATAGATAATTCAAAAAATTCTTATGATATTGATTATAACCATTTTTCAATTGTATCTTTGTGTCACTCATATTCTCAAACTTAGTGATCTCAGCATTTGTTTCATCTCTTTTATATCTTCTTTATTACTGGTAGATTCTTCATTTGATTTTTCAATTTGTGGTATCCATATTGATGGTATACTTCTTGATGACTTTCTACTAATATACTTATTTTTTGAAAACATGTTTGGTGTTTCAAGAGTAAGTAATGGTTCAAAAAGTTTATCTATATGAATTCTATCATTTGTTTTAAAAGTGATACTATGATGCGAGTTTGTGAGTGCATAGTTTATTTGATATGTTACTGTAAAAGGGTGATTTCCTTTATACATGAATGCTCTTCTTAATAATTCATATCTGATAGTAATACTTTTATTTATATCTTTATCTTTTAAACTTAATCCCATTTGTATGTTTACATCAAATTTTATTTTTCCTTCGGATAAATTTTCTTTTCCTTTAGCAATAATACTTTCTTTTTTATCAATAATTCGATCATCTCTTAATTCTAATTCAATAGGTGTATTACAATCCATAAATGTACTTTTTAATATTATTTGTATAGTTGATATGTGAATATATGCTATTTTACTTCTATCTTTTTCTTTCATTTGTTTTATTCGATCATTTATCTGTTGTTTATTAATTATGGGTATAATAATATTACTTTGTGTTTGTTCAATAGGAACTGGTTCTTCTCCAATTATTTTTCCAAAATATATTATATTTTTCCTTGAAAATATTTCTCTTAATGACCTTTGAATATCAAAATTATGTTTTTCAGATAATGTAAAATTAGATCTTCTAATAGTTGTTTTATCAATAATAGCATCTAGCATAAATCCTGATTCATTTTCACTTTCATGAATAATAGAAATTTCTTCTTTACTTATTGTTGGTGACTTTGACATGTTTAAAAATAGTATTGAATAATTCTTTTTGATGAATTCTTTCTATTGGTAAATAGTTTAATGATTAAATAATGCATAAACTTTATTCATTGAACGTTTGATACAATAAAATAATAAATCTAAATATTGCAATATAATAACTATAGTACTAAGAAAGAATATTTCACTTTTAATTAATACTTTTTCTAAAGAATATTTTACGTTAATTAATAGTTTTTCTACTGTAATTGATGAAATTATGATATTTAAAATGAATATTTCTATTTTAATTAGTAATTTTTCAATAATTGATAACTTAGTCATTGTAAAATGATACCTTAGATAGCAAGGTTTAATTCTTCTTGATGATTTCTGATGGTTCTGTTTATCTTCTTAATCATTGGCTTCGATTTTTCTTCTATTTGTTGCATCAGTTTTTCTCCAAATTCTTGTCTAGCTTTTTTATCTTGCTCCTTAGATCGTTGCATCGCTCTGATACCAGGAAATATACGCGTGGATGGTACTAACAAAAAACGATCAAGATCGTAATTCAGGTAGGATCGCCTATTATTTATTTTTTTTTTATTTTATTATTTTTTTTTTGGTATATAAACTTATTAAGTATAAGCTCATGTCTTAAAGCCCAATGACAAAGAATATTTCAAAAAATTTATTATTTTGGTTTTTTTTGTATATAAACTTATTAAGTATAAGCTCATGTCTTAAAGCACAATGACAAAGAATATTTCAAAAAATTTATTATTTTGGTTTTTTTTGGTATATAAACTTATTAAGTATAAGCTCATGTCTTAAAGCCCAATGACAAAGAATATTTCAAAAAATTTATTATTTTGGTGTTGCTAATTAATTGTCTCTTGCAAGATTAATGAGTGTAAAATCATTATGGTTTTATGAACTATTTAGAAATAGTTTAGATGTGTCTTTTTGGGTTTATTATGAAAAACGATTTCGTGCTTTGTAAAATGTCAGAAGCTTGTTTTTGAAGTAAAATATCTATATACTTGACCCAATTTTGTTCATATTTTATTTTATGTTACATATAAAAGCATGAATATTCTAATTTAATTTATTTGGTCATCAAGAAAAAAAAATTCAGTAATATTATCAGAATATTTTAATTTAATTTATTTGGTCATCAAGAAAAAAAATTGTGTTGCCCTCTATTATAAATTATGTCATTTCATTTTCAGATACAATCCTTTTATCTTTTTACATTAATCTATATATTGTAACAAAAATGTTACAGAATCACGTGCTAATAAATTAACATTATCTTTTTGCATAAATGTTATCATGAAAAAAACTATAATGAAAAAACATTAAAAGAAGAAGTAGGTGCACCGTGCACGTATGTAGTAACTTTGTGCAAGTATGCATTATATATCTAATATTCTACTACTACGGTACTTGAACATATAACTTTTTCTTTTATCATCCATTTAAATTCGTTTATCAGATGAAATATTATATATAAATATAAAACTACAACCCCTATACAAAAATATATACATTTTCATAGGATCTTACGATCCCGATCCGATCCTACGATTACGATCTTGCAAAGCCGAAAACGATCCTGGGTAGGATCCCGATCCTGACAACCTTGATTAAAACTATTAAAGTCTGTTCCATGGTGCGATAATTAATTTGACTTTCCAATTTTTTTATTTTTTTGTATCTGTTAAAAAATTAGCGAGATGGGTTAATTAGGTTTAAAATATGAACTTTCAAATTCAAATGTTGTTGCATTTGAAGTCAAATGTTGTTGCATTTGAAGTTTGATTCAGCGAGAGCAAAGTATAAAAATGAGATCTCAGATGTTACAAGCATTCACATTTGTTTTCGATTTTTTGTCATTGTAAAAAATTATAGCAGGTTGGATAATAGGTCCAACATCTTTTTGACACTGTATGGAACCGTTGGATATGTTATCACTTTTTGTCTTTTACATAATTAGTTTTTTGTTATTTTAACGTTTTTTAGGCCTATTAAACCAAAACTTCCATAATTTAGGAGAACGTAGCATTACAAATAATTTATGTGACTATAAAGTGTGTTATCACTGTGGTATTCTCCTATACCATAATATGACTGTAAAGTGTGTTGTGACTTGTGTGTTTATCGTTATTAAGCAACTCCTTTTATCATATAGTTATTTTTAGCTTCTGCTTGAGTTTTGCTAACTTATATAGTTATATGTATAATGCAATATATCGTTTTCCTAAATTGAAGTTAAGATTATGTTCTTGCGAAAGGGTTTTGTTATATAGGTAAAACAAAGTATCAAAATGGAAAATCTTAATTATATACCCTTTTCAGAAAGGGTACGTAAATATTTATGGTTTAGATATTGGAATGGGTTAACCTACCCTACAACACAAGTGAAATCCCATGCAAAAAGTGTTTATTATCTTGGACTAATTTACATGAAAGAAAGGCCCATTTTGAAAAACTTCATCCGGAAGATATTAGATTAATGAAAGATCACAGGATGGGATAGCGCAACAAACGCAAGAACGAAGCTTTTAAACACCTTACCAAACAACTAAAGTGACTAGCTTTTTATCGGATAATGATATAAAGAAAATCTTGAAAGTGAACTAGTACATAGTATAGTTTATCAAGAATGTAGTCGAGTAGTAGGGTATGCAATACACGAGGACTTAGGGGGTGTTTGGGATTGCGTTTGGAGGTGGATTATCTCATTGTTACGTTTGGAAAATGCAAATAATCAGTTTTGAGTGTTTGGTAAATATTTCTGAAAACGTGATTTTGCTACTAAAAACGCAGTTTTGCAGGAGGTAAGGACCTACTTTTTGCAACCGTGGTTTTGCAAACGTCATTAGGTGCAAACGTGATTTTACTAAAACACCCCCTTAATGAAACCAGTAAGTAAGGTATATGATTGAGTATTTGTTAAAAAATAGTGAAGGTTGGGTTCTTGAAAATGGGTTGTTTTGAAATGAAAATAGTGATGTAACTTTTATCTATACACTTCTAGTCGGTGCAGATTAGAAGTGTATAGATAAAATTTATGAGTAGTGATTGACATGACTAATTCATGTGTATAATTTGATGCCTAACAACGATCTTGAAACACATGGCAAAATCAATGGTAAATAAGAGGAGTGAGAATAAGTGGAATACATGTGTCACTAAATGAATAGATTAAGCATGAAATTAGTCACATGAATTAGGCATGTCAATCATTTTCCAAAATTTATTGTGGCTCATGTGGTTAATTGGTACTAATTAAATCAGTGGTAAATTTTCTTCATCAAATGTAATAGTGTGATAGGCTCTAGTATTGGTGTTATGCTATTTGTATCTTTTATTTGTTTTTTTAGGGCCCCTTCCCTTTTAATTGTATTGTTAATTGCATGGGCGCCTTGTATTGTATTGTTGTCTTTTTTGAGATTCTCAATTATATTTTGCCTTTAAAAAAAAAGATAAAATCTATGATTTTTACTTGTTGCAAGTTTAAGCTATGTAGGAACATTACACATGTGCTTTGGTATACCTCATTTGAGTAGCTAATGTTATACAGCAAGTGAATTGTGAGATGATACCAAAATATAAGCATTATACGTGTGTTTTGTTATACCTCATTTTCAAATGAAATTCTTTTACACGACTATTGGCATCTTTGCTTCAGTGAGTTGCTCATAGGTTTGCTTATTAGTCGAACTGTTGAACTTTCATATTGACATCAATCAAACAATTTCATTCTATTTTATTAGTATAAATTTGGCACTTCTGTAATGTGCAACATTGTTTGACTGTCGAAGTGGCCTTTGTTGGTAGCTCATAGATGCGGAAATTGTCGGAAATTTTTATTTGAATAATTCATGTCATAAAAACTAGAAATGATCTTGTCGGGAGTATTCATGTTGGAAATCTGTTTTCCTAAATATTAAATGACTTAGCTATTGGTTTTATTGACTCCTTTTGGTTTTATTTAAAGCTTTCAATCCCACATCGGGTAAAGAAATGAAATTTTGCTTGTTTATGATATGTGATGTTTATGTTCCACATTAACTTAGAGCATGTCCAACCATCACGTCTCAACGGCGTTAAACGGGAAATAACGGCGTTAACATGCAAACGAGGGGGAGGCGTTGTTTGCTCAACGCACGTTAAAGGGGAGAAAAAAAAAAATTCAAATTACCCCCTCGTGTGTGCAGAGAAGACGAAGAAGATGATGATGGTTTTTTTTTTTTTTTTTTTTTTTTTTTTTTTTTTTTTTTTTTTTTCTTTAGCTTAACAGGTGTGTGTGGACTGTGTGCGTTTAACTTTAACGAAGACAAAGAAGAAATAGTAGTAACAGTTGTGGGTCTGCGTTTGTGTTTGTGGACCAGATTCATTTCCTTTTTTTTTTTTTTTTTTTTTTTTTTTTTGTTATTTTAGTTTTGTAATTTTATTTAATAATATAAAAATGTTATTTGTATATTAATTTAGTAAACGAAATATTAGTTCACGTTTAATAAATGAAGTGTTTGTTTTAGTTTAGGGGTTGAAATTGAAAATATGAAATATTATTGGGATGTTATGGTTGTGGGTGTTTTTTTGGGATGTTAATGTTAAATGTTAAAGCTGATGTGGCACTGACGTGGACGGTGTTATTGCTGTTATGGTCTTATGATTGGGAATGCTCTTAGACTATGTTGTAGGCTTGTAGCATTTGATATCTTACTTCAGCAGAAGTATGAAATTTTTATTTATTTATTTATTTAACAAAATATAACGAGTTGAGCATTAGGTTCAAAATTCTATTTTATTTTTGTTTATTATTATTATTATTATTATTATTATTATTATTATTATTATTAATATTATTATTATTATTATTATTATTATTATTATTATTATTATTTTATTATAAAACATCACTTCATTAGAAAATCATAATAAATTACAAGAAATTAGTGGGGAGCCGAGAAACTAACTGGGCCCCCACTCCTCTAGCTATAGCAAAACCAATCCTATTAAAAATATGAACTGCATCACGTGCCCCAATGTCTTGAGTCATAGAAAATCGTCGAATACGCTTTAGTAGGGTTACTGCATCATTCTCAAGTTCTCCAAACGAAGAGAATGAGAAGGGAAGGAACCCATAGCCAGTTTCCACACATTTAGCATCGTACTTGGCGCGTTTACGTTGTGCGGCATCAATAACCGCACGCCCTGGCATAAAATCAATCATCCTAGATTGCGTCAAGGGCGACGACCCCGTAAGATCAACACATACATCACGTCCATCATCCCAAGAATAAAGTAATATATCAGCCGGTCGTAAGGATCTGTCTCTATCTCCACAAAGCCCAATATCCACCTCCTTACGAGCTGAAATTCCGAACCGAGAACAAATATCAACAAAATTTAACGAGTTGAGCATTAGGTTCAAAATTCTAATTTTGAATGCTTAAACTTTTTGGTAATTTTATAAAGTAATAGGTCCAAAATATTTAAAGAAGACATTGTTTGAAATGGTTGGATACGTTATATTTTTTGTTTGGTTTTATTATTAGTTCATGGTAATACACGATTGCATAAGATTGTTAGGAAAACTTGCATTTTGTGACTTAAGATGCGCTTATTTCAATTTGACTCACTTTTGTGATATTTTACTAGAAGTATGATTTTTATTTTCTAGATGCCAATTTTATGCATAACATAATGTACTTTAATATATTAGATGTATATGTTTTGTTTGTATAATGTTTGACGCCTAACAACAAATGTGTTTGTAGCTTCTGCAGCTAGTCATAAGTTACTAGAACTATCCCTTTTCATCTCTAAGATCATTTCGATGCACAAACGAAAAGGGTGATAAACTACAACTGTATTATGAACCCAATGTGAATATATGACGTACGTATACGACAGATTAGTCGGTGTTGATTACGTGACTGAACATGTTGCTTGTTACACGCGAAAGAGTTACTATAGAGCTTTATGATTAAAAACAACTAAAAAATATCAACACAAAGATATGCGGGTAGAATTACAAATAGTATAGATACAGCAGATGTGGATCGTAATTCCACCGTTAAAACCAAAACAGCATATGCTAAGCTGGACTTGTAGAGTTTCATATCTATTTCGAGTGAATAAACACAGTGATTGAGGATTGAGAATACAGATAATGTTTTTTCACTTAAGGCGGACAAAATTTCCTCTCATTTTGAAAATTGGAAATGATAATTTAGGGACTATTCATTTTATAAAAATGTTATTCCAAATATAGTGACTTACTATCTACTTTGCTAAGCGGGGAGGGAGTGGACTCGGTTTGGGGTGCGGTGTCGATCGGGTAGATAGGTAAAACCACCCCGACCTAGTCGGTTAGGCAAAATCGGGTAGTGGAGCGGGTTGGGAAGCCGATCGTGGTGGGGAGCGTTTTTTTAAAATTATGAACGTTGGGGGACTATGCAATGGCTAGTTGCAATATTTTAAAAAAAATCCCTTTAAAACCAAACTAACCAAAATTCATTTTTCACAAAAAAAAAAAAAAAAAAAAAAAAAAAAAAAAAAAAAAAAACTCATCTCTCGAAAACACAAAATCATGGATCCAAGAAGAGGTAAAAACAATTCCACCTCGCGTCAAGGTCGGTCTCAACCCGTTCATCCGCAACCACAACAAACTCCGTTTCCAAACCAATTTTATTCTCAACCATCTCCGAATCAATTTTACGTTCCACAACCCGCATCTCCACATCAATATTACCAATTAATATGGCTCCTCCTCAAATGAATTCACAACACTACAACATCACTCCTACAAGTGAGTTCTCCCCGTTTGAAAACAATGACGAAGACGTCGAGTTTGTAGCCGAAACACAACAACCACCAAACGAAGAAGACGAAGATGAGGACGTTGAAGAAGTCGATGCGGGAGGGAAGAAAAAAGCATTCGGCGGGAGGAGGCCCCGTGAATTTTGGTCGCCGGCACAAGAGGAGGCTTTGGCGAAAGCATGGATTCAAATCTCCGAATGTAATGTTATCGGTAATGAACAAAAGTCCGAAGGTTTTTGGAAACGGATTCTCGAGCATTACAAGGCAACTTTGGGTTCGACTTCGCGAACTTTTCATTCGTTGAATACAAAGTGGAAAACAATGAACAAGGCCATGGGTATTTTCAACGGCTACTACGTCCAAGCGGTACAAGCTATACTTTTTATTTTACATAATCTATACTTTATTATTTACAATTACATTATTTTGTATAAGCTATACTTTTTATTATTTCGTATATTATGTAGAAACGTGCTAAGGCTAGTGGGTGCAACGACTTGGACGTGGTGAGAATAGCTCAGGCGGATTACTATTCAATAACAAAAAAAAATTTGCTCATAGCTTGGTGTGGGAGGTTGTCAGAGGTCATGACAAATGGACGGAGCAAGAATGTTTTCAAGATGTTGGCGGTGCGACTAGCAATTCTTTAAAAAGGAAGTCGGTGGAGTATGAATCGGCAAGCAACACCATTCCCGACATAAATGAAGACCCCATCCCTCCATTTGAATCAAGAAAGATGAAAAAGAAGCAAGGCGCACCCTCCTCGTCGGTTTCAAGTGTTGCGGATGAAATCAACTCCTACACACAAAAGAAGACACAATATTTGGAAGAAAAACGCGAGAAGGATGCGTTGGCGAAACAATTGTTGGCTACACAACTCGAGGGGGCGAAGTTCAAGAATACACAACGGGAGATGAAGTTTTTTATGGAGCTGCATGATCACATTCGCGATCCCGCTATGTTGGAATTCGTTCTTGCCCAAAAACGTGAACTTGCGGCGAAACACGGATGGGCTTGCAATTTTTAAGTTGTAGTTTCATTTGTTTTTTATTTCAACTTATGTAATGTTTTTTTTTAAGTTGTAGTTTCAATTTTTAAGTTGTAGTTTTTTTAAGTATTATGTAATGTTTTTATTTTTAATGAAATAGTATGTTTTTATTTTAATATTGTATGTGATTTTATGTATTAAAAATATATGGAAAAAAAAAGAAATTGGGTAGGAATAGGTGACCACTCCCTCCACTTAGGGGTGTTCATGGGTTGGGTAATATCCGAATAAACCGAAAACCAAAACCGAACCGAACCGAAAATATATAACCAAACCGAACTCGTAACCGAACCGAAATTGCCAAAACCGAACCGAACCGAAATAAAAGTTCGGTTTTCGGTTCGGTTATGGTTTTAGCAATCCAAACCGAAAACCGAAATTAAATAAATATATATATTTTTTAATATATTTATATTAAAAAAATATATTAAAACTCTTTTATAATATATATATATATATAATATTTTTAAGCTTGAAAATCATTTTTTTTTTCAAAAAATATATATAAATAAATGAATAAATTATTAAATTTAGGTAATTCGGGTTATTCGGTTCGGTTTTCGGTTATTGGGGGTTCGGTTTTCGGTTCAGTTTAGTTAAATTTGAATTCGGTTTGGTTCTGTTGTCGGTTATACCCAGAAAAAAAAATTCACCGAATAAACCGAACCGATGAACACCCCTACCTCCACTTTGGGTAGTGTTATGGTAGAATTAGGTAGTTTTGAGTTGGAGGGTTTTTATTGGATAGAGGTGATGTGGCAATTTGAGTAGTGTTGGGTATTAGGTGACCACTCCCTCCCCCTAAGCAACCCTTTAGTTTTTGTTATAAGCATTTAGTCCCACATCGGGAAAGCAAATAAATTTTGCTTGTTTATATTATGTGATGTTTGTGATTCACATAAATTGAGATTAGTACATTGTTGTTGCATTTGATATCTCAATAAGGTAGAGTAGATTACCTGAATTGGTGTATCTTGTGCAACGACATATATGAATTCTTAATTTTGGCGTATATGAATTCTTAATTTTTTTAAGGCAAATGCTTTTAAAAAGTATCATACTTGTCATCATTTGTTTTTGTGGGTAGTGAACAAATTTTTTTTCCTTTTGTGGGTATCTTTCTTTTAAATTCATCCTTTTTAGGGTACTTCGTAACATTTTTGCCCTTCTGGAAAAAGAATTTCTATTAGCTAAGAGGGGTAAAAATGTCCAATTTTTTTGCAAAATATCCAAAAAAATAATGAATTTAAAAGAAAAGTACCCACAAAAGCAAAAAAATTTGTTCGCTACCCACAAAAGTAAATGATAACAAGTATGATACATTTTAAAAACATTTGCCCTTTTTTTTATCTGTCATGTCAAAATTTAACGAGTTGAGCAATAGGTTCTGTAATATATTGGATTTCACAAACACACTAAACCATAAGATCAAATAGGCGTATAATGAGTTCTAGAGAGAGAAAGTTAGAGGTTTAGGAAACTTTAGTGAGAGAAAGAAAAGTCTTATTATGAGCTCCAACTCTCTACCTTGGGAGGTAGAGAGTATTTATAGTCATTACATAAATCGCCACCTATCGGGCTATGGATCAGGCATACAGTGGGTAAAGACCCGTCCGTCCTCCACGGTGTTACTTAAACTAAATACTACTTAACTTATAATAATCTACGACTACGAGCTTTCTAACGATTACATATACTTGAGGTGACCGACTCTTTAATAACTGGATTTACTAAATCCTAACAATCTCCCCCTAAGGGAGGTCACCTCAAACACACATTAAACATACATTGAATACAAACAGATATTATATTAAAAGATTGTTCTTGCATTCTTGATGTAGTACTTTGCTCCGAAGCTCGTAGTAATTGATTCTTCTTATTGCATGTTTGGTTAATCCAAGTGGAGGTCTTTTACTGCTCCACGTGATAATAATTTTGAGCCAGCTTTTGAGATCATCAGCAAACAAAAAAAAATCTCTGAGACATCCATTGTGGTGTTGGTATTATGTGATGTTGTGACAAACGGACCGACATGCTCACATTCTGGATCATGATATATTCTCATCAGAGTAGCGGAAGCTTTCGTTGATTCATGATATTGGCAGCAGCGTAGCAGAAGCATGGAGTGAAAATATCAGAGTCATTGATACACTAATTATGATTTCTTTTGAGATGAATGTGTTGAGTGAGCATGCAGCTATGGATTGACCGCATCATTCTGATCAGCTGCAAAAGTAGGGCGTACCTGCATAAAACATTTAGCAATAAAGCGCACGAAAGTGTCTTTGATCACTTTCATTGAATTGAGGTACACGACCCACGGTTCTCCGTTGATCAGTACAAGTACTGCCTGTGATCAGGTATAATTCCGAAGAATTTCCTTGACAGGGTTTCGCAGCTGCTCTAACTGTTCTCAAAACCGGAACGTCTCAAAGAAGACAACACGGAGTGAGTGAACCAGCGAATAGAGATTCACTGATTGATGAAAAGAGATTTGAAAAAAATCGTGTATCGCTCAATAGAAATTGTTTTTGCAATACAACGAAGGTTTTAATGAAAATCAATTATCAATCATAAACACCTTTTGATTTGAAATATTCGAACACGGTCGAAGTGCTAAAGAAAAGAGTTTTTAAGCACAACGACCGGTTTTTCAAAGGTATCCGTCAATCCATAACCTGAACCAGGATTGATTCAAAAGATTGA